>OY979767.1:75784252-76165871 GCA_963855975.1 Andrena chrysosceles | reverse complement strand
CCACTGGTAGAACATCGTAAGATAATGGTCTGGAGTACAGTGCTGTCTCTCAAATGTCACGCGTTTTCGGATTCTCTATAAGCGCGAAGCTATCCCCACTACTTCGTTTGTAGTCGTCGCGCCGCGGCATCGGGTATCGGATGTCAAAGAAAAAGCCGAAGAAAGGTTCATAACATAACTCTGACTGCGTGAAATCAAAGGAAACCGAATAGACTACTCGTCTCTCAAATAGCGTGCGCCCGGTCCCGACACACGCGACTCTAGAGAGACAGAACTGTATATACTTTTTAATAAATTGTTATAATTAACTTTCATTCGTGTATGAAATATGTTCAGGTTATTATGGCGGCCAAAAAACATATCAGGAAAGATTTCAGTTTATGTTCTATTCGACATAAAAGAAGAATTGTCCAACAATATTTAAGGGATGTTGAGAGCAGAAGTAATCAATCAAGGCAATCACCTGAGAACGAAATCGGACAACGCACTGATGAAGAATCGATACTAACAATCAATCAGCATCCAGCACAGTCACATTCCGTAGAATGTGATAGTGAATCGGACAATGAACTCAATAGTTCGCATGAAGTTTATGCGTCCTGCGATGAAGTGTCATGTAGTACTGATAATGACAATTTCAGTAACTCCGATAGCATTGAAAGTGATGAAGAACATCATCAATTAGTTGATGAAGATAATGATTATTATCATTGTGTATTTGATGAGGACTCATTCAATTATGAATCAGACAATGTTGTCGATTATAATGAACCAGACACCAAAACACTAAAAACGGATTTGTCCAACTGGGCACTTGAAAATAACATTACTCACAAAGCTATAAATGAACTTTTGAGGATATTTCTATCATACATACCTGAATGCCTACTTCCAAAGGATGCCAGGACATTACTAAACACGCCCCGTACAATTAATTGTATCAAAGTACAAGGGGGAGATTATCTACATTTTGGTGTAGGGCAAATTCTTAATTCATATGCTGAATTGTGCATTCAGGCATTCAGGCGAATGTTAGCAAAGAACATATAAATCTGTCCTTAAATATCGATGGTTTGCCTTTATCAAGGGCCTCCTCCAATAGTTTTTGGCCTATTTTAGTAGCGGATAATATATTCACACGGATACAGATAGTTGGTATATACTATGGGTACAAGAAACCAGAATCATCAAACGAGTTTCTGGGAAAATTCATCGATGAGGTGACCTATTACATAACTAATGGGTTTATGTATAATAATAGAAAATTTACTGTAAGTTTTTCGAAAATTATCTGCGATGCTCCAGCCAAATCATTCACATTATGCACAAAAGGCCATACAGGGTTCTCGAGTTGTTCGAAGTGTATAATTCATGGTAAATCGGTTAATAACACAACTTGTTTTCCGTATTCCAAAGTCCCTGCTAAACTTCGAACAGACGAAGATTTTGTACAGCAAAATGACGAAGAGTACCATAGAGGTACAACTTCTTTATTAAAAGTGCCAAATATTGGACTAGTTTCAAACGTGCCGCTAGACTACATGCATTTGATTTGTTTGGGGGTTGTCAAAAAAATTATATTGTTGTGGATGAAGGGACCGTTGTCCGTAAGAATTGGTGGACAAGCCACAAACTCCATTTCGGATGCGTTAATCTTTGTGGGAAATTCTATACCGCGAGAATTTTCGCGTAAACCAAGAAGTTTGATAGAAGTATCATATTGGAAAGCTACCGAATTTCGCCAATTTTTGCTTTATACGGGTCCCATTGTACTACGGCGTGTACTTCGAAAAAATGTTTACGAGCATTTTTTAACTCTACACGTGGCTGTAACAATATTAGTCAGCCCTACACTAATTAACTCTGAAGAAAATATTAAGTATGCAGAGAATTTGCTAAAGTACTTCGTGCAACATTTCGATGAAGTGTATGGGGAACAATACATTTCTCATAATGTGCATAATTTACTTCATCTCTGCAATGATGTAAGAAAATTTGGAGTATTAGATAATTTTAGTGCGTTTCCATATGAAAACTTTTTGGGAAGTTTAAAAAAATTAATACGAAAATCGGAGAAACCATTGCAGCAATTGGTAAGGCGTTTTTGCGAAATACAGCGGGGATCTGTTTCCAAAACATCCCCAGTTTTGAAAAAATTTTTTTTAAAAGATTCCCATCGCAATGGACCACTTGTCCACATTTTTACAAACACAACAGTGAACCAGTATAAAATATTGCAAACTGAGGGATTTTATATAAATTGTGACGATATGAAAAATAATTGTTTCATGCTGAAGGACGGAACGATTATTCGAATTTTAAATATAATCCAAACACGCGCAGAAGGGATATGTAATATAATAGGCCACAAACGCAAAGTAGCAGATAATAACCTATATGAAAAACCCTGTCCATCGTCATTTGTGAAAGTTTTTATTGTTTCGAACGAGACACGATTGTGTCATTGGCCGGTATCACAAATAATGTGTAAAATGTGGAGTATTAGAAGGAACCGAACCCAAGAGTATGTCATGCCATTGCGGCATAAGCATGGTTAACCCCTTTGGTACGAGCGCCGGATATATCCGGCATCCTTCTGATAATTAATCTCAAGTCACCTTATACTTACATATCACGTAACATCGCAATATCTTCCCGCGCAAATTTGTCAACGTGATAGCACGTGAGCTCTCATGAGGTGATAACAGTCTGTTTCCCCCTTAAGGGAGTAGGTATTCTCTTCTCTGCGAAGTGTCCTTTTTATGTGATTTTTGGGATAGAAAACTATCAGATTATTATAGATCAAGGAACTTACTATTTTGCATAAATGTTTGGGAATGTTTCTAGAAGACACAGTGTAATTTTTGTGTAATTACCTTTATTATAGTAAATTACTAGTAAATCACAGTGCTGAGATAGCAAAAAAACGTCTTGAACATATCGTAATAAGGTCGTAACACGTTCAGACTAAAAACCGACGTAAAATGCACGTCTTTAAGACATCGTGTGATATTTGGGTCATTTTCTACTTAGCTGTATTAATTCTAAGGAAATGGGTGCGGTTATAATAAATATATTTCACGTATATGTGTATAATATGTATGTACAGACGTGTGAGTGTCTACACATGAATGTGTTTGCGCGCGGTTATTTCAGTTATATTGGTGAATGAGTGAACTTAGTCCTTACTTTTTACTTTGCGCGCTGTTATTTTATTTATATTTGTGAATGAGTGAAGTTCTTACTTTTTACTATAGTCATAATGCTTATTTTACCCTTAATTTCATATTAAATTTCATATAACTTTGTAGTTCATGTTTTACACAGAATATAATTATACGTGGCATGAATAAGGCTTGTTTTCCACTATCCTCTACTTCTCCAATTGTCTACACTAATGCTATACAGTAGTATTCTCCCACGAAACGAAAAAAAATTTTTTACCGCTGAAAGAAATTTGAAATTGCTGTACTCTAAAATAAGGTGAACCGGACATATCAGTATTTCAGCAGCGTTGCCACTACAATATTACACGGAAATGTGGGTGCAATCTTGCTGGGGCGTTACCACTGGATCATTGCACATTGATGTGCGCGAAATCTTGCTGGAATTTTGTAGGATCACTGCCACTGGAACATTGCACGGCGATACGCGCGATACGTTGCCGCAATATTGCACGATCGTTGTCAACGGAACATTGCACGATGATGTGCGCGCAATATTGCAGGAATTTTGTAGGATCGTTGCCACTAGATTATTGCACGGCGATACGCGCGATACGTTGCTGCAATGTTGCACGATCGTTGTCAACGAAACATTGCACGATGATGTGCGCGCAATATTGCAGGAATTTTGTAGGATCGTTGCCACTAGATTATTGCACGGCGATACGCGCGCAATATTGCTGGAATTTTGTAGGATCACTGCCACTAGATTATTGCACGGTGATACGCGCGATACGTTGCTGCAGTATTGCACGATCGTTGTCAACGGAACATTGCACGATGATGTGCGCGCAATATTGCAGGAATTTTGTAGGATCGTTGCCACTAGATTATTGCACGGCGATACGCGCGCAATATTGCTGGAATTTTGTAGGATCACTGCCACTGGAACATTGCACGGTGATACGCGCGATACGTTGCTGCAATATTGCACGATCGTTGTCAACGGAACATTGCACGATGATGTGCGCGCAATATTGCAAGAATTTTGTAGGATCGTTGCCACTAGATTATTGCACGGCGATACGCGCGCAATATTGCTGGAATTTTGTAGGATCACTGCCACTGGAACATTGCACGGTGATACGCGCGATACGTTGCTGCAATATTGCACGATCGTTGTCAACGGAACATTGCACGATGATGTGCGCGCAATATTGCAGGAATTTTGTAGGATCATTGCCACTGGAACATTGCACGGCGATACGCGCGATACGTTGCTGCAATGTTGCACGATCGTTGTCAACGGAACATTGCACGATGATGTGCGCGCAATATTGCAGGAATTTTGTAGGATCGTTGCCACTAGATTATTGCACGGCGATACGCGCGCAATATTGCTGGAATTTTGTAGGATCACTGCCACTGGAACATTGCACGGCGATACGCGCGATACGTTGCTGCAGTATTGCACGATCGTTGTCAACGGAACATTGCACGATGATGTGCGCGCAATATTGCAGGAATTTTGTAGGATCATTGCCACTGGAACATTGCACGGCGATACGCGCGATACGTTGCTGCAATGTTGCACGATCGTTGTCAACGGAACATTGCACGATGATGTGCGCGCAATATTGCAGGAATTTTGTAGGATCGTTGCCACTAGATTATTGCACGGCGATACGCGCGCAATATTGCTGGAATTTTGTAGGATCACTGCCACTAGATTATTGCACGGTGATACGCGCGATACGTTGCTGCAGTATTGCACGATCGTTGTCAACGGAACATTGCACGATGATGTGCGCGCAATATTGCAGGAATTTTGTAGGATCGTTGCCACTAGATTATTGCACGGCGATACGCTCGCAATATTGCTGGAATTTTGTAGGATCACTGCCACTGGAACATTGCACGGTGATACGCGCGATACGTTGCTGCAATATTGCACGATCGTTGTCAACGGAACATTGCACGATGATGTGCGCGCAATATTGCAGGAATTTTGTAGGATCGTTGCCACTAGATTATTGCACGGCGATACGCGCGATACGTTGCTGCAATGTTGCACGATCGTTGTCAACGGAACATTGCACGACAATATGCGCGCAATATTGCTGGAATTTTGTAGGATCATTGCCACTGGAACATTGCACGGCGATACGCGCGATACGTTGCTGCAATATTGCACGATCGTTGTCAACGGAACATTGCACGATGGTGTGGGTGCAATATTGCAGGAATTTTGTAGGATCGTTGCCACTGGAACATTACACGGCAACGAACTTGCAATATTCCTGTAATATTGTAGGATCGTTGCCAGTGAAACATTACACAGCAACGAACTTGCAATATTCCTGCAATATTGTAGGATCGTTGCCAACGAAACGTTGCACGGTAACGAACTGGCAATATTACTGCAATATTGCAAGAGCGTTGCCACTCCAATAATGCAAGGCAATATTGCATCATCGTTCCTGCAATATTACAATGCAACCTGCAACAACGCAATATTGCAGCAACGTTCATGCAATACTGCTGCAACTAGGTGTGCTGTGTGGGCGAAAGAAAGTTTACAACTTTTAAAATCGCATAACTTTTATAAAATTAATCCAAACGAGTTGAGTTTTTCCGAAAAGCTACAAGGATTAGTTTGCTAAGTGACGTGTTTCGTCGTTTTGAAAAAAATGCACTTGGTCGGAATAGCAAACAAACACAGTAAAGGTCATTTTTTAAACTTTTTTTTGTGAGCCTGTATTGAAAATTCAAAAAACCCGTTTGTAGATTGAAGTAAGTTGTATACATACCTAAAATTTCATCAAAATCGGTTAACGCTGCTCTGAGCTATAAACGCTTATAGATCGCAGAATAAGGTCGAAAATCGCTGATTTTCGTGAATTTCGCGATTTTCGACCTTATTCTGCGATCTATAAGCGTTTATAGCTCAGAGCAGCGTTAACCGATTTTGATGAAATTTTAGGTATGTATACAACTTACTTCAATCTACAAACGGGTTTTTTGAATTTTCAATACAGGCTCACAAAAAAAAGTTTAAAAAATGACCTTTACTGTTTTTGTTTGCTATTCCGACCAAGTGCATTTTTTTCAAAACGACGAAACACGTCACTTAGCAAACTAATCCTTGTAGCTTTTCAGGAAAAACTCAACTCGTTTGGATTAATTTTATAAAAGTTATGCGATTTTAAAAGTTGTAAACTTTCTTTCGTCCGCCACTGTATATTATTTACTTGGCGCGAGACACTACCGTGTCTCTTGATTTTATCCCCCCACCGTTCGTCAATGAAGCCGGACATTATAGAAAATATTTTATTAATCCGCCTAAATATGCCAAAACTACCACAAGCAGGCACATGACAAATTATAATTTATCATATGTATTCCATGCATTATTATAACAAAAACTGCAATAAACATTTAATTCCATAGATCGAAACTTTTATTTGTCAAGTTCATTCTTTCAATTAGGGGCCACCTCACCATTAGGACCATTATTCTGACAACATATTAAAAAATCATTGAAATCGGGGAGCTAGACCCTAATCGGTATAACAACCAAATATTTATATTAACGAACACTTCATATTACAAAAGAATTGTATACGTATGTATAAATGTGTACATAATATATATTTACTTACTTATTTATAATAATTTTTAAACAATTTGGGTATAGACAGTAGTCTATAGTTGTAATATGTTGTAATTTCATTTTCTATAAAATTCTGTTCAATCGTTACAAGAATCGGTTCTATAACCGTTTCGGAACTTATATAGAACCTAAAAAATAAAAGTTATTAAATCGGTTCTATAACCGCTTTGGAACTTTTATAGAACCTAAAAAATAAAAGTTATAGAGCTATATAGGAACCTAAAAAATAAAAGTTATAGAGCTATATAGGAACCTTAACTTATACTTTTATAGTCTGATATTTAGGTTCTTTTTAACGGTTATTCAGAATAAAGGTTCTTCATAACTCTTTCAGTGAGAATCTTTATATAACAGTTTGAAACAGTTATTTTGCAACCTTTTCAAGCCCTGGTTGATTGCCATATATTTATATGAATCGGGGTTTATTAACAAATTATTTAGAACATCTTGATTTGTCATTTTGCGGCTGCTCGTTTTGCGTATAATTCGCAGTAGTTTTTGAAATCATTATTTCGGGCGTACTGGGCTTTCTATGTTAAATATACTAAACAAAATTTTAGATTTCCATTTCTAGAAAATGATCAGCTTTTTACATTTGAATAGTTTTAGTTAATCTTTTTCTTGTAATGAAAAATATAAACACATATATTCTATTGTCAAGTTAAGACTTTTTGTTACCATTTCCGTATTTTTCTAAATTAAAAAAATTGTTAGCATTTGTTATTAAATTCAAACATACCTCATAATTCTGGATAGATTCAATTTCACGAAATTCAATTATTTATATCCGACCGCATCCGACCCTTTGAAAAATTGATATTTTTTGCACAAACGCAGGTGCAAGTCAGGAAAAATATACTATTTTGCTTCAATTTTTTATTTTCAATAATAATTGTGCAAAATGAATGTTTTTAACTTTAAAATACTCTAATTGAGTAATGTTCAAATATAATAATAATGAGTAATATATGTGGGAAGTGAAGCACGCAGACGTGTGAAACGTGCAAAAGTATGAATGAAACGCTAGATAAATAAGAATGAATCATGCATGTAATCAGATAGTGATTGGAATCGAATTTTGGGGAAACAAATAAAAGGGAAGCAAGCAAGTTCTAATAATGATTTTTTTTTGTGAAAATAGATACATTCATCTGGATTAGCCAGGCATATTAAGCTGGGGTACATATATTACTCATTATTATTATATTTGAACAATACTCAATTAGAGTATTTTAGAGTTAAAAACATTCATTTTGCACAATTATTATTGAAAATAAAAAATTGAAGCAAAATAGTATATTTTTCCTGACTTGCACCTGCGTTTGTGCAAAAAAATATCAATTTTTCAAAGGGTCGGATGCGGTCGGATATAAATAATTGAATTTCGTGAAATTGAATCTATCCAGAGTTATGAGGTATGCTTGAATTTTCTAACAAATGCTAACAATTTTTTCAATTTAGGAAAATACGGAAATGGTAACAAAAAGTTTCAATTTGGCAATAGAATATATGTGTTTATATTTTTCATTACAAGAAAAAGACTAACTAAAACTATTCAAATGTAAAAAGCTGATCATTTTCTAGAAATGGAAATCTAAAATTTTTTTAGAATATTTAACATAGGAAGCCCAGTACGCCCGAAATAATGATTTCAAAAACTACTGCGAATTATACGCAAAAAGAGCAGCCGAAAAATGATAAAATAAGATGTTCTAAATAATTTATTATTAAGCCCCGATCCATATAAATATATGGAAATCAACATAACGGGACTCTTGAAGTCCCATTATTAAAAAGAGCGACGAGAAAAAAATGATTATTGTATTTATTATACAACTAGCTTAAGGTACCCGGCGTTGCCCGGGTAAAACTTCGGTTATCGCGGGGTGATAAGAGGGTAAAATAAGGGGGAAAGGGTGGGATGTCCAGATTTCATGGTAGCCTATATTTTCCGCAGAGTTCTAAAGAATAATTATGTAAAATTTGGTCCAGATCGGGTAAAAAAATCGGGATAAAAAGTATTCTATGTAATATTCATGGTCCTAGACTACGTATATACAAAATTTCAGAAAGACCCGTTGCGTAGTTGCAACGTGATTGAGTAACAACCATCCAAACATTCAAACACATTTTCGCATTTATTATATTAGTAGGATATATTAGTAGGATATATTACCTGTAATCTTAGATTATAATCAATAAATGATGAAATATGTCAAAAATGAAGTGAATGCCTACTTAAATGTCGATCCGTCCCACTGTGCGCCGTAACTTCCCCAAGAAAGTGACGAGAGAAATAGTAAATTTGATCAATCCGGCGTCGAACCGCACTGTAAAGTGCAGGGCCACTGACTGTGTCAGTGGTTACAAGTGTCAGCAATCGCACTTTTCCTCGCGGATCGTACGATCACGTGAGTCGATCGACGCTTATATATAAATAAATTTAATTCGCCCTTTAATGTTTTCAGACACATTTCTAAGTTCACAGGAGCGGACAGACGGAATCCGGTTCGGTCAAAGTGCGCCAGGCTGGTACATATACGGGCGTCACAGGTATGAATGATGTTCGACGAATTATTGAAACAAACTTTTACTTTTATACCAAATTTACCGAAATGTCTGCGATCATTTGTTACAGGCGGACGTTTTACAAAATTACTGCATACGTGGTGTATGGGACAGTAATGCCAGGGCAAATGGAATAATAAGCACCATATTTCAGGTAATATTTGACACCTTATAAATCTACAGTAAAATTTTGTAGGCATTGAAAACAACAATTAAGTATTTCCATTACATGTGTTACAGATCCACACTGCATACATCACATTTCATTACGAGCGACCTGGCAAAATTGTAGGAAGACTATCAATGGAGAAGAGGTATTACACAGAATGAGAGAAGATAATAAGCTCCAATGAACAGACAAGTCCTGTTGATAGAAAAGATAATTTGATGTATAGCTTGATAAAAAGGAAAGCGTCATATAATTTTAGAAGAATTACAGTATTGTCTCGTTACGGGCACGGTATAGTGTATACGATACGGACTTTTCGATATCCCCACCAATTCTGTCTCACTCTTGCCCGGCGAAGGCGAGATGGAACGAGAGCTAGCGAGGATAGCACGAGACAGACGACGCGTTGATGTTTTGTCTCGCTCCATCGTTCGAACGCCTGACACTTCGTCCTTCGCGTGCGCGCCGGTCCGAACCAGCGAGTCCCTAACGACACAATTGCTGCCTTTACACGGACGTTCCTGCATGGCACTTCTGCGCGCCACACGCCAGCGCGGCACGCTTTTGGCGTGGCGCGTCGGAACGTCGGAAGGAGCGCGCTCCTCCGCGCAGGCCAGAGGGTCTTACCCGTCACTACTTAGAGTCACTACTTTCTACGTCGACTCCACATGCTTTTTCCAGGATCCAGCGCAGTCTTGTATTGTGTACTACCTGTTCCATGTATATTATCGATCTGCGAAACGATCGGCAAGACACGATCGCGATATATGTAGGTTCGCGAAAAGTAAACGAATTCCTTGATATACCTGGCTTATAGAGGATATCATAAATGCTGTTACCGTAGGGCACACTGAAACATCTGATTTTACGAAGCTACATTTGGTTTACCTGAAGGTGGTATAAATTATGGAAAAGGTTTATTGCTCAGTTATAACGACTGTATTGTAATCTGTAGGGCACACTGAAACATCTGATTTTACGAAGCTACATTTGGTTTACCTGAAGGTGCTATAAATTATGGAAATGGTTTATTGCTCAGTTATAACGACTGTATTGCGATCTGCATTCCTTGCAGAAAAAAGTTTCCACCTAATCGGACGTTCTTGCTCGCACCTTGTAAGTACACGGTTAGAAGTGTGGCGCGCCGGACTTCCACGTTCTTGCACCCGCGCAGAACCGTTGTCAGGCGTGTCGCGTCCAAAAAAAGTGTGGCGCGCAAACCTCGACTCCAGAAAAGTTTACATAAGAGACAGAAAAGGTAGTTAGAAAAAGAAAGCGGCACTTGAAACCAAGGGTTCGGCGTGGCGCGTGGAATTTCCGACTGGTTGGAAAATTCTGAGGCTCGCGACGCGCCTGGCAGGCAAGAGTTTGCCAGCCGCTGCAAGCTGTAGGAAGTGAACGCGAATTTTTTCAAACCAAAGAATTAAATATATTTACTTCCAGCTTTGTGGCTTCATTTGTCAATCTTTAGGGAATATGAAAAAAATGTATGCAAAAATAGTGGTTATATCCACAGTTATAGTGCTTCAAATAGAGCGCCCTACAAAACTCATATGCGCACTGTTAGCATAAAATCAGTCGTTGTAGTTGTCTCAAATAGATTAATATACGATTAATAGATTAAACTGTATTAACCAAAATCATGATGTTATTTATTTTCATCTGCAACCTAGTAAATTATGTCTGTACCTACCTATCGCCAAATATTTGCGTAAAATCTAATCATTCGGATAGTTAGTTAAAAAATTAAATATGAATATCTTGATACACGTGGAACCGTATATTTCGATACACGTGTATACGTGAATTTTCAGTTCATGGGTACACGGATGCGACGATCCGTGAATTTCGATACACGTGTACACGTGTATTTGCAATATACGTTCTAAGAAGTGAACGCGATTTACGAAAGGGTCAAAACTGATTTGACTGACCACTATGCGGGTGGTTAATTTCCGCAGATTTAAAAAATTTAACTTGACCATCGTATCTTTTAAAATAATAATTTAAAAAAAATCGGCTGGCCTAATAAATTTGCCCCACTGAACCGTGCAATCCCATATAAATATTGTTTTTCTATCTCGAATACGTTAGGAAATATCCAACTGTTTACTGTTCCCGCGGACACCCTTTATGTACCTCTCTATTACTTTCTGCCGTTTCTTCTTCCATTTACATACATACCTAGTTTTAAGGGTTCGCACAGGCCTGGTCATCGTCAGAAACATTTGGCAGCCAGGCGTTTACGAACCGAAGGACACTTTCCCTATCCCACGCATTTTTCTTTTTACCCTGTCTATGTTTTTCTCTGTTTTGCCCCTTTCATCCCCGTTTTTGGTTTGTCACTATCTTTCTTGCTCGCTATCTCTAACTCTGTCTAGTCGGTCCTTTTTAACCGGCGAAAATTTACGGAGCTGTCACTTGTTCTCGAACTGACTTTCAGACTTCACCTATCGCGCACGCATTATTTCATTTTTACTGTTACTTGTTACTATTAATTGTTACTGTTAAGTGTTACTATTACTTGTTACTATTAATTTTTACTGTTAATTGTTACCGTTAATTGGTACTGTTAATTGTTCTTGTTAATTGTTCTTGTTAATTGTTACTTTTAATTGTTGCTTTTAATTGTTGCATTTAATTGTTAATTAATAAGTTGGGTTGGCTTACGTGTGGTCATTACACCGAACCACCTGAAGAATCAGTGACGTGCGTTAAAAAAAAACATTACTACACACAGTTCTGCGTGGTGTGTGGTGGTTCCGGCAATAATCAAATTTCTGTTCGGCGTGTTGGCAGCCAACTGTGTGTGAGATAGTTGTTACAAAAACTGTGTGATGTTGGCGATAAACGACAATCGTCGTCGGAACTTAGCTATTGCTGCTGCTGCTGCTGCTGTATATTTAACAGAAGCAGAGCGGAGAAGAAACAGGAGAAGGAAACGCCTTTGGGTGAAACAATACCGTGCAAATTATAACGATCAAGCCCTTGTTCGAGAGCTGAGAGAGGATCACCGAGATGATTACAAAAATTATTTGACGATGGATTCTCAAGCGTTTGATGAACTCTTAAAATTAGTTGAAAACACAATCACGAAACAGGACACAGTCATGAGACGGAGCATCAGTGCAGAACAACGTCTTATCGCCACTTTAAGATTTTTGGCAACTGGACGTTCGTACGAAGATTTGAAATTTAGTACGGGGATATCAGCTCCTTCATTATCCAAAATAATTCCGGAGACGTGCAAAGCACTATATCAGGTCCTACGGACGGAGTTCTTAAAGGTAAGGGTTACAAATTAATAATATGTATACATACAATAACAATAATGCTTTATTAGAAGCTTTGGAAAAGTTACTGTGCGTCCAGTACCATAGTGTCTGTTCTATTTATTATAATACACTTGCTTGTTACAATGATAACCCACCACCAATTTAACTTAAAATAAACTATCCACATAAGAAAACGAATAAGTAAAATTAATATATTGGCAATGTGTGCCTGTTGTCTCGTTATCGTGGTAATGTTAGCATTATCGCAACACTTCGTGTTGCTAGATTCTAAAAAAAAGTCATGCCGTTTGGCCCAATTTTAAAAAAGTTATGTGATTTTAGACACCTTATTATTCCGTACCTTATAAATAATTAAATTATACTTTTTTTAACATTTTCAAATTTTTCGTTAAAGTTTAAACGCTAAAGTTAACACGAATCCATATTTTAATATAAAAAATTGTTTATTGGAAACTAGTTCCCCGAGCTTCCTTCTATATTAGAATAACTGCATCCTGCAGTGCTTCCACGGGAGTTCGCCATGGCAATTACAGTGCAATTGTTGTCGCACAAGTCTGTATGCGGGTTTAAACTTTTAAATAAACCCCGTCTTAAAACGGCGGTTATAATCGATTCCGCATAAATTGCCTGATCGGGTTCCATCCTTTCCAACTGTTTGCCAACTTTTACCCCAATGGCCTCAAATTCACTGATATCCACTTTGCTGGTGGATGGCGCCTTCAATGTTTCGGTGCACGTTCGATAAAATTCGCTTGCATCTTGCTCCGGCTTTCTTTTTTTTCCACCTTTTGTAATAGCCATATCTGGGCGATTATTTGCGATGGGCACTTCTTCATCCTTCAAACAAAAAAAAAATTAATAAAATAAGAAATAGCAAAGAAATTTTAAAAAATAAGTCCGTGTCTGTCTATATGCCTGTCTGTTGTTCGTGAAACTTGTGCGGTGCGCAGGTCACGCCACAGACATTTCCCTGTCAACATCATTTCTGTGCACGCTACCTATTTAATTTTTTTATTTTTGTATTCTATTTTTTTGTCATAGTTCCCAAATACCAAGGACGATTGGAAGAAAATAGCGGAAGGGTTTAAAAGCAAATGGGATTTCGTTAACTGCGGAGGTGCTGTGGATGGAAAGCACATTCGTATTGTTCCACCACCGGAATCTGGAGCATTTTATTATAATTATAAGAATTTTTATAGTATCGTATTAATGGCGTTAGTGGATTCCAATTACGAATTTATTTTTGTCGATGTTGGAAAAAATGGTAGAATATCGGATGGGGGTGTTATAGAACACACAGAATTTATGAGAAGATTAAATAACGGTCAATTGTATATACCAGAAAATCACGAAACAGTGAATAATTTAAACTTTGTGTTTTTAGGCGACGAAGCGTTTGCTTTAACAAATAATTTATTAAAGCCTTATGCTCAAAGAGAAGTGGACCACGACAAAAGAATATTCAATTATAGATTGTCGCGAGCAAGGAATGTTGTAGAGAATGCATTTGGCATACTATCCTCGCGATTTCGAGTGCTACATACGCCGATAAACATGAAAATTGAGAATATATGCTATGTGGTGTTGGCTGCATGCGTTCTTCACAATTTTTTGCGACGACGGAGTAATGCGTACGTTGCGAACAACAGGAGTATGCAGATGGGGGTTGATTGTCACAACGATGCGATACAGATACATAATTTGGAACCCGCCATTCCTAGGAATATTAACAATTCTGCGAAAGAAAATAGGGACCGATATAAACAATATTTTGTAGGAGAAGGATGTGTTCCGTGGCAGGAAGATATGCTGAATGCAGGTAGAGCGTAATTTTTTTTGTTGTATTACGGGGTCACGCCTATTTGTCAGGTCTAAAATTTTTTTTTGCAAAGACTTGAAGACTTTTTTAAATAAACGGCTGTGTATTCGAAAGTATATATTTTAAAGCTATTGTATTTTTATTTGCAATGCAATATATATATATATATATATATATATATATATATATATATATTGCACTGCAAATATATTGCATTGCAAATAAAAATACAAGAGCTTTAAAATATATACTTTCGAATATACAGCCGTTTACAAATTTAGCAAATTTGTTTACAAATATGTACCGGTCCACAGGTGTACATTAACCCATCAAACCAGTGAACATTACTTTTTTAACACATTGCACATTAATCCTTTGGCCTATAACCACGAGTCTGACTCGTGGTAAAGAATTTGTGTTATAAACGAAAACCACGAGTCTGACTCGTGGTGAGGAATTTGTGCATAAGATGCCGCGTATTATTATTACAGAATTAATATTAATTAATGCTGAACAGCTGAATGGCACGGCGCGCGACCGACCTTCTTGTTTACTATGGCTCGCGCAATCGGCAAATACCGTGTAGGCCAAGGGGTTAAGTCAAAATGCGCATGCGTTAATATATCTATTTCAATATGATGTAATTGAACTACTTTGTAATTCTAATTTATGGAGTAATCAATTGTAATTCTGCACAACTCTGTACAATTGTAATACATAGTGAATCCAAGAGTCTGAAATCGGTATAATAGAAAATAAACTATAATTTCATAAATGTTTACATTTCTTTTCTTGTGCCCATTGTAAAATTGTCAATAAAATATTATTCATTAGAAATTGTGTCTCTTGTTTACTTTCAGTCCTACATTCAAACGATTTTTCTATGTAATTAGTCCTTTTGGCCCGTATTAGTAAGAATAATAAAATAAACAAATAAACTTACTCGATGGTCAGGCTGGGTTGCACTTTCAACGGGTTCCTTCTCAACTATAACTTCTTCTTCGTCTTCTATATGACATGTTGCTGTGTCGTCTACTTCCACCTCGGAAGATTCCACCGGGGAAGATGGTCCTGGATCTTTGTCCATATTGGATATACTGTTACTCGGTGTCTCCTGATTTAACGTGAACATCATCTGGTCGTAATACCACAATGTAGGGACGTATATCTCTTCCGTCCCCTTGCCGGAACGTTTGGACTTTGCCACTTTTTTCATTTCCTTCCGGAAACTTCCACGAAGACTTTGGATTCTTTTCTTAATGAAATCCTTATCAGCTTCCGGGAAGTGTGGTTTCACCAGGTCGATGAGCCTTTTGTATGACATATTTTTCAAATTTTGATTAAAATACACTTTTGTTTTGACTTGCCACAGGCAAGGCATTTCCCTGTATAAATCAATAAAATCGGCTGTCAATTGCTTGCTCCAGGAGTCTGTCATTTTCCTAGGTGTGATTTTTAAAATGGCACGGTACACTCACAAGTCACTGTCTAATGTCCGAACACTTTGACTTTTCGTTTGCTTATGCCTCTGCTCCGTGTTTTCTCTTAAAACGTAAGCATTGGTTCCTATCTCCGTAGCTGAAATTTCCGGTGGAGGTGGTTATGCCAAAATCTAATTGGTCAAGGTGTGACAAAAGGTGCTGGTGACCATTTCCCTGGGATTCAGAAGGTCTAGGCCAGCAATAAAAATTAAAAGCCCCACCAGTGAAGGCACCGCGGAGAGTCACAGGATTATGGCAATTGGAATTGCCGACCCAGGTGTTCGCCAGGCGCATGTAATAAACTTAAAAATCCCAAGTCTCAACAGTCATGGTTAAAGGAGATAAATATGTAGTCGTGGGAGCAGGATAAATAGAATATTTTTTTAAGCCATTGATAAACTAAATTAAGTTTCATTATAAGTATGTGGAAATACGCGTGGTTACACTGCACACCTTGCAATCAATCCGCCGGGTTCATCAGCAATCCACTGCTAATATATTTTTATAAACAATTGATCTACATATACAGTTCCACCCACGCGCTGTGGTATTAAAAAATCACACGCGATTACTCGCGTGGTCTCGCCTGCTCCATCCTCTTGTCAAATTACACGCGGATCCCTTATCGCTCGAGTACATATATATACATACATGCGCTTACATATCAAAACAAAACTACCCGGCACATATTGGGTGCAAAAAAACATGGGCCATAGGGAGGAGACATTACTATGATGATGTGTAAACTTCGCGTCTGCAAGGAATGCAAGTCCGATTGGTCCTAATCCTAATATAATCTCCTTCCTACGGGTTATCTTCCCTCGTAGCGCATATGTCGAGGGAGCTTTTATTATGATATTCTAACGCAGGTTTGTACTAGAAAGATAAAGGAGCCGTCTTCAATTGTAAGGGAGGACGATGCAGGCACAACCACGCGCGGACAGCAGATTACCACTTTTCTTTTTATAGCCTGTCTCCGCAGGGAGTATTGATTAGTGATGGGCGTAATACCAGTCTATTCTCATGAGTTGTAACCAGTTCGATACACAAAGTACTCGCTAACTTCGTTAAAAATAGTTCGATTTACATGAAATTTGTTAAAATTTTCATTTGAAAAACATAAGAAATGCATCGGTATCACTTCCATATCCATAGGATAAAGAATATAGGACACAGTTTTTTGAAACAGGTATGAATCTCCGGCCGACCGCAGCGAATCGAGGTCGGTGACCCACAGTCGAGGGTGAAATATTCATTACAGCGTGTTAAGAGATTCATTATTCGTCATCGTATCGATATGAAAGAAATACTAATGGATTCCTGGCGTCCTCCCAATTAAAATTATCACAAATATCATGGAAATCGCTCAGACCAAAGAAATTCGAAATCGCTGAAAAACGGCACAATGTCAATTTTCCCTTTTCGACATCTGGCAGACAAATGCTTCCCGACGACACCTTCGAAAACAAGCAATTAACTACTTAGGTAGTTGTAAACCAGGGTTGACTACCGGTGGCCCCTATGCCTTGCTGTAACGCCACCCTCTATACCTACCAGACTCTGACGATCGCAGTCGAAAAGGGAAGGAAAAAACAGGAATCGACTGCGATTGACAGAGTCTGGTAGGTATGGAGGGGGCCGTGGCAGTAAAGCATGGGGACCCCCGGTGGTCAACCCTGGTTTACAACTACCTAAGTAGTTAATTGCTTGTTTTCGAAGGTGTCGTCGGGAAGCATTTGTCTGCCAGATGTCGAAAAGGGAAAATTGACATTGTGCCGTTTTTCAGCGATTTCGAATTTCTTTGGTCTGAGCGATTTCCATGATATTTGTGATAATTTTAATTGGGAGGACGCCAGGAATCCATTAGTATTTCTTTCATATCGATACGATGACGAATAATGAATCTCTTAACACGCTGTAATGAATATTTCACCCTCGACTGTGGGTCACCGACCTCGATTCGCTGCGGTCGGCCGGAGATTCATACCTGTTTCAAAAAAACTGTGTCCTATATTCTTTATCCTATGGATATGGAAGTGATACCGATGCATTTCTTATGTTTTTCGAATGAAAATTTTAACAAATTTCATGTAAATCGAACTATTTTTAACGAAGTTATGGAAATCAATTTATCATGATTCCTTAATAACGATCCAATTTGTATCGTTTTTGGACCATTTTCATCAGGAAAACATAAGGAAACGATTCAAACCACTTTCGCCAAGATCCGATGAGAAATGTAGAATTTTCAATTCGTCATTTCTTAGGGGGCAACATTGTACGGCCCCCCTGGGCTCAAGGGTCGAAGTCCTTGAAACCCATCGAGGCAAGGCTCATCGGCGGCGTTGCCTCTTGAGTCGAGGTTCGAGTGCGGCGTCTCGCGCCACACTTTTTTTGGACGCGACACGCCTGACAACGGTTCTGCGCGGGTGCAAGAACGTGGAAGTCCGGCGCGCCACACTTCTAACCGTGTACTTACAAGGTGCGAGCAAGAACGTCCGATTAGGTGGAAACTTTTTTCTGCAAGGAATGCAGATCGCAATACAGTCGTTATAACTGAGCAATAAACCATTTCCATAATTTATAGCACCTTCAGGTAAACCAAATGTAGCTTCGTAAAATCAGATGTTTCAGTGTGCCCTACAGATTACAATACAGTCGTTATAACTGAGCAATAAACCTTTTCCATAATTTATACCACCTTCAGGTAAACCAAATGTAGCTTCGTAAAATCAGATGTTTCAGTGTGCCCTACGGTAACAGCATTTATGATATCCTCTATAAGCCAGGTATATCAAGGAATTCGTTTACTTTTCGCGAACCTACATATATCGCGATCGTGTCTTGCCGATCGTTTCGCAGATCGATAATATACATGGAACAGGTAGTACACAATACAAGACTGCGCTGGATCCTGGAAAAAGCATGTGGAGTCGACGTAGAAAGTAGTGACTCTAAGTAGTGTCGGGTAAGACCCTCTGGCCTGCGCGGAGGAGCGCGCTCCTTCCGACGTTCCGACGCGCCACGCCAAAAGCGTGCCGCGCTGGCGTGTGGCGCGCAGAAGTGCCACGCAGGAACGTCCGTGTAAAGGCAGCAAATACTGTATAGCAGCGCTGGCCAGCGTAGGGGCCCCTCACGCGCCAACTTCCCCTTCCAATCTTTCTCTCGCACAGCGTGCCTTCCGTCGTCAAGGAGACCGCGCGACGCTAACAAGGCCATGACGGGCTAGCGTTTTCGTGGTTTTTAACTGAATGAGGTTGCTTTGTGCCATGTTGACCTCCTCAGACGTTAAACAAAAGGAAAACAAAACACTAATACACATGTCGTATCGGGCGTCCGAGCTCGCTCGACGACGGACGCGCTGGTCTGTTATGGTCGCGTCTTTAGCGTCGCGCGGTATCCCTGACAACACGGACGAGAGTGGGAGAACCCCGGGCTTACGCGTAAGCGACCTTGAACAGCGCTGCTGTATAGCATTCATAAATTTCATTACGATCGGTATATTACACTTCGATGATGTACCTTATTCAAATTGTATGCTTTGAAATTGATGGGTCGGATGCAATAAGGGGACTAGCACTCGAAAATGGGAAAATTATTGTCCGAACGCTAGTAAAGATTGAAAAATTAAATGTTAGTAAACTGAATTTTAAAAAATATAGTGTTGTAAATCTCGTCAGGACACGTTTTATCTATTTACAGCTTGTTTATCCAATCATTACTATTCGAATCATAAACAAACAATTTTTCAACGTCCAAAATCATTATAAACATAAATTGCGATAACTTGAGTAAATGTTAAGGGATCGTTATGAGACTTAAAACATAACGTATGCACAAAACCCTTATGTTAAAAAATGTATTAATATTTCATTAAAAAGTAATACTGGACATAACCCATGTTTTCCAACTTTCGCCGTTAAAAAGTATCGAGGCAATTGTGAGGTACGTATAACTAGCAACGACGAAGATTTTCACAAATTTTGACACTGATTAATAAATAATTGTAGAAGATATGATGATATATATAAATCTCGCGCGCCACTAACAGTCAGCACCCGCGTATAATGCGCTACTTAGCAGTTTTAGCACTCGCGTTGATTGTTATATCTTCTACAATTATTTATTAATCAATGTGAAAAGTGGTGAAAATCTTCCTTGTATAGGAAAAACTTTGTCGCTGCAAGTTATACGTACCTCAAAATTGCCTCGATACTTTTTAATGGCGAACGTTGAAAAACATGGGTTATGTCCAGTACTGCTTTTTAATGAAATATTATTACATTTTTTAACATTAGGGTTTTGTGCATACATTTTACGGCTTCGCTAGAGTTTTCTGAAGTTATGTTTTAAGTCTCATAACGATCCCTTAACATTTACTCAAGTTATCGCAATGTATGTTTATAATGATTTTGGACGATGAAGAATTTTTTGTTTATAATTTTTAACTCGAATAGTAATGATTGGATAAACAAACTGTAAATAGGAAAAACGCGTGTCGTGACGAGCTTTACAACACTATATTTTTTAAAATTCAGTTTAATAACATTTAATTTTTCAATCTTTACTAACGTTCGGTCAATAATTTTTCCCATTTTCGAGCGCTAGTCCCCTTATTGCATTCGACACTTCAATTGCACATTGATTATACATAATATTACATCCTTCTACGTATAAATAAATAACATTGATTCGCAAATTACTATTGTTTCATTGACATGTTTCCTAACTTCACTACCCAACCTCTCTATTTTTCATTATTGCTATCCTCCTTTACGGTCAGCGAGGCTCTGTCGCTAGACGCAGCTCTCGTGCCGTATTCCTTCATGACTTCTCGATAGAAAGAGCTGTGGCAACAGCGCAGCGGAAACGGAGAGAACAGAAAATGTGGCAACTATGCGTAAAAAATTCGTCTACATAGAGTACCTGGAGATGTCACCACTGTACAACTTCTTTTTATCGACCGCAGTAGTTTCATTAGCGTCCGTCTGTTTACAAGAGACACTTCGATCGATTCGGACCATAACAAACTTGAGACGGCAGCCTTAAGTCTAAAAAATTCTGAGATAAAGTTTGAATATTGTAGAATATATGCCCATTGTTGAAAGTTGACACTTAAAGTGTCATCATGTTTAAAAAAAAAATTGAAACAATAAGAGTTCCGACAAAAAGGCTTTTTGCTTAAAAAATCATAACTTTCTTAATATTTAATATTTTTAGCAAAAAATTTACAGTTATACTCCTGAGATATGCTGCTTTGATAAAAAAAATAGTCCTATATCGGAGCATTCAAAAAAGGTATTTATTGTGCAAACTGAATAGTGGCATCATTTGGGTTGAAAAACTCTGGCATTTGTATAGGAAAATTTTTTTTATTATTATTCCCAGAATATAAAATTTAATTTCAGCAATAACAAAATATGTTAAATTAAAAATAAGTCTATTACAGACCGCCACAGTCATTACATAAATAAGTACAGTGCCGGTCGCACATCGGGCGCAAGCATGCGGGACACTGCATTTGTGTCCCGTAATACAATAGCAAATGTGTCCTGATTGTCGCTTCAGTAAAAGAAAAAACAATTCGTATGAAAATACTTCTATTTTTACTTTTCTGGTCGCTTTCAGACACAAAAATGAATGTATCCGATTTGGAGTAAACACGACACCGTTGTCACACATAAGTCAATTTGACTCTACTTCAAATTTCGACGGCTTTCAAACACGCACTGACGCTTCCACACAGTCGGGAAGTATTTCTACTTGTAGAGGATACATGAAAATACTACTACATGGCGCCATTAGTATAATTCTGAATGATGCCTTAAAGATATTTGGTCGCAAAGCCGAACGCAGGGTCAATTTGACCCAGTGTGACAACCGAGGGTTAAAGACTTACAATGCGGTTGTTCCTAGATCGTACACGCTTCCTAAAACACATAAAGAAAACTTGTCTTGGACAATTATCGTTTCTTCTATTGGTGGTCCCACCTACAAATTATCGGGTTTTTTAGCCAACATTCTTTCCAAGATAGTAGGAAAATCTTCATATCACACCGTAGATAGTTGGCAATTTTGCAATGAAATTAAAAAAGTCCGGATTCCCGATGAATCATTGCGATTAGTATCTCTCGATGTGATATCTCTTTTTACTAATGTTCCTATTGATCTAGCCATATAGGTATTACATCTTATGTAATACCATTTCATCTTATTTTTACAAAAGATACGTAGATGATATCATTACTTATCTTAAACTTGAGGATTACCAAACATTGTTGGATGTGTTTAACGGTTTCCATGCTAGACTCCAATTCACTTTTGAAATTGAAAAGGATTCTTGTTTAAACTTTCTTGACAAAATAGTTATCAGATCAAATAATAAATTTATCACAAATTGGTATCGCAAGTCGAGTTGGTCGAGTAGATATATCAACTTTTTTTCTGCTCATCCCATGCAACATAAGGTAGGATTGATAAAGGGATTAATAGATCGCGCCATCTTACTTTCTGATCTTGAATTTGGATCAGCTAATTTGCTTCTAAAAGACACGTTGAAACGTAACGGTTATCCTAGAGAGATGGTCCCTGCGATTATTTGTTAAGAAGTGAAAAGAGGAAAAAAAACAAAAAAATAGGACTAGTTAGTTGGAAGAATACGGTTGTCTTGCCTTTTAGTAATAACATCTCAAATGATCTAAAAAGAATCTTTAGAAAAGTGGAAATACACACCATCTTTAAACTACCCCTTCATACTAAACATTTGTTTCCTTTAATCAAAGTTTTCTCTGTATACTGTCAACGGGGTTGGAAAATGTCATTCTGAGGAAAACGCGTTCAAAGTTCCACGTGGCTCAGTCGCGCATTTTACACCGCTTCACGAAAAACACCATATCTCGGTCAATTTTGCGAATTTCTTCATAAAATTTGGAGAAAACATTCTTGAAACGTACGCCTTTCAGAAAATGCAAAAAAAAAATTTTTTCAGATTTCTGACAGTGGTCTCCCCCCTTAAACAACCGAGCGTAAGTCTTAGGTATGAAACACCTAAATACAAGACTATTACGCAACTTTACTGAAGAAATAATGCCTTATGATGTAGTCTTTCTATCAAAATTTTGTTTCTAATTTTCTATGATTTGACTATTTGTACATATCAATTTCAACGTTATGTAACTGTGTTCTCTCACACCTATAAGTGATAGAGTTTTTACCACACAAGCAATAATGTTGGTATAAAGGCAGTAGTGCTGAGGCTATAGATTAGCGCCTTGTCAATTCATTTCATAATCGTTAACGGTTTCCTCTCCGGCATATTTTGGCCACATTTCGGTTTACCTTTTACATGATCTTGCCTTATATCTTCTATTTATCTCAGTCACCGGTCAACCGACTCATGCGTCACACGTTCCTTCTCAACGTGAGATTTGTTTTAAAAGCATACGCAGTATTTTTCTTTTTTATCTAGTTTTCCTTGATAATGATCATAATCAGTGATCGAAACGATGGAATTTGATAAAATTTTAAAAAATTGCAAAATAGCTTCAATTTAATGAGTTAACAGACCGAACCTGTGCGTCGATATCATCTCTTCTAATTTAAAAAATAAACCAATAAACGTTAGTAACTAACTAATATAAATGCAATGAGCATAAGTAATGAAAAATAATATAAAGCAATAAATGTTAGCGATGTAAATAATTCGAATGAATATAAGCATAAGCAAAAGTAAACTACGTAATGGTATAGAATATAGATAGAGGGCAACCTCACGGATTTTGACGACCTTGAAATATGTTGTCAAGGACATCATTCTGAACAACTTTTTCCTCTAAACTTTTTGGCGGTCGACCTTCGTTTTCGAGATATTCGCAAAATTATGTGGTAATTATTTAGAAGTTTTCCATCCTCACCGATTTTAATGATTTTTGGATATGTTATCAAGAGTGCCTTCTTTCGTTAATTCTATACAGGGTCATCGTTTAATCCTCCAACCCGCGCGCGCGCGAACAGACGAAAATGGCAACACCGCCTCACGGACGCATTCCACTACAACCATGCACCGGCCCAGCGCAGAGCTGCTTGCGACCGTTGGACAAGAGTGATGCCCGAACTTCGAAAATTTTAGCGTCGCAAAGAGATAGGTATTGGGAATTTCCCGACCCAGGTAATCGAGCCGCGCGCTCCGCTTTTATGATCGGTCTACCACTCGCACCCCAGATCACTGTAATGAGGTTTGAAAATAATGTCAACAGATCTCGTACCCGTCTCAATTTCAAAAATTTTAGCCACGACAGGGTTGACAGTTCCTTGCACGGAGAGATTTTTCGCCACCTGCTTGTAAAAACCACAGTAACGGCACATCGTTCCAAAAAATGACATTAACGGAAGCCGGTATAGGCGTGGCGTTGAGTAGCTAAAACATTCTAACACAAAAATTCTAGAAAAAAAATTCAAACACCGCTACAATCAAAGACACGTCGCATTAGTTACCCCTTACGTCTGATCTAGGTATGCACCGCATTAAGGATAAAATCATAAAAAAGAAAACCAGAACAATAGATTCTGAGGTCTGCAGAACTAACACATAATTGAATAAAAATTTAATTTCTCAATTTATAAATGTAATGATACAGAATCAACTAGCCTATTGTTTATCAACACCACGAATTTTAAAAACAGCGTTAAATACATTATCAAATAAACAGTTTCCAACAGCTTTTTAAACAATTATGGTTAAAAAATTGATAAAAGAAAAATTAAGTAAACGTAAAATATGTTAAATTATCCATCATTAAGAGGGAATAATTTTTCCTCATTTTTTGGCGCAAATTGCATTCCGATATGTCTTACAGTTCAAAAGTTATACGAAAAAGACCCCAAAATTTTCAACCGGGGCCGGGAAATTCTGAATAGTTCTTTGCAACGTTAATTTGACAGGGACCAGCCCAAAATTCTCGAAGCTCGGGCATCACTGCTGTCCAGCGGTCGCTTGCAGCTCTCCGAACGCGGGGACGGTGCATGGTTGTAGTGGAATGCGTCCGTGAGGCGGTGTTGCCATTTTACAAGTTCGCGCGCGCGCGGGTTGCAGGATTAAACGATGACCCTGTATATAGCTGGGCGCGGTCCATGTGACGTTGGTATTTATACGGAGCGGGGGAATGTGCGGTATGCGTAATGACTCATGCTGAAAATATGTGTTATGTAATTGGAATGTGTTGATGAGTCATGCGCGAAATGTGTGTCGAAATAGCAAAATTGGGGGGTCCTTTGGGGCTTTGAAAAGGGGTACTCAATCCATTGGATGGATTCTTGAGGTTTTGATTGGGGAGGTTTGAGAGTGGTTTTGATTTGATTTGTCGTGGAGACGGGTGAGACGTGGTCTCGAGTTAAATAGATCCCATCAAAAACATTTCATATAAAAAATTGAGCCGAGTCTCGTGACTTTTTACCCATAAAAAGTTGTGAGATGTCATGTAGAGTCGAGTCTAGTGCTCTCATTAACTCTAGCACTTTCATTCACAAATCACTCCAAGTCTACATCTTTAGTTAAAGAACATTTTGTGACTTGGCAAATTACACAGTACGAGAATGTGACGGAAGTTGCTTACATTTTAATATTCACGTTTATTAATAAAGTATTGGATAAAATAATATTTATACAAGGAACTGAACGTATTCGTCCATTAGTCTTTCCTATTTGTTTAAAATTTGTAAACTAAAATTTTCGTCATAAATCGATTGGTACTCGAGATATCTTGAAAATAAAGAGATCAAGTTTGTGAATTTTCTGAAAACTTTGTTTTTTTTCCTTTTAATCACAGTTACATTCAGAAAAAATAGGAGAGTTTAATTATACAGTAACCGAAAGTAAATGTATTAAATTATACATTACTAGAAAGGAATAGTTTTATCATATTTTTTTGCACAAATTTCATTCCGATATTTTAAGGTAGTTCCTGAATAATCTACTAAATTATAGAATTTTTTCAAATTTCGTACAAAACTTTTCGAACACAAGAAACCATTGTACAAAGTTTAAAATCGATTTACCATATAGTTATCGAGAAATTATTAATTAAAGTTGATGCATTTTAACACAGTGGCATATGGCGAAGTAAAAAAAAGAAGTACTAAAAAAAAAACATTGCACTTTTTAAAAAATATATACATGATGTTAAAATATACTACTTTATATTTATCGTTTATTATCCAACTCTAATTTGATTAGCATAGTTTGTTACGAACTACCTTAAAAGAAACAACCAAATGTCACTGACTTCTTCAATCCTGTCCACTGTGCCGTTGTAAATCGGACTACTTTTATACAAGCAATAAGGTAAAAAAATGCCTACTAAAATGCTTTTATGATTTGTATTGCTTCTGTAAAAGTAGTCCGATTTACATGACATTTGGTATGATTTTCATCAGAAAAACATAAGGAATCTATTGCTGTAACTCCCTTATCGATACGATAAACAATAAAGAATTTCTTAATACGCTGCAATGAATATTTCACCCTCGACTGTGGGTCGCCGACCTCGATTTGCTGGGGTCGGCCGAGGACTCATACCTGTTTCAGAAATAAAATATTTCTTTATTCTTTATCGTATAGATATGGAAGTGATACCGATGAATTCCTTATATTTCTCCGATGAAAATCGTACCAAATTTCATGTAAATCGGACTATTTTTAACGAAACTAGCTTTTCATCTAATTTCCTTCATTATGCTCCGAATTATGTCGTTCTTGGCGTTAGTTTCATCGGCGAAACATACGGAATCGATTGCCGTCGTTTTCGCAAAGATCTGATGAGAAATGCGAAAATCCTGGACATTTCTCACTTCTTCTTGATGGTATTCAAACCCCTTCGAGGGTCGAAAGCCATAAAATTCGGTGTCGTAGACGGTCCTCGAGACCTCATACAACAATAGACCTTTTCAAGTACTCGAAAAGGGCCTTCGCGGCGCGTCGTAGGGCCTTGGCGGCGACGCTTAGGTATAGGAAATATCATCTGCGGCCGCACGAAGAATCCTGGGGCGTGCTAAGGTGGCGCCGCGCCGCTCGCCGCTGCGGCGAGCCGCGCATTGGACATGACACCTTTAAGGCGTCATCGTCAGGACCGAAACATGCGTCGCGCGCGGGGGGCTAAACTTTCATGTATAGTTTTTCAGTAATAGGGTGGCAAGATTTTTTTAAAATTTATTAGCAGCACCTGGGGGTTAATAGGAACGTGCCTATCAAATTTCATGGTTATGGTTTCAGTGATTCCAGAGGTACCGAATTTCTTTCATAAATTGTTAGTGAAGAGGATTTTTCCAGATTTTTTAATTTTTCCTTTCATTGTATCCCAAACACTACCTTTCTGCCAAAGTACAAGTTTCTAGGACTGCTAGAAGTACGACTGAATTTTGATGATCGGTCAGTGTCGAAATTGCGAAACTTTGAATCAAATATCTTATGAACTATAAAATATAGAAAGGTGAAATTTAGTGGTTTTATTCCGTTTGCATAGTACTAGGTTTCAGCAAAGTTTCAAGTTTCTGGGTAACTCCAGCACAAAGATATGGGGGTGTCAAAAGTACCTACGCTGAGTTTCTTCCAGAAAAGAATGCATACGGCAAGCGCCCGACTCGACTCGGCGGGCGCACTGCCGTGCCCCCAGATCCACAGATTTTTTTAAGGACTTGTTTAAGGAGGCCGTCTCACCGGGCCTTGAATGTGTGCGTACGCTCACACCAGCTAAGTTAAGCGTGTACGTATACGCGTGTAGCAAGCAATCCGTAAATTACAACTTACGTCCTGGAATCGGCACGAAGGAAGTTTTTGCGGGTACAGTTGCCTTCAGTAGACATCTGTGCAGGGTGGTCTGGTGCGTTTGAACGCTAATAAGCACCGTACGTTGTAATAATAAGGATTTTTTCACTCGTGTACTCCGGACAGCCCGAAAAAT
The DNA here is from genome assembly GCA_963855975.1 of Andrena chrysosceles. NCBI lineage: Eukaryota > Metazoa > Arthropoda > Insecta > Hymenoptera > Andrenidae > Andrena > Andrena chrysosceles. Next base: position 76,137,747 of record OY979767.1, on the reverse strand, counting down.
GACAGAATGAAGCTTCAAGGCTTCTCCGTCACCGGCGCTGATGGTATATTGGTGCCTTGTACCATCAAAACCGGTGGAAGTCCACTCTCGCCGATAAATGTAGGAAAGACGCAGTTACCGAGACGTATCGAGAGTCGAATTGCGCTGTTACCGCATTTCCCCTATCACTATTTTGCCATCAAGGAGGCTTGAATGAATCACGGCGAAGCGGTTGGAGAACAGAGATGGGCAAAGATAATATCTGGATAAACTCAAATAAAAGATACTACAGTATTGACTCATTACGGGCTCGGTTTGGTGTACACGATATGGAATTTTTGCTATTCCACCACTTCTGTCTCACTCTTGTCCGGCGATGGCTAGAGCGAAATGGAACGAGAGCGAGCGAGAGGCACTGAAAGCGAGCGAGGGTGGTACGAGACAGACGACGGGATGACGTTTTATCTCGCTCCGTCTTTCGGACGCCTGACACTCCATCCTTTGCGTTCGCGGCCGTCGCGCAGGCAAAGCGTTCCATCTCGCTCCCCCCTTCGGCCAGGAAGAAGCGAGAAACGAACACTCGGAATTAGAGATCTGTTCACGACAGGAGCTTGACGCCGGCCCGACCAGCGAACACATACGGAGACAATACTGTACACACACATAATTTCAACATAACTTACTTTCACTATAGCTTTCTCCAGCTTTTCCTCCCTATCCTCCTTCTTCTCCTCCTTCTCTCTTTCATTAGACTCATTTTCACTCTCCTTTCTCTTTCTCTCCTCCTCCCCCCCCCCCACTTCCCGCCGATGGGGTCGGGACCGTATCTTTCATCTGGAAATGAAATGATGAATGTATTATTTTTGACAAATAGTAAGATTGTTCAGCGTGATTCTCTGGCTAGAGTCCTCAAAGACAATAGTCTAAGAGCTGGATACATAGGGGTCAACGTAACTCGATGCAGTCACAGTTCTTATTGTTGGATTAGTGTTGCCGAATACGAAATCGCTGGTCTGCCGCGTCAGTCCGGGGAACTAACGCGGGGGTGGACGGCCAAATAGGTAAAATTTCTAGCGTAATAGCGTCATTCTTGCTGTTCTGAAATTTCTTATACTTATTGTTTACGCATTTAATGAACGATATGCAAAATGGCAGACCACCAAGTGGGCCCTAATGGCGGCTGCCGTTCCAATATGCGGCCGACGGCGGTCCCACTAGGGCAAAGGAGAAACAGATGTACAGTGGCGGACGGAAGAAAGTTTACAACTTTTAAAATCGCATAACTTTTATAAAATTAATCCAAACGAGTTGAGTTTTTCCTGAAAAGCTACAAGGATTAGTTTGCTAAGTGACGTGTTTCGTCGTTTTGAAAAAAATGCACTTGGTCGGAATAGCAAACAAAAACAGTAAAGGTCATTTTTTAAACTTTTTTTTGTGAGCCTGTATTGAAAATTCAAAAAACCCGTTTGTAGATTGAAGTAAGTTGTATACATACCTAAAATTTCATCAAAATCGGTTAACGCTGCTCTGAGCTATAAACGCTTATAGATCGCAGAATAAGGTCGAAAATCGCGAAATTCACGAAAATCAGCGATTTTCGACCTTATTCTGCGATCTATAAGCGTTTATAGCTCAGAGCAGCGTTAACCGATTTTGATGAAATTTTAGGTATGTATACAACTTACTTCAATCTACAAACGGGTTTTTTGAATTTTCAATACAGGCTCACAAAAAAAAGTTTAAAAAATGACCTTTACTGTTTTTGTTTGCTATTCCGACCAAGTGCATTTTTTTCAAAACGACGAAACACGTCACTTAGCAAACTAATCCTTGTAGCTTTTCAGGAAAAACTCAACTCGTTTGGATTAATTTTATAAAAGTTATGCGATTTTAAAAGTTGTAAACTTTCTTTCGTCCGCCACTGTATATTTCTCCCTTGCACTATCGCAAGCCACGTATCGCGTTTTTCATCGACGTCTGCCAAGGTCTTATCCCCCACTTGGTGGTCTGCTATTTTGCATATCGTTCATTAAATGCGTAAACAATAAGTATATGAAATTTCAGAACAGCAAGAATGACGTTATTACGCTGGAAATTTTACCTGTTTGACCGTCCACCCCCGCGTTAATTCTCCGGACTGACTCGGCAGACCGGCAATTTCGCATTCGCAAACACTAATCCAACAATAAGAACTGTGACTGCATCGAGTCACGTTGACCCCTACATAGCCAGCTCTCGGTCTACAATGCCGCCAATAAACCGTGCCTCGCTCAGTTACGTGGAAGTGACGAATTCCAAGTTCTGCATTTCTCAACACATCTTTGCGAAAATGGTATCAATCGATGTCGTGCCGATGAAAATGGTACCACGCTAACTTCGTTAATAATTGTCCGATTTACATGACATGATTTTAATCGGGTGAACACCAGGAATTCATTGGTATCACTGCCATATCGATGCGATGAAGAATAAAGAATTTTTTAATACGCCGTAGTGAATCTCGGCACGAACGTCGAAATTCACGAAACTCAGCGAGGCGCAGCTTATTGGCGGCATCACCTTTGAATACTCTAGCTAGAGAGTCACTCTGTATAATAGTATACAATATAATACTTACAATTTCCGAATTCACCATTCTCTCCGTCAGTCTATTCGCAACGGACTGACTGGCAGGGACGGCGCGCTGCAGCTATCGTTGATGGAGGGGGAAGCATCTACAAGAGCGGTGGTAATGGGTGCATGAACTGCGCCTGCGCGATCACGCACACATAACCACCGCTCCAGTAGGTGTTTCGCCCTCCATCAGCAATAGCTGGAGCCCCACCAATTCATTGTTATTTAGGTGCCCGGCGACTATCCCCACAATTTCGTGGAATTATTTGTTCGAGAGTAAGAGAATCCGAGAACGAGCGAGAGCGGACAAAAGAGTCACGCGTAGTTGCCGTCGATTACGGAAGAGAGAAAGCATGATACTTTGTCTCGCTTCGTCGTTCACGTGCATCGTGTATTCGAGCCTCGAATAACGAATAAAAATTATTTACCTTTTGTTCGTTATTTCAGATGTATATTTAGATAAACTTTTGCCCAACTCTGGAGGTACGATGCACGTGAACGACGAAGCGAGACAAAGTAACATGCTTTCTCTCTTCCGCAGTCGACGGCAACTACATGTGACTCTTGTCCGCTCTCGGTCGTTCCCGAATTCTCTCACTTTCGACCAAAGAATTCCAAGAAATTGTGGGGATAGTCGCGGGGTTCCTAAATACGGTATTGTCTCCGTATATGCTCGGTTTGGTGCACCCGATACGGGCTTGTCGCTATTCCCACCACTTCTGTCTCACTCTTGTCCGGCGAAGGCGAGAGCGAGATGGAACGAGAGCGAGTGAGAGCCATTGAAAGCGAGCGAGGACGGTACGAGACAGATGACGCGTGGATGTTTTGTCTCACTCCGTCTTTCGAGCGCCGTGACACTCCGTCCTTTGCGTGCGCGATGGTTGCAGGCACTTACGGAAGCACGGGAACCGCTTCGCAATATCTTGACGCAGGCCCGGTTCAAGTCTTTTTTGCGCCCTAGGCGAACTTGTCAAATTGCGCCCTTTATTATAAAACATTTATTTGAGATTATTTATGACTTTACTCTGCAAAATTAGGCAACTGCTAGGGCCTAAGGTTGACAACAAGTGCAAAACGGTCTTTTCATTGTTGGTATTGTTGAAAATAAATTTTTAAATGACATACTACAAATTGTACTGCAACTGTTTTAAACTACGAATACAAGTTCAGAGTAAGGTCACCAATAATCTCAAATAAATGTATTATAATAAAGGGCTCAAGTGGACAAGTTCGCCTGGGGCGCAAAAAAGACTCGTGCCGTACCTAGCTATCTGACCGTCGCGCCCATGCGTCGAGTAGTCACGATTCTATCTGAGCACTCGGGCCGTCGCGCATACCCGCCGCGCATGCAAAGCGTTCTATCTCGCTCCCCCCTTCGGTCAGAAAGAAGCGAGAAACGAACACTCGAAATTAGGATTCTGAACACGATACGGGCTCAACGTAGAGCGTCATTTGTTGCAGAACGCACCACAGACGAATCTTCGGATTCACGTTTCACGTTCACGGTTCGCGTTTACGTTTTTTGTAACGGGCAGTAGAATTTTGAGTTGTGTTGCGTTGTGTTTGTGTTTGTGTTGTGTTTGTTGGTTTAGTGTAGAATGAGTGACACTCTAAATGTGAATATGCAGGATGTGGAAGAAGATATGGACAATAATTCTCCGTTTCGTCCGCGAAAATTACGTCCGTCCGCAAGGAGATTTTCGAAACGGAAAGTAAATCGCCAAAAGAGAAGGTCTTCAGCCCTTCAGAAGAAACAAGAAAACGAAAAAACGGCAGACGACACTGCCGTAGGACATTCAGAAGAAGTGGCCGAGGAACGTATGGTAGAGGAACCATCAACATCCGCTGGACGAAATCATACATACCAAGAGATAATGCACTCGCCATCCGATGAAGACACTGATACGGCCAGTTTGGGAGAAACTGAAGAGGCGCTTCAAGAATTTGATGTTGAAAGTAACGAAGAAGAAAACTTCGTTATAGAAAAAGTTGCGAAGAACGAGCCGCAAGAGCAATCGCGTCTCCTAAATACCAACGATGTAATGAATTTTCAAAATGTGCTTGCTTAATTGCAGAAAATAGGTAAACATACAAAACATAGGGAAGACTGCGGCACTGAACACCTACGAATAACTGGTGTGAAACGGTGTGGCTTCAAGAGCATCTTCAGCGTAATGTGCACTTTATGCCATTACAAAGATGAAATCTGCAATCAATCAGACGAAGCCGAAGAAGTGGATTACAATCAGGGCGCCGTTAATGCAACAATTTTATGCGGAGGCAGTTATGCCCACTTGGAACACACTTTGGCGGGAGTGAACATAAGTTGCATGTCGAAGAGAGACTTTGTGAAGAATCACGATGAATTCATCAAGTCCGCAATTTCCGCTGCAAAAGAAGAGATGTTGGCAGCGGCTGAAGAAGAAAAACGTTTAGCGATTGAAAGAGGCGACGTTCTTCCCGGATCAGGGACCCCTCACATCCCCGGTGTGGCCAACGGAAGCTGGATGAAGAGATCCTACCGCAGTGGATATTACGATTCTGCGTCTGGAGTCGGCGTGATAGTTGGCTATCACACGAAAAAAGTTTTATTTTACGGCGTTCGAAACAAAGTTTGCAGAATTTGTCGGATTGCTGCGAAAAACGAGAAAGAACCCCGAAAGTACACATGTTTCAAAAACTGGAACACATCTCGAGCATCGACTGCTATGGAAAGCGATGCTATAGTAGAAGGATTCAACAACTAGAGTAGAAAAACGTGGGCTCGTTTATTCTACACTGATTGCTGATGGGGACAGTAGCGTGTATAAGAAGATTATTGATGCGGACCCATACAAGAGACAGATTCGTGTAAAAAAGATTGAATGCACGAATCATTTGTTGCGAAACTTTTGCACAAGAATGAAAGCGATTGTAAAAAAGACCACATCTGGACCATTGAGACAAACTGTGGAAAGTAGCATTCGCCGGATGCGCACGGACATCGTGAAAGCCGCAAAGTTTAGATACAATCAGAATGTATGAATCGACGAGAAAATGAAGAATTTGTATAGCGACATACAGAATGTTCCAAGCCACGTGTTTCGTGAACACGCAGAGTGTGCAAGACTAGAATATTTTTGCGATGGAAACAATAAAGAGAATGAGAAAAACATCGTTCCAGACTTGATGAAAATTGGAGTGTACCAGGACGTAAAAGAAATACTTCGTTCACTATTAGCTCATGCGGAGAGCTTACTCTATAATACTACTAATAACGCTGTGGAAAGTTTGAACGGACTAATTGCCAAGTACACTGGCGGAAAAAGATTAAATTTCGCCGAAAGAGGATCCTATGCAGGGAGATGTGCTGCTGCAGTCGTGGAGTACAACAGTAAGCAAGTGCACTCGCGATTGGATGCGGTTATGAAGAAGAAAACGCCCGAGGTTGTGCGCCAAATGGAAGAAAAGAAAAAGAAAGAAAAGGAAAAGAGAGCTGCAAAACAGAAGGAAATGAAGGCTGCGGAACTTTACGCCAGAAGAAGATATGGAAAAAGTACGCGCTGTCCAACTCATGTTCACATGTAAAATAGGTATTTCAATGAGCAAAACGCATCACTATTATTATCAAGTACAAGGTCAGTTACATATTACTGACAGAAAGTACTGTATTTTTTGCGTTTTGACCCCGAAGGGGCTGAAATCTATAAAAGTAGAGAGAGATGATGCGTTTTGGTAAAGAGAAATGGAGCCAAAACTGGTTCAATTTTATTTAGAATGCATGCTACCCGAATTAATAGATAGTCGGCACAATAGGTGCATGCCTATTCGGGAGCCACAATTTATACTAGCCGAGAGAGCGAAAGAAAAACCGAAAAGCTTGAAAAAGCGAAAAAGGTCTCCCTCCGAAAATAGTGAAACTATTGTATCGATCCGGCGTCGCACCACTGACTCTGGTCAGTGGTCACAAGTGCCAGTAATGGCACTTTTACTCGCGGATCCTACGATCACGCGAGGCGATCGACGCCGCAGTCGCTTTCACAAGAAAGTGAGGAAGGAGATAATAAATACGATCGATCCGGCGTCGCACCGCTGACTTTGGTCAGTGGTCACAAGTGCCAGCAATGGCACTTTTACTCGCGGATGCTACGATCACGCGAGGCGATCGACGCCGCAGTCGCTTTCACAAGAAAGTGACGAAGGAAATAATAAATTTAATTCACCCTTTAATTTTTTCAGACACATTTCTAAGTTCACAGAAGCAGACAGACGGAATCCGGTTCGGTCAAAATGCGCAAGGCTGATATATACGGGCGTCGCAGGTATGCATGATGTTCGACGAATTATTGAAACAAACTTTTATACCAAACTTACCGAAATGTCTGTGATTATTTGTTACAGGCGGACTTTTTACCAAATTACTGCAAACATGGTATATGGGACAGTAATGCCAGGACAAATGGAATAACTACCATATTTCAGGTAAAGTTTAACAGCTTATAAATCTACAGTAAAATTTTGTACGCTTATGAAACAACACTTAAGTGTTTCCTAATGTATTTCGTAATGTGTTACAGGTCCACACTGCCTACGTCATCTTTCGGTATGAGCGACCTGGGAAAATTGTAGGAAGACCATCAATGAAGAAGAGGAATTACACAAAATGAGAGAAGATAATAATATTGCAGTATTGTCTCGTTAGCGGATCGCTGATCCGGACCGGCGTTGGGCCGTCAGCGTGAACAGAGGCCTACAGGTCCGCGCACACATATCCGTTCCGGCGTGCCAGTGGTAAGAAGAAGAGGGGCGTAGAGGGTCTCTTCTTCTTACCACTGCTACGCCGTAACGGTACTGACATGGAACGGATATGTGTGCGCGGACCTTCCGAGTGTTCGTTTCTCGCTTCTTTCTGGCCGAAGGGGGGAGCGAGATGGGACGCTTTGCGTGCGCAACGGGCGCGAACGCAAAGGACGGAATGTCACGGCGTCCGAAAGACGGAGCGAGACAAAACATCAACGCGTCGTCTGCCTCGTACCGTTCTCACTCGGTTTCAGTGGTGGGCATACTTAGCGAAAAGTCCACATTGTGTACACCAAACCGAGCCGCTAACGAGACAACACTGTATTCTTCGAAAAATATATACTTTTTTTATCTGTAATTGTCCATTTCAAGGGGGCGAAAGCTTGAATGTCGAATTTAAATTCTCCAATGAAGTTGGATTGATTTATGAGTCATTATTATTAATGACTGTAACTTGATTAGAAACAAAAAAAATATATAAAAAAAATGTTCTGTTAAACGATTTTGCCAAAACGCCACTAACAACTAAAAAATACTTCTATTCTTGTACTACAATTTCGATGGTGTTTTTTAACTTTAAATAAAAACGTGGAGCAGGATATTTCATAACAAAATATGAATCCCATTTAGTACAGCATCAAGTGTCGAAATGAATTTATTGCGAAATATCCTGCTCCACGATTTTATTTAAAGTGAAAATACACCATCGAAATTGTTAGGATATGTTTTTGTATTTGGCGCCATCCTGCTCGTGTCGGTTTCTGCATACTTCGTGACGCATCGTATTTACCTGTACTGAGCACAGTCTCGCAGTGAGCCTGGCACGCTGCACATGTACCTGATTAGCTCACCTTATACTTTGTACAATAAATCCTTTCTGTCTATCTTTACACCGGTGCGTTTTTTCACGTATATTTAAATACATAACTCTAACAGAAATTGTAGTATAAGAAAATAATTATTAAGTTTTTAATGCATTTTTAATAAAATCGTTTATTTTCAATTTTCTTCTATATATTTCTCTTATTTTCTAGTTTTTAGTGTTTGTGGATTTACATTTCACAGCTCAAACTTCTTTACAAACATCTTTTATTGCTGTATGCAGTTTAATAGTTTGCTTGAACCCTACAGTACTAAAAGTTCGTAAAGAACGCGAGTGGCTGATTTTAAGTCGATTGGATTTGTGGATAATTTTTATTGGATAATTTTTTCACCCCTTGGAGTTTCTTTTCATAATTTTGTATTGTCGTCCAAACTACGCACCCCTGCAAAGTTTCAAGACAATTGGATGGTTGGAACTGATTAAAATTGAGTTTCCAGATTTGAATCAAACATACAAACAAACAGGGGATCGTAGATGAATGTCTGTATATCATTTAATGAGACATTCCAAAATATACGTATTGTTAATACTGATCTCTAGTTTATATTGATAAATTTTTACAATCGTAGAATAACAATTCCGAAGAAAAGCATGTACAAAAGTATTAAATTGAAATATACTTTTCTCCAAATCGATGTTTTAAAAAAATGATTACGTTATAAATTTGTATTTAAACAACAGTCAATTCTTGTTGATAAAAAAGATACTTTGATGTATAGTTAGCTAAAAAAGAAAGCGTCATATGTTTTTAAAAGAACTATTAATAGATTTCATTACGATCGGCGTGTTACACTTCGGTGATGTACTTTATTCAAATTGTATGCATTGAAATTGGACATTGATTGTATAAAATATTACATCCTTCTACGTATAAATAAAAACTATTGATATGCAAATTAGTATTGTTTCATTGACATGTTTCCTAACTTCACTACCCAACCTCTCTATCTTTCATTATTGCTATCCTCCTTTACGTTCAGTGAGGCTCTAACACTAGACGCAGCTGTCGTTCCGTATTCCTTCAAGACTTCTTGATAGAAGAAGCTGCGGCAACAGCGCGGCAGAGACAGAGTGAAAATGTGGTAACTATGCGTCAAAAATTTGTCTACATAGAGTACCTGGAGATGTCACCTGTGTAAATGTTCTTTTTATCGACCGCAGTAGTTTCATTAGCGTCCGTCTGTTTACTGGGGACGCTTCGATCGATTCGGACCATAACAAACTTGAGACGGCCCCCTTAAGATTCAAATGAGTGGGAGGATATCATGCCTCGTAGGACGAAGAGGGGAAGGGGATTTCGAATTTGATTACCTGGAGATGGGGACCGCTAAGGTACATCGCACAGTGGGGTATTCGCACCGAAAAGCCGGACATTAGTGAATTTCAAAAATTTTGAGTAAGCCGTAAAATTTTTAGTATTAAAGGTAGATGAATGCCTGAGGGACAATACATCAGTATTCTTTTTTAAATTTGTGCACTCACAAGGCAGTATAGTTAATCGAAAGTCAAGAGATTTCATAGCACACTTTACAATCCCAACCACTCTCGGAAACAGCGTTCGCTTATTCGTGATTTTCAAGTGTTTTCAAGCTGTTATCATCTATACTAGTATATAAATTAATATCTGAAGATAATTAATAATTTACTAACATTTTTGGCGATTGTAAAACTTTATTAACGATTTTGTTATACTTCCGGGCACGTCCCGATACTTTTGCAGGTGTCACTAGATTTGGTAAAGATTTGTGATCCCGGTGCAAAAAAAATTGGATCCATATTCGTCCCAGTTCAATTTTTATAACTAATTTCGTTAAGTAGATATGGTGCTCACAGCATTTCACGTAGGCCTGTACGTTTGCTTTCGCTGGGCTTTCGCGAGACGCTGCGCTATGAAACTCGTCGGAGGATCTGTTTACAAAAAAAGACGAACACCCATACAATGTTTATGATACGTTACAAATAAGACTTCGACTTGGGCCTGTTCTTTCTGTGTGCATTCAGTTGAAACAGTGCTTTCAAAGACTGCAGAGCGATATATTCAAAGTGTCTTTTACATAGTTACATCTTATATTTTAGTTTCTTTTTCAGTTCAAGTATTGTTTTGTGTATATATTTAGTGCATATTTATATTACAAGTTTAAGTGCCTTTTTCTTTTTGTTTTCATATTGAATTTCATTTCACCTATACCTTTGCTAGGATTGGGGTTCGTATATTATTTATGACTTATTTAATTACTTATTTATTATTTATTTAATTATTTTTTTGTCCATATTAGTTAGTATCTATTTAATTAGTTACTATTATGCATTAGTTCGTTTAAATGCCTATATCTTTGTTAAAATCATCTTTTTGCAATTAAGTTTGACTTATATTAAAAACAAACGATCATATTCTGCAATCGTACAGATAAAACTTGCAAGGACCATTGTTTGCAGCCCATAAACTTAACAGATATCGAGAAATTTTGATAATGTGATATACTCCACTTTAAAGCCATTTTTACTTTTTAGATACCATTACGATGAAAGTAATTAAAAGAATCAAAAAGTAGACAACGCAAACTTTAAAATGGTTTTTGTTTGATTCATTTTGGATGAATTTTGACGAAGTTATGGGAATTTAAAGATTGAGCAAATTTTAAACTTATCATGTCCGGCTTGTCCTTTGGTTGGGGAAAGGGTTAAGAGTTGAATTTTGTGGTTAGTTACGGAGTTGTGGGGGGATTTATAGGGAAGATCTACAGGGGGATTGGCTCGAAACGCCTGATCCGCCTGGCAACCGTGACGAGGTCAACCCAACCCCTCGTGGTGTCTCTCCGAAGGCTTTCGACCCTCGGAAGGGTTGGAGTACCTATTAGGAAGTGAGAAATCTTCGAATTCCTCATTTCTCATCAGATCTGTGCGAAATTGACGCCAATGAATTCCTGGCGTTCTGTCGATTAAAATCATACCAAATATCATACAAATTGGACTACTTTGACACAAGCTATTTGTATTCCTTATGTAAAAGTAGTCCTGGTGTGCTGTCAAAATTCCGCAGCATAACGTACTCTCCTTCGCGATACTTGTGTGGGGGTTTATGTTTCCCATTAAAATGTTTTTCGTTATATTTTTGAGATACTACAATTTTATCGGCAGCTTTTGCCCGTACAGCATCCAAATCGCGTTCCGTTGGCATAGTGTCTCTAAAATAATCTTTTATTTTGTCGTCAACCTGACCGCGCTGATCTTGCCCGAATAATAATAATTTGCTCGGGGTTTCCCCGGTTGATTTATTGATGGTGTTATTTAAGCAGTACTCAATATTTCCTAAGGTTTTGTACCAATAAAGACCATTGTCGTCGTCCGTGAGTTTAGATAACATGGGAGTCAATACCCTATTCACCCTTTCGACCTGGCCGTTTGCTTGGGGTAAGCCCGTGGCTACCATGACATGTTTTACAGAGTTTTCCGCGAGAAACGTTGCAAATTCTTCTAATGTAAAACACGATCCTCAATCCGAAATTATAGTGCGCGGTTTGCTATAATTCCTAAAATAATTACTTAAACAACTAATTGCTTCCTTGCTCGACGTAGTCTTAGTACTATACTAACGTATTTCGTAAATGAATGTATAGTTAGAAATATATAACGTTTTATCAATCGTTTTTTGTCAATAGGCCCATAATGGTCTATGTGTAATGTCGAAAACGGGGTGTTTTCCTTCGATATGCTATGTAGCACTCCTTCCGGCTTCCCTGTGCGCGGAGAAAACGCAATGCACTTCAGACAGTTTTGAATGTGTTTGCGTACCTTTATACTCATTTTGGGGAACGAATAATTTTACGAAATTGTGGTCACTGTCTTTTCTTTACCCAAATGACCCATCGAGTCGTGATAGCTGAGAATAATATTGCTCTCCATTTTCTCCGGCACGTAAAACAACAAGTGATTGCCTGTGTTTCGATATACGAGGCCGTTACGCATCTCGAATAGCGGATCCTCAAACTTTTCCAGTTTTTCCCTAATGTCAAATATTTTCGGGTCTTGCGTCTGGCAGATCGCTAGATCTTGTTCCAGGGTATTTGCCTCGACGACCAAGATACAAGTGACACGACTCAACGCGTTTACATGTTTCATGCGGTCACCCGATCTGTGTTCTACCTGGTAGTCGAAATTTTGTAGTTCTAACGCCCATCGGGCAATTCGGGGATTGATGTCCTTCTTATTGAGAGCCATTTTCAGAGAGTCGCAGTCCGTGACGATTTTAAATTTAATTCCGTGTAGATATACGCGAAAGCATCGCAACGCATAAATTATTGCAAGAGATTCAAGTTCAAAGCTGTGATAGCGTGCCTCTACGTCAGTTGTACGCTTCGAGAAATAAAATATAGAGTGGAACTTCATATCATTTTTCCGTTGCAATAATGTCGACCCGAATCCTATTGAACTCGCATCACAGTGAAGCTCTGTTTCGTCTTTCGGACTATATATGGCCAATACTGGTCTAGAAGTTAATTGTGTTTTCAATGTGTCGATTGCGCGCAATTCTGGTTCACCGATGTGAATCTCCACACCATTTCGCAAGAGATCATACAGTGGTTTAGCTATGACAGCAAAATTTGAATGAACTTTCTAAAATATGAACACAGACCGACGAAACTTTGTACCTTGCGTACGCATTGTGGAACGGGAAAACGTTCTATCGCTTCGAGACCACTTTTTGCAGGACTAACGCCATGCCGCGTAACTATATATCCTAAGTATTTTAGTAAACAAGAAACGACATTTATCTAATCTTAACTGTAGCTCATTTTCAACTAATAACTTGAACACTCGTTTCAATACAGTAAAATGAAACTCAAGATCTTGTGTTGCGATCAACAAGTCGTCCATGTAAACTACAATATCCCCAGATTTAATCAATTCTGCGAAAACAGTGTCAATAAATCTTTGAAATTTAGAAGGAGCGGTCTTCAGACCAAATGGCATTTTTAAGTATTCGTATTGCCCTAGCGGTGTAATGAATGACGTGTACTTTATGGACTCCTCAGCTATGCTGATGTGATGAAAACCTTCTTTTAAGTCCAGTGTCGTGTCATATATTTAGTCGCGTAAAATATCTAAGTGATCTTCTATAAGTGGAAGAGGGTAGTTATCTCTAGCGATGATTTTATTCAGAATTATGTACTCAACGCATAGCCTAATTGTGCCGTCTTTCTTAATCACTCAAATGATGGGAGAGGCGTATTCTGATTCGCTAGGACGTATAATTCCCCTTCGTACTAGATCTTCTAAAATTATGCGTAATTTCTCCTTTTCTACATAAGACAGCCTACGGGGCCCGTCATGAAAAGGCTTTGTATCATGAAGTACAATGACAAGTTCGGTTTTCGTTGCCGGTGTATCCGGTCGCTTTGGCTCGACATATTCCGACACAAACAAATTCTTTAATCTTGTTAGATCCTTATGGTTTATCTCGTCATTTATTATTACTCTGTCGCGAATACTATTACTTTCATCCACTTCAATGTTTAAAATTTCTGCTAAAGCATTCGCTACGTTGTCTATCGAAGCACGCTTGGTTAACGGGAAGCTAAATATATAAATGTCTTTAACGCGTCCCTGCCTAACACGACAGGCATCAACATTGTATCGTTCGGAACGACGTTGCGTATAACGTTTTCTCTGACCACGCCGTCTAAAGTTACATTCGCTTTGATCTGGCCCTTAATCGTTCATTCAGATCCATTTATGCCGCAGAACGGTTTCATACAATTCGTGTTTTCTCCCGCGTGGTCTGTTACAAATCTTTCTTTAATAAAGCTTGTGGGACTTCTGGTGTCCAGCAAAGTTTCGAGACAGAGCGTAAATGACCGATCCGATACGGTCATCTCGTACTTTACTTCTTTACGAAAACTATCATCGTCCGCGTATCGTACTGTGCTAACCGTGTTACCTTTTTTGGGACAATTTTATATGTGATGATCGCTTTCGCCGCACGCAAAGCAGGTCCCACGATCTCGCTTCGGCAGTCGGCACTCCTTCGTGACATGTTCATTTTTGTAACAGTTGTAACAACGCGGTGGCCTCGTTGGTTTCGTTCTTTCTTCCGGGGAGTCTTGTTTAGACGGATGAGCCTCCTTCTTCTTCTCCTTCGTGATCACCTCTCGTTCGGTGGTGATCTTCTCTCCGGGCAGAGACAGCTTTTTGAATGCCTCTATCAATAAAGCGGTGCTGGCAAAGCTCTGCATCCTCGCCTGATTCTGCAGTTGCGTGTCCTCGATGCCATCGATAACATAATCCACCAATTCGTCGTCGGGCACCGATGTTTTATTATTATTATTATTATTAACGGGTAAAGACCCTTTAGAGTACATAGTATAAACATATAATACAATGGTATAAACAGAGCGCTCGCTACACTAACATAAACGCAGCAACGCAGTTGACAGGTTACACAGAAAGTTGGCTAAACAGCATATTCCGAAACGAATCTAGTGACACTGTAAATATATCAATGTCCGCAAAGCACCGATTAACCTCTTCCATGGCACGGTTTATAGGATCGGCCGTATAATGATGGTAATTTGGAACCTTCGACTTGAAAAGGGGTCTTAGACGCAATGACCGCTCAGGGGCATGATAGTGTATTGATGCCACGAGTTCGTGACAGTTTATCTGGCCATGAATAATTCTGTACAGAAACAATAGGTCAGCACAGACCCGGCGGTTACTGAGAGTGATGAGTCTAGTTTTGCATAAGACAGGACCATAGTCATGGTCATAGAACTGCATAGGAGTACCAGTTGCCCTCATTGCCATCCGGAGGAACTTATGTTGGACCCTTTCAATTAGATTGACATATAGCTTATGCTTAGAATTCCAAATTACTGACGCATATTCTACCTGCGGCCTGACAAGTGCTACATATAACAGCTTCAGTGATTTCAATTGCCTGAAGTGCCTTGCGAAACGGGCAATAAACCCTAAGGTTTTCATCGCTTTGCAAGTAATATTTCGGTAATGGTTTCGAAAATCTAGCTTAGCCGAAAACGTGACTCCAAGGTCGCAGACTTCGTCCACGTCAATTAATGGGGTGTTGCATAGTCTATATGTCGATAAAATGACTCTGCTAGCTCTATGGGTTCTCATTACCACACATTTCGCCGTATTTAGCCGCATCTTATTGGCAGTACACCACTGCTCGAATCTCATGAGGTCATCCTGCATCTTACTTGAGTCAAGATCACAGCTAATGGTTCGGAATATCTTCAAATCATCAGCATACATAAGAAATTTACAGTCCTGGAATATATCCTTCAGATCATTAATGAAATGAAGGAATAGAAGGGGACCAAGGTGCGATCCCTGAGGGACACCCGAGCACACATTAACAGGAGCTGATAGTTTATCGTGGATCTTAATTACTTGCACCCGATCACTCAAGTAACTACGGATCCATGCCAGAAACGACCCACTAATACCAATCAAAGATAACTTCTGTAGTAAAATATCATGGTCGACTGTATCGAAGGCCTTCCGGAAGTCCGTGTATACAGTATCTACCTGCAGACCAGCATCGAGGGCCGCTGAGACAAAACAGTGATATACCGCCAGATTTGTCGCCGTCGATCGTTCAGGAACGAATCCATGCTGTTCGTCGCAAATAACATTTGTGAGAAGAGGCGTTGCGTACTCGGTTACAATTTCCTGGAAGAGTTTAGGCAGGACCGATAGCTTACATATCGGCCTATAATTTTTCACGTCCGAGTGGTCACCCGCCTTAAATACTGGGGTAATGAGACTGGTTTTCCAGGCTGTGGGAAAGATTCCACTCCTTAGGGAGGAATTAAAAATGTGCCAGAGAGGCCTGGAGAGAATGAAGCGGCATTCCTTCAATAACAAAGGCGGGACACCGTCGAAGCCCGGGCCTTTGGCCGAATCGAGTGAATCGAGCTTAGTATATATATCACCAATAGAGACGGATAGCGAATGTATATTTACGCCAGCTCCAGGAGACAGACCAGGGTTCAAGGCAGGCAACACTCCGGACGGACGGGTGTAACAAACCCCAAAAAAGTCCCTTTTCTTTTTTTTTCATTAATAAACTTAATTCATAATTAATAATTACTTAAATACTTATATTTTTATTTATCCTTATTATTCTTACGTTTATAAAGTGTTTTTAGGATTAATATTAGTTCAGGATACCGCGAAACGCGAGTATGACGAAAGAGTGTAAAGGAGTGGGAGAATCAAAGGCATGCACGATCCTCAGTCGATCAGCGGATCGACGAGAGCAAGGATCAAAAGCAATGACTGTAATTGGTGCGTAGCAAATGAGAGAGGGAACCGAGCGTTCCATGCGCGCGCCTGCGCATAACCAGTCGCTTAGTAGACTGACTGGAGAACAGATCGAGCGAGACGAGAATGATTGATGCGTAATAGCCAAACTCCGTTCCCATTGGTGCGCTCCCAGAACCTTGAATATGTATAAATACGGGCAAGAAGGCCCAGAGAAGAATCATTATGAATCATAAATTCAATACAAATACTACTCCGAATCATTTATGGCCATTGGCTGATTCCAACCTAACTTTAATGCTCCAACTTTGGAGGCCGCCTTGCTGGACACTTGGTCGAGCCGATCGTACTAAACTAAGGCCATAGTCGCCAGGTTTGACGAGAGGTTTTCTGCCTTGGAGGCCGCTTTGCAGGCCACTTAGTTGACGAAGCTAAGTTATTGATAATTCTCAATCTCAGGTTAGTATTAATACTCCTGAGCGACGAGGGAACAAGACTATTCCAGGTGGCAATACCGCCCCTGATGACAATGAAACAATTCAAACGATTCTCAACTTAACATATTCAATTTCCTAGATCTATAAGCTAATTCCTAAATTATAAGCTAACTCCTATATCGACCGAGAGTCGTCATCCATAATCAAACTCCTAGATCAATAAGATAATTCCTTTATCGACCGAGAGTCATTATCCATAATCAAACTCCTAGATCAATAAGCTAATTCTTTTGTCGACCGAGAGTCATTACCGACATACTAATTCCTTTCATTTGGCTAAACGTCATTATTAATTAATTAAGTTATATAACTCCAAATCGATCGCTCAAACGGGTATTTCTTTTGTAACGACCTAGTGTCGCAACCCAAGACGATCAGCTTTACTTTTTGTAACGACCTAGAGTCGCAACCTAATTAATTTCTTTAATTTCTTTAGTATTAAGGCGTTTAATTATATTTTCATGTATCATTTAGAAGTGTTTTCTTGAATAAACACTATTTAAGTTAAATTCTTGTTCTTGAATTTTAATTCTTTGTCGCACGCCACACGAATCAATCCTGAAATCCTGTAAAGCGCGTCGAGTCACGCCTAAAACCGTTACAGGTGTTATTTTTGGTGGCAGCGGTGGGATAATAGATTTGCAAAACCGCAAATTTTGTGGCAAAGGAGTAACCCTCCTATAGCGAAGAACCGGAATTTATCTTCCTTGATAATTGCGAAGTAGGTATTCCAATAATGGCGCAAAACCATCCTTTAAACAATGTTCTAGTCGATATGCAAAATCTGCACCTAGATCAGGAAAATATACGTCATCCTCAAATTAGAATTAGAGATGCCGCAGATACAGTACCGGCATTCGATGGACGAAACATTTCTATGTATCAATATACAAAATGTTGCCGAAACGCGAAAAATATGGTCGCACCAAACGCTGAGTATGGATTAGTACAAATAATAAAAAACAAACTATATGGCCAAGCCTCACGAGTTGTTTTAAATGGAGATTACAATACCATAGATGAACTCATTAAAGTACTTAATTCTCGCTTTGCTCCACTGCATTCGTCAATTCAATTATACGGAGATATGTCCAGAATCGCTCAGCTGCCGGATGAAGCAACTGTCGATTACAGTAGCCGCGTGTCGGAAATCCTCCAACAAATAAAAACATGTCACGAAACAGAAGTTCCCCAGAATGTCGCACAGTATAATCAAACTGCGGAAAAAAATGCTATTCGGACATTTTTGACAGGATTGAGACCGGAGGTTTACGCGAGAATGCGAACAGTTGACTTCGCCGATTTGGATAGTACTATTAGCGCCGCGATCAAAGCTGAGGCAGAAAATCAGGAGATTTTAATGAGAAACAGATTTGCTGAAGGCCTCTCGTATTCTGTGCGGTGTACTAATTGTTCGGGTTACGGGCATACAACGGCGAATTGTAGTAGCAAACTCCCTGAGAGACAAATATCACAGATATCCTGGCAGTCAAAATTTTGTGATCATTGCCGAAAAGTAGGACATACTATTCAAGAATGTAGAATAAAAAATCCACAGAATAATTCAATATTACGACCAACATCACAATTAGAATGTAGATATTGCAAAATCAAGGGTCATACTATTGACCAATGCCGAAAGAGAATATATAATAATAAGAACCGTGAAAGAATTGCAAATACTAAAGAACTAGAAACACCCAGTACTACAAATAAAACACAACAAGCTCCACAAAAACAGGGTACACTTAATTTGCAAATGTTAAGAATTGGAAGATCACCAAACCTTACTTTATCAGGGCCAGAATTTAACAAACCTGAAATCCAAATGATGATAGATACGGGTGCCGACCTGAGTGTAATTAAACAGGAATCTATTTCGCCTGACACCCCAATTTATACAGATGCTGTGTATGAACTAAAAGGAATAGCCGATAGTATTCTTCCCACTATAGGATATATTAAAGTTAAATTCCTAAATACCGAAGTAGAGATTCATGTTGTCGAAACATTGCCAATTGCACAAGATGGATTACTGGGTACAACCTTTTTCAAAGAAATCGGAGCTAAAATAGACTATTCTAGATCAGCTGTAGTAGTAGGAGACTATATCTTACCATTCGAAAATTGCAAAGTAACCATACCAAATCGATCAAGGTGCCAAGTGCAAGTTAAAGTTCTAGCCTCAGATCTTAAAACCGGATATGTACCTAAATTAAATTTACATCCCAAAATCCTTATGGGAAATGCTCTGGTTACCAATAACAATGGGTTAGCTAATCTTTACGTTATTAATACATCCACTAAGGATATAACATTAGCGATACCACCCATTCAATTAGAACCTTATGAGGAAGTAGAGGTGCCAGAAATTCTTGAAACTCCAGAACATGTAGAACAAGTATTAGAATTATTTCGTACTAATCATTTGAATACCGAAGAAAAGGAAAATATAGAAAAATTAATTCGAAAATATTCCGACAGATTTCATCTCCCCGGAACAGGACTAGAAGCTACTAGTGTAATTAAACATAGAATAATTACAAAAAATGAAATACCAATAAATACTAAACAATATCGATATCCGCAGGTACATAAAGAAGAAATTAACAAACAAATATGTGAATTATTAAATAATGATATTATTAAATCTTCATTTTCCCCTTATAACTCTCCAGTATGGATAGTCGCGAAGAAACCAGATAGTAAAGGAAATAAGAGATGGAGAGTAGTAATAGATTTCCGCGAATTAAATGATGAAACGATAGGAGATGCATATCCACTACCGAATATATTAGACATATTAGATCAACTTGGTAGTGCTAAATATTTCTCAGTGTTCGATCTAGCTTCAGGATTCCATCAAATTCCTATGCATCCAGATGATCAACATAAAACAGCATTCTCTACTCCTTATGGACACTATGAGTTTAATCGAATGCCATTTGGATTGAAGAATGCCCCTGCTACATTTCAAAGATTGATGGATCAAGTTCTTACTGGATTACAGGGTGTAGAATTATTCGTGTACTTAGACGACATAGTAATCTATGCTCGCTCACTCCAAGAGCATGCGGTAAAATTCGAAAGGCTAATGAAAAGACTTAGGGAAGCAAACTTAAGTTTACAACCAGACAAATGTGAATTCTTAAAAAGAGAGGTAGCGTATTTAGGACATATTATTAGTGAAAATGGAGTTCGACCAGATCCAAAAAAATTAGAAGCTGTTAAGGATTTCCCATTACCAAAAACAATTAAGAATGTGAGACAGTTCCTTGGACTGGCCGGATACTATCGTAGATTCATAAAAGACTTCTCTAAAATAGCTAAACCATTATCTGATTTAACAAGGAAAAATAATAATTACGTTTGGACAAGCAAACAACAAGAAGCTTTCGAGGTATTAAAAGACGCGTTATGCCGCGAGCCTATATTACAATACCCAAATTTTAATGCTCCATTTATTATCACAACGGACGCTTCCGGATATGCCGTGGGAGCTGTCCTCAGTCAGGGAGAAATTGGAAAAGACCTTCCGATCGCATATGCCTCTAGAATTCTAAATAATGCTGAAACACGTTACGCACCGACTGAGCGTGAATTACTAGCATTAGTATATGGCATGGAACATTTTAGACCCTACGTTTACGGCAAGAAATGTAAACTAATAATGGACCACAAGCCTTTGGAATGGCTGCATAAATTGGCAAACCCAACTTCAAGGTTGATGCGATGGAAAATTAGGTTA
The DNA here is from genome assembly GCA_963855975.1 of Andrena chrysosceles. Classification (NCBI taxonomy): domain Eukaryota; kingdom Metazoa; phylum Arthropoda; class Insecta; order Hymenoptera; family Andrenidae; genus Andrena; species Andrena chrysosceles. The sequence continues at coordinate 76,116,962 of OY979767.1, read as the reverse complement.
GCTGAATATGATTATGAAATCATTTACAAACCCGGAAAATACAATACCAACGCTGATGCCCTATCAAGAAATCCAATATCTACTCTTCCTCTACAAGTAACCGAAAAACGAACTCGATCACAAATGACTACTAATACGGAATCTGGGAATCCAAGACCATTAAAACAACCCAAGGGAGATGCTTCGTCATGGGAATCAGATGACTCAGACGACACTGATAACCCAATGATGTATGATTATCAAATAAAACGAAAATCAAAAAGGAAGCATCAAACAACAACAACATCACCATCAGGTCGACCAACTCAGAAAAAACCAAAACCAGGTGATGCAAATGATGCAGATGACTCAACTGATTCCGATGATCCGATATTGGATAACTATCAAATTAAAAGAAAATTAAAGCGTAGACATCAGACTACGACGACCTCACCGACAGGTCGACCAGTCCGAAAACAGGCGAGAGGAGAAGAATTATTAATCAAAGAATCTTCAAGAACTGAGCAGTCCGCCGATAGTTATGAAATAAATAAAGATATTCAAGTGTCAGTAGAAGTACATCCTCCTCCTAAATCAATCAGCAATCAAGAAAAACCTGAAGAACCCAGAATGGAGGTCGAAATAATATCATCCGCGAATCAACGAAGACTAGGTACAGAACCAATAGCAAATAAATGCATAATTGACGGAGACGAAATAATGGAAATAGATGAAAGTGTAGAAGTTCCCAAAACCCATGTATATCGTGATCCTCCTAAAATAAATTCTTCTGGTAGCAGCAGTAGCAGCATCAGACCCATCCTTCCTAAAAAAGGGAATGACTTAGAATCTAGCGGAACAGAATCAGGACGAGTATCACCATTAACATTAAAAGGAAAAGGAGATGGAAAATATAAAATAATTCCTAAAATCCCTAAAAATAAAAATAAATTTATTAAACCTACTAAGCCAAGAAAAAAGAATATTAAACAAAAACGAATACCCAGGATAATAAGTGATATTCCAATCAGATGTAAGTTTATGGAAATAAATGATTATTTATGGATGAGAAGAGAAACATTAGCGATATTTGTTAATACAGAAGGCAATCCAGTAGAGAAGTCAGGAATAGAGTTGAGGGAAAGAAAGATGTTAGAGATAACCTCAGAAACCCCATTCGAAATAGGAGAAGTAATACAAATTTCAGAAGGAAAACAATCAATTTTAGGAATGGTAGTACAGGATCATCCGACAATACAGACATATGCCACTGTATTAGGAAACCTATATGCCATAACCCCACGGAACGGGGTATTAAGAAAATATCATTACCCAAAGAAAGTAATAATACATTATGGGAAATAATAAGGAATATAATTAAATTAAAATTTGTTCAGGCTAATATCACGATAACTATTTGTAATGGAACTATACAATTACCTATGGAACAAGATAGGAAAACCATAATAAAAGAAAATCATGAATCACCAGTAGGAGGCCATAAAGGAATAACAAAAACGTACGAACGAATCAGGTGCTTATATTATTGGAAAAACATGAAAAAAGATATTAAACAATATATTAAAACATGTATGAGTTGTCAAAGACAAAAATTGGTACGAAATAAAACAAAGGAACCTATGGTGATAACAGACACACCATTGGACGCGTTTGATAAAGTATCTATGGATATCGTAGGGCCATTACCATATACTCGAACAGGGAATAGCTACATACTTACGATACAAGACAACTTAACTAAATATTCATTGGCCATACCATTAGTTTCATTTACGAGCGAAGAAATAGCTGAAGCATTTATGAAAAATTTTATATGTCAGTACGGATGTCCCAAAGCAATTTTAACAGATCAAGGCTCTTCGTTTATCGGATCCGTTATGAAGAAATTTGCCAAAGTTTTTAATATTGAACAGTTTAAAACGTCCGCATTTCATCCTCAATCGAATGGCTCACTAGAAAGGAGTCATCATGTATTAATCGAATATTTAAAACACTATATAACAAAAGAAAAACAATGGGATCAGTGGTTGCCACAAGCAATGTTTTCTTACAACACTAGTGTACATGAAAGTACCAAATTCACTCCATATGAACTCATTTATGGGAAAAAGGCTAGACAACCATCTAGCATAGTACCAAATGATTCACTGAACACATATCCAGATTTCGTTGATAACTTGATGAATAAATTGATAAATATTCGCGAAATAGGTAGAAATAATTTAGAAAAATCAAAGCTCAGACAAAAAGACTATTACGATAGGAAAATATCATCCGTCGAATACCATAAAGGTGAAAAGGTAATGCTATTAAAACCAAAAAGGAACAAATTTAGCAATGAATATGACGGACCGTATGTGATTATGGACGTACTGGAGAATAATAACGTGAAATTGGCAATAAGTTCCCGTATCACTAGAATCGTACACCAGGATAGGATTAAGAAAGCTTACATTTCACCAGACCATAATAATACTAGAGACCATAATCAGATTGGTAATAATGTAGAACCATGACTCCGAAAAGTGGGGAGATCCGCGGGATTAATTAGGACGAAATCAAGTTCAAAAAAATTAGTGCGCACTGAGATTTCATTTCGAAATACTTCAAACAAAAGTAGCTAAAGGTGATAAAGGTGGCAGAAAAGAAAAGTGAAGTGAGTAAAGAGATTAGTAAGCCAAATTAAAATAATGAACACATAAAATTAATTAAGTGTCATTTTTAATTGTTTAAAAGAATGCCCGTTTTTCATTCATTGGCGTTCCGTCCAACGGACATGGACGAAGAGTACTACGGGCCCTGGGATGGGATACTGCCCGAAAATTATCCCACAATTTATTTAAAACTAACGAGATTAGTTTGCCTCCAAGGCCCGGGTATAATTCGGGAAGATAAGAACGACATATTTAAAAGGAAAGTGTGTCAGGACTGTTACGAGAGAATTCCCGAAAATCAGAGACTTTTATACCCGCGATGTTTTAACCACATACTAACCCAACAAGACCATGCCCTGGCGTACCGCGATAGCAAATTTTGCAATAAAGCATTGTACACCGTGTACTACGCAAAACGCTGCCCCGAATGCATCGAAACATATTTCAATTTTGATGAACAAGGAGCCGACGATGATTTACTTCGTCAAGGCCACGCAATAAACGTGATTACCGAATGGTGATCACAAAATATTAAAATCGCAAATTTTATTTCATCCTATCTACGCATTAGATCTCCGTATTAATCCTGTCAATAGGGAAGAAAAAAAAAAGAATAGGTCGCGAGAGAACAGGTCGCGGAGATGGAAACAATACGAATATGATCAAATCACGCGTAGTACGGTAATCGACAGCGAGCAATACAGTTCAATTAGTAATCAATAACGAAAATTATTATAATTTTGAGTTCTAAAATTGCCATTATAATGACGCATCGTCGAGCGGGCAATAAAAGAATAAAGAATAAAAGAATAGAAACTCAATGGCGAGAATTGAGCAAAATAGATATTCCAACAATCGATTGGAGCGATTATATTAAATTATCCCCCTCTGACCCTCGACAAAGAAGCTGGAAATATATATTTCTCTTTGGCTCTGGACAAGCACCACCTCCAACTACTGGAAAGAAATTACCAATGGTGGATGATGAGGAAATCCAAAAATTCCAATATATGGACGAAGACGCCGACAGCCCAAGCCCTCCCTTTGACCCTTTTGAGACCATTCCCCAAATCTCTGTCTCTCGAGGACGAGAGATTCCCCCAGGCGGCGAGATGTAACAAACCCCAAAAAAGTCCCTTTTCTTTTTTTTTCATTAATAAACTTAATTCATAATTAATAATTACTTAAATACTTATATTTTTATTTATCCTTATTATTCTTACGTTTATAAAGTGTTTTTAGGATTAATATTAGTTCAGGATACCGCGAAACGCGAGTATGACGAAAGAGTGTAAAGGAGTGGGAGAATCAAAGGCATGCACGATCCTCAGTCGATCAGCGGATCGACGAGAGCAAGGATCAAAAGCAATGACTGTAATTGGTGCGTAGCAAATGAGAGAGGGAACCGAGCGTTCCATGCGCGCGCCTGCGCATAACCAGTCGCTTAGTAGACTGACTGGAGAACAGATCGAGCGAGACGAGAATGATTGATGCGTAATAGCCAAACTCCGTTCCCATTGGTGCGCTCCCAGAACCTTGAATATGTATAAATACGGGCAAGAAGACCCAGAGAAGAATCATTATGAATCATAAATTCAATACAAATACTACTCCGAATCATTTATGGCCATTGGCTGATTCCAACCTAACTTTAATGCTCCAACTTTGGAGGCCGCCTTGCTGGACACTTGGTCGAGCCGATCGTACTAAACTAAGGCCATAGTCGCCAGGTTTGACGAGAGGTTTTCTGCCTTGGAGGCCGCTTTGCAGGCCACTTAGTTGACGAAGCTAAGTTATTGATAATTCTCAATCTCAGGTTAGTATTAATACTCCTGAGCGACGAGGGAACAAGACTATTCCAGGTGGCAATACCGCCCCTGATGACAATGAAACAATTCAAACGATTCTCAACTTAACATATTCAATTTCCTAGATCTATAAGCTAATTCCTAAATTATAAGCTAACTCCTATATCGACCGAGAGTCGTCATCCATAATCAAACTCCCAGATCAATAAGATAATTCCTTTATCGACCGAGAGTCATTATCCATAATCAAACTCCTAGATCAATAAGCTAATTCTTTTGTCGACCGAGAGTCATTACCGACATACTAATTCCTTTCATTTGGCTAAACGTCATTATTAATTAATTAAGTTATATAACTCCAAATCGATCGCTCAAACGGGTATTTCTTTTGTAACGACCTAGTGTCGCAACCCAAGACGATCAGCTTTACTTTTTGTAACGACCTAGAGTCGCAACCTAATTAATTTCTTTAATTTCTTTAGTATTAAGGCGTTTAATTATATTTTCATGTATCATTTAGAAGTGTTTTCTTGAATAAACACTATTTAAGTTAAATTCTTGTTCTTGAATTTTAATTCTTTGTCGCACGCCACACGAATCAATCCTGAAATCCTGTAAAGCGCGTCGAGTCACGCCTAAAACCGTTACACGGGTGTAAACAGATCCAAAGAAGTCCGCAAAAAGGTCAGCAGTTGACGAATGAGTCATGGCAGAGGTTTGATCTAGATGCACCTTACCAGGAATACCATGACCGCCACGTTTAGTGTTTACAAATTTCCAAAAGTTCGAGACATTACTAGAGACCGCGCCCTCGACACTGACAATATAAATACGGTGATCCCGATGTAAGACTGCCTTGCACTGCGATCGGAAGTGGGAAAAGTTCATGTAGTCGCTGTGTGCGCATGACTGTTTAAATACTTTATGCGCCCTTTTCTTTTCACGAATCAGGGACCTCAATCGCGGGGAAAACCACTGAGGATACGTGGAGCATAGAACAGACCGGACCGGAATAAAGGCATTAATTGCATGGTTAATATGGCCGTACAGACGCTCAAGGGCAACACAAGGCTCAGTATTACCGGTCACCATATCCCAGTTAACTGAGATGAAATAATCCACTACAGAGACATAATCGCCACGCTTAAAGTCCCTATAAGTAAAGTTCTCAACCACGGTGTCCACCTTTAAGTCCAGATCGTTAAACTTCAAGTAAAGGGGCGGATGGTAGGCATCGGGTGCAATTAACGCGTAAACAACGCGGTCAACAGTAACCCTCGAACTACTAACAAAAATAAGATCGAGCATACCGTCATAAACATTAAACACCGTATTCGCTTGAAATAAGTTACAGTAACCAACGCATCCGAGGAGGAGATCAACCGCCTCCGATTTATTCGTCGACATTCCCGGCATCCTAAAGCAAGACTGACCCGAGTCATCGCTGTACCAGACAGCATGCGGGAGATTGTAATCCCCATACAGCAAAAATATGTCGTCACTATATTTACTATATAACTCAGTGATAATATCCGCGTGTTTCCCATAAAGGGTAGGCCGGGATGCTGGCGGCAAGTAAATAGCCCCTATTAACAAGTACTTATTATTATGGAGGTGGACTCTAACAAATAATTGTTCTACATCTGCACAGCTAACATTAACAGGACTAGAAGGTATCGATTTTTTGACCGCGATAAGGACTCCACCACCTCTAGAAAAGCTGCTGGTGGTAAGGGATCTATCGCATCTATACACTACGTAATTACCTAAACCCAGCTCGAAGGACGAAATTGCAGAATTGAGCCAGGTCTCGACTAGTATAATTATGTCGTATGAAACAGCTGATGAGTGAAGCGCATTTATTAAAGAGTCAAGTTTAGTACGAAGACCATGGACATTCTGGAAATACACTAAAGCGTCATGAATCAGTTTTTTTGCGTGGAGTCACGACGACGGTTACACGGCATAATCTTCGGCACGCCACGAATGTACCGAATGGTCATGTTGGTCTCTTCCCGTTCATGGAGGTCCCGCAACGTTGCTCTCAGCTGCGTAAGAGTCCCGCGTTGGAGCATGGTTTTATCGTCCGATATCTTATATGGCCCTTTATACCGGTGCTTATTTTGGAGGATCTTCAACGCCTCAGCTCCAGAGTCGAGGCGGACGCATAAGGGCCTATTAGCTGTTTTGCCTGATTTGACAAGACGACGCGTATCCAGCTCCTGAGTAGCAAGGGGGCAAATTACTGTAAGTACAGCCCGTGCACTCTCCACATCAGCCTTCCGTGCACGCTCCAACGTGGATTCTTGAGGCTCAGGAACACCAAATATTATTATGTTCCTGGCACGCGCCTCCCTGTCGTTTAATTCCGCCACAATGTCGTCCACCGCTGGAGAGGCCGACTGCCCTGAAGAATTGGCGGGAGTTTCCTCGAGGACCCTAACGCGCTCCGACAATGTATTCACCTCCTTCCTCATGTCCGCCAGGTCCATCCTGATGCCGGCGAGTATCTCGTCACGGAATACGGCAAACTCCTTCTTAACCCGCCGGCGGGCGCGCCTAAATGTTTTACACGAGCAGGCGCGTCGTGTACTCCGTACACGGAGGTCTGTTTTGGCTGAAAAACCGTTTTACCGTGATGTATTGTACCCAGCACCCCTATGTATTCTTGCATAATGCTACGTACTTATCGGGTTCAAATTCAGTTTGGAAGTGTCTCTGATTGAATGAAAACGAAAGTATGCTGCGTATCCTGCCAGGGAGCGCGCCCGTGTACTCACAAGTTTCCCAGGTGTACGCCATCAATTGCTTTGGATTTTGGATATGTTTTAGAGGACAGAAAAATAAGATATACTTGTTTTTTTATTTTGACGCGTTTGCATGTTTAGGGGGTGAAACCACCCCTCAATGGTTTTCAGGTATTCGTCTCCGATTGTTCTGGTTTTTGGATATGTTTTAGAGGACAGAAAAATAAGATATACGTGTTTTTTTATTTTCACCCGTTTGCATGTTTAGGAGGTGAAACCACCCCTCCATTTTCATAAGAATATAAAAAACCAGAACAATCGGAGACGGACACCTGAATACCATTGAGGGGTGGTTTCACTCCCTAAACATGCAAACGCGTCAAAATAAAAAAACACGTGTATCTTATTTTTCTGTCCTCTAAAACATATCCAAAATCCAAAGCAATTGATGGCGTACACCTGGGAAACTTGTGAGTACACGGGCGCGCTCCCTGGCAGGATACGCGGCATACTTTCGTTTTCATTCAATCAGAGACACTTCCAAACTGAAATTGAACCCGATAAGTACGTAGCATTATGCAAGAATGTCCGCTGGAAGAATACATAGGGGTGCTGGGTACAATATATCACGGTAAAACGGTTTTTTCAGCCAAAAACTGGCCTCCGTGTACTGAGTACACACGCGCGCCTACCGGTGGGTTAATTAAGTCACTCATTAGCTCCCTAATTTCATTAGCCGAGGGTAATGCCGTGAGCGACTGCAATGTGGCAGCTGGTATTGTCGCGAGTGACTGTACCGGTGAAGCTAATGGTAGTCTGGGGCCTAGTGGATCCCGATCGACAATTCAAAAGTTGGCCCTCAGACCATGGATGACCCGTACGGCCAAGAAAAATGGGTCCCGGGTGGCTGACCGCTCCACAACCAGGGCAGGTGACCGGGTTGGCAACCGGGGTACCACAGCCCTTGCACTTCTTGGAACTCATCGCTTCAAATTCCCACACTGATATGTCAGACACTGATTGGAGACCAATATCACTGTAACCTCGAGCCAGTGCAACAGAATGGCACCAACACTGTAGCTCCGCACCCACGCTTAGTCTATACGTCCAAAGCACGGTCACTAGTGCCAGCAAAAATACAAGAAAAGATGCGAAAACGGCCAGAGATAACGGTCTCGAGGACTAGTATGTGTCACATGGACGGGCACGTGCTAACGTTTGCGCAATCAAAACAATCGTCCTGTCAACTCGGCGGCTTAGCGCAGTTTTGCTCGCCAATAGCAGTTTCTCGTGTGCATAATCCTAAAAGATTTCTGTTGGTGCATGAGAATAGACGCCGGTAGATCGCACCATCGATCGGCGTTCGCCAATGGAAGCGCTTCGCGCGCCCCTGCCGGCGGTAATGTTTTTGTCACGCGTATAGCTTAGAACTCCTTCGTTACTGTTCGAAACGCACGCGAGTATTGCACATATGTACGTCATATTATCTTTATTAAACTTCTCTTATTGTACACCGTGAGTGACAGCCAGACGTGTCAGTTGTTTTCCGCAACCCGCTAACAGTTTCGCCCTTTTTCCACTTTCGCTGTTCGAAGGTTCTCCTTAGTTGTAACTTACTCGGTCGGTGATCGTACATTTTCTTCAACTTTTGCAGGATTTGCTCGACACTGAGTTGCAGATGCTCAGGTTTGGCTTGAAACCACGCTGCGGCCTTGCCCTTCAGCTTGCTTGCGATTAGGTTTTTGATCTGTCCCTCGTCGAGCGTGTACGAGTCGCGCACGAGCTTAATTTGTTGTTCCCATTGTAAAAACGTTCCTTCGGAGCCCTCGAAGTCAGCCACCAAGTCACCGATGGTTTTTATGTTTACGTTCAATCGCGGACCATGCGTCGAGTTGTCTGAACGTGGAGAGTTCCTTAAAATTTCATTCTCTCTCTGCGCTAATTGCAACTCGCGAAGTGTCAATTCGTTCTCACGCCTTAAAAGTTGCATCTCCCTCATCAGGAGGTCTCGTTCCGACGGTGAAATGTCTGGTGCCTAGTCATTCAGTGAAACCGACGCACTTCCACCGGCTTCCGCATTATCCTCGTCGGCGACGCGCTGCTTGTCCTGCTCTGGTTCAGGGATATTTCCATCCGGGAAAACGGTCAGTAGTCTAGCAGCTAACTCTGCTTTTGCTCCTGACGTGATCAGACCAGCTTGTCGAAGCTTCTCCTTAAGCTCGTTCACCGATAATTCACTCACGTTGTTCATGGTGATACCAACATCAGCGTAATGCACCTTCCGACAAAGTACCGTTGATAACTAGTGACCCCAGGCACCTAAATGGTTCACTAAGTCACCAACAACGTAACTGCGCAAATTTGCCCCAATGTCGCTCAGTACCCGATCCCAATCCGCACTAGTTTCGGGACGTGACAATGTAACGTACGAGGCCTTCTACACGTGTGCTACTGACTGCACAACGCCACCCAAAAATGCGATGCAACTACGAAAATGATCAAATGCAGCGTAATGCAATAAGCTGGCGGCTGTCTTAGCTTGGAAACGCCTCGAACGTTTCGTAACGTAATATAATATGTATAATATATAGCGATATGCATGACACGTGTGCTTGGGCGTTGCCTGGGCACAACAATATAAGAAGAGAATTGAATCGTCGATTTGAAGAATTCGGAATTCCATTGGACATGATACATAAAGGGTCTAGCTGGATAAGATGGTCAAAAGTGCCCTTCAACCGATTTTAGCTGGCAATGCACCTTTCAATAGTGTAGCACAGGAAAACATTGTACACCAAGTTTCAACCCCCTATCTCAACCAGGAGGGTAGTTATAGGGTAAATTCGAATTTTCGGGTTTTGCCATATTTTCCCTATTTAATGGTCAGCAAAAATTCTAAAAAAAATCTGAAATATTGTAGACATGATTGTGTATGATTGTGAATTTTTTCAGATTTTTTCGTTGCAACTGCTAAGTGTAAGAAATAAAAAACACAAAAAAATGTCGAAAAATGCAGATTTCGTGTTGAAGTTTTTGAGCGACTAGATTTTTAATTTTACAGTAGTTAGATATTGACATGACTTTCGTACCATATATCATATGGTACGAAAGAATTATTCAGCGACGTAGTTAGCGGAGCGGTTAGAGTGTTATACTCCAAAACCGCTGCATACTCTCTTTTGTCGTAGGTTCGCACCCCACCAAGGTCAATTTTTTTTCATGATATAAAATTTTTTCATCGTTAATTACATGACAATACACGATATTCATTTAAAAATGTTTCTAGAATATTTTAAAAATATTTTATCATAATATTTTGTCAATGGAATAGATGTGTGGTATTGGCTTATGATACGTATTCTGAATCCACTGGTTGGATTCGCCATTCTTTTATCAACGTACACCGTCCTCATTCGATTGTGGTCGCAGTGCGTCCGATTAATGGCTGATTTAAAAAAATGAACGTAAAAATATTGCCATAAGCTAGCTGTAGTGTACAGCTGTTATTATGCTTTATTACATTATAATATATTATATTATATTGCATTGCATTGCATTTTTGTTATATTTTTGTTGTTATGTTATACGATTGATTGTTGATCAGGAAATCAATGTAATGAATTAATGTAAAATCCCCGCTAAACAATAACCGCTAACTGCTAACGTCTTTAACTGAGTGGCGGCACGTGCGCCTTCCGTCAAAGGCGGCACGCGGGCCTTCCATCAAAGGCGACGCAACGCGTTTAGTTTTCTGACGAAATCGGCCACACGCGTGTCTTCGATCTGTGCAGAACGACTTTTTAACCGGTGACCGTTTTTCCGTTTCAACATGTCTACCAGAGAAGTGCAAGTTGTCGACAGAAAAACTGTGCGTGCCAAGTGTATTAAATGTAATATTCTGATTCGAAAATCATGCGGGCAAAAGAAAATAATTAATTCGGTGGCTGAAGCCGCAAAGTTTTCTGAGATTTTAGACAAAGTGGTAGCTGTTGGTGATATACTTTGCAATAAGTGCCGTCTTTTCATATGTAGAAGTACCGCACTTAGTACAGTTTCTCAATCTCAAGAATATGAAGAGATTCCACACTCTTTAGAATCTTCAGACAGAGAATCCTCAATAGCAATACCTCTGCCTATATCCACAAGTAAGCCATTTCCATTTGAAGCACATACGCTCGAAACCCCTTTATCTGAAGATATAGTTAACACATCACCGTCACTTCAGGAATCATCAACCGATTCCGATCCATTATCAACAATTGAAGACCCATCAGTTATTTTAGATGTTAGTACCTCCGAAGAATCGAATGTAGAGTACATCGAAATGCCATTTTCCAGGGTAGTTGCCACTCATGGGTATTGTTTCGTGTGTGGGTCCAAAAAAGGTATTATCAACGTGCCATTTGAAACACGAAAACAAGTATTCATCATGCGCAGATTATATGTGCCTACAGGAAATCGGTGCTGCCCCAGTCACTTGTTAAAAAAACGGTTGTTTCACAATATTGTTGCAAACTTACGGGTTCATTCTAATACTAGTTTAGTCGAATGTAATGAATTAAGAGATCATTTTGAATATATTGCACTCAGTAGTAATTCTGAAATTAAAGATAAAGTAGGGGATTTTACATTGTCGGCAGAACGTCTTAAAAATTTACAGGTTTAACTTGGGAAAATCTCATTAATCTACGGGAACTGATGACCTCAATGCGAAATTCAGAAACTCGCAATACTACACAAGCTATTGTTGTTTTTTATTTAAATTACGCACTGGCAATTCAAACAATCTGATATCAGCTATTCTTGGTTTAGAACACGAGCAACAAGTGTCTAGTTTCTGTCAATCGGTTTTAAAGTCATTCGAAAAAGATATTTTACCTGTCCATTTTGGGTTCGAAGCCTTTTCTCGCGAGTACTTAATAAGTAATGAAACCTCCGACATTGCTAAACAGCTGTATAACATTACAAACCAATTACCACTGATTTTTGATGGTACATATATTCGGCATCAAAAGAGTACCAATAACGAGTATCAGCGGAAATCATATTCAGGTCAGAAAAAAGTTCCACTGTGTAAACCGTTCACCATCTGCACAACAAATGGATATGTCGTTGATGTACTTGGACCTTTCTATGCGAACCAAAATGATGCTCAGATAATGAAAATTATTTTACAAGACCCAAATGGCCTGCAAAGTATCATGAAACGTGGAGACATTTGCATTGTTGATAAAGGATTTCGTGATGTCCAATCATATTTGGAAGAATTGGGTTTTCAAGTTCTGATGCCTGCATTGAAAGGAAAACATAGTCAACTGACGACTATAGAATCAAATGCCTCTCGACACGTCACAAAAATTCGTTGGGTCGTCGAAGCAATTCACGGCATCATCGGACAAAAATATAAACTTCTGCACCATCAAATGAATAACAAGTTATTGCCTCAAGTAGCATTATTTTGTAAAATCGCTTGTTTTTTAAATAATAGATTTGGAAAACGTTTAAATTCTGATGTAGGACTTTCCCATGAAATAATACAACGAATGAAATCTCAACAGGATGAAAATACATTGGCTATAGAAGTTGAGAAATATCATTGGAACAGACGAAAAATTCCATTCAAGCAGATGTCAGCAAGTGATTGTTTAGATTTTCCTGAAATGACGGAGAACGATTTAAAAATCCTATTTACCGGGTCGTATCAATTGTCGCAGGCAGTTTCCTATTTAGCTGAAATAATGGATGCCGATAATAATATTAACATCCTTAGCTTGAAACAAAAAAATAATATTGTGAAATTCCAAGTAAAGTCGCGTCATATCAATCGTAAAACATACCGTTGCTATATCAACTGTGTACCAAATTCAATTGACATTTCGGGGATAAAGTGTTATTGCTGTGAATGCGCAAATGGCAACCGTACTATCGGGTGCTGTTCCCATGTAGCAGCAATTATTTACTACCTGTCGCACGCGCGGTACCTGTCGACAATTATCAGACCTGCCAAAGTTTTAAGCAACATATTTCATCAAGACGAAGTAGTACCCGTAATTAATGAAGATAGTGACGAGGACTAAAATCGTAATAACATACACATTATCAAGGTCTGTGAAGATAGCACCCCCAAATTCGAATTTTTGGAAAAACGAAACGGCATTCGTTTGTCCATCGTTTGCCCACGTTTGCCCATAAAAAATTTTCGTTTGCCCACCCTTCAAAAAAAAATTATGGCCAAAAAAAAAATTTTCATCAGCACCCCCATGAAATTTTTTTTATAATTTAACGGTGGGGCATGATTGTCCATCGCTTGCCCACGTTTGCCCATCCAAAATTTTTTTTTTCCCACCCACCAAAAAAAAGTTATGAACAAATTAAAAAATTTGTCTACATCACCCTCCATGTTATCAAAATCGATTGTTTAACGGTGCCGTCCTTTAGGTTAGATGCCAAAGAGATTTGCCCATCCATTTATTTCGTTTGCCCACCCTCCAGATCCGAATTATTAATAAAAATAGCCAAGGAGCGCGACACCCGTTGAAGCGACCAAGTAAAAGTTCGATTTTTTATTAATTAAACGACGAAATCGATTGTTTAACGGTACCATCCTTTACTTTAGATGTCAAAGAGATTTGCCCATCCATTTATTTCGTTTGCCCACCCTCCAGATCCGAATTATTAATAAAAATAGCCAAGGAGCGCGACACCCGTTGAAGCGACCAAGTAAAAGTTCGATTTTTTATTAATTAAACGACGAAATCGATTGTTTAACGGTGCCGTCCTTTAGTTTAGATGTCAAAGAGATTTGCCCATCCATTTATTTCGTTTGCCCACCCTCCAGATCCGAATTATTAATAAAAATAGCCAAGGAGCGCGACACCCGTTGAAGCGACCAAGTAAAAGTTCGATTTTTTATTAATTAAACGACGAAATCGATTGTTTAACGGTGCCGTCCTTTAGTTTAGATGTCAAAGAGATTTGCCCATCCATTTATTTCGTTTGCCCACCCTCCAGATCCGAATTATTAATAAAAATAGCCAAGGAGCGCGACACCCGTTGAAGCGACCAAGTAAAAGTTCGATTTTTTATTAATTAAACGACGAAATCGATTGTTTAACGGTACCATCCTTTAGTTTAGATGTCAAAGAGATTTGCCCATCCATTTATTTCGTTTGCCCACCCTCCAGATCCGAATTATTAATAAAAATAGCCAAGGAGCGCGACACCCGTTGAAGCGACCAAGTAAAAGTTCGATTTTTTATTAATTAAACGACGAAATCGATTGTTTAACGGTGCCGTCCTTTAGTTTAGATGTCAAAGAGATTTGCCCATCCATTTATTTCGTTTGCCCACCCTCCAGATCCGAATTATTAATAAAAATAGCCAAGGAGCGCGACACCCGTTGAAGCGACCAAGTAAAAGTTCGATTTTTTATTAATTAAACGACGAAATCGATTGTTTAACGGTGCCGTCCTTTAGTTTAGATGTCAAAGAGATTTGCCCATCCATTTATTTCGTTTGCCCACCCTCCAGATCCGAATTATTAATAAAAATAGCCAAGGAGCGCGACACCCGTTGAAGCGACCAAGTAAAAGTTCGATTTTTTATAAATTAAACGACGAAATCGATTGTTTAACGGTGCCGTCCTTTAGTTTAGATGTCAAAGAGATTTGCCCATACATTTATTTCGTTTGCCCACCCTCCAGATCCGAATTATTAATAAAAATAGCCAAGGAGCGCGACACCCGTTGAAGCGACCAAGTAAAAGTTCGATTTTTTATTAATTAAACGACGAAATCGATAGTTTAACGGTGCCGTCCTTTAGTTTAGATGTCAAAAAGATTTGCCCATCCATTTATTTCGTTTGCCCACCCTCCAGAATCGAATTATTAATAAAAATAGCCATGAAGCACGTCACCCGTTGAAGCGACCAAGTACAAGTTCGGTTTTTTATTAATTAAGCAACGAAATCGATTGTTTAACGGTGCAGTCCTTTAGTTTAGATGTCAAAGAGATTTGCCCATCCATTTATTTCGTTTGCCCACCCTCCAGATCCGAATTATTAATAAAAATAGCCAAGGAGCGCGACACCCGTTGAAGCGACCAAGTAAAAGTTCGGTTTTTCATTAACTAAGCGAGGAAATTGATTGTTTAACGGTGCCGTCCTTTAGTTTAGATGTCAAAGAGATTTGCCCATCCATTTATTTCGTTTGCCCACCCTCCAGATCCGAATTATTAATAAAAATAGCCAAGGAGCGCGACACCCGTTGAAGCGACCAAGTAAAAGTTCGATTTTTTATTAATTAAACGACGAAATCGATTGTTTAACGGTGCCGTCCTTTAGTTTAGATGTCAAAGAGATTTGCCCATCCATTTATTTCGTTTGCCCACCCTCCAGATCCGAATTATTAATAAAAATAGCCAAGGAGCGCGACACCCGTTGAAGCGACCAAGTAAAAGTTCGATTTTTTATTAATTAAACGACGAAATCGATTGTTTAACGGTACCGTCCTTTAGTTTAGATGTCAAAGAGATTTGCCCATCCATTTATTTCGTTTGCCCACCCTCCAGATCCGTATTATTAATAAAAATAGCCAAGGAGCGCGACACCCGTTGAAGCGACCAAGTAATAGTTTCGATTTTTTATTAATTAAACGACGAAATCGATTGTTTAACGGTGCCGTCCTTTAGTTTAGATGTCAAAGAGATTTGCCCATCCATTTATTTCGTTTGCCCACCCTCCAGATCCGAATTATTAATAAAAATAGCCAAGGAGCGCGACACCCGTTGAAGCGACCAAGTAAAAGTTCGATTTTTTATTAATTAAACGACGAAATCGATTGTTTAACGGTGCCGTCCTTTAGTTTAGATGTCAAAGAGATTTGCCCATCCATTTATTTCGTTTGCCCACCCTCCAGATCCGAATTATTAATAAAAATAGCCACGGAGCGCGACACCCGTTGAAGCGACCAAGTAAAAGTTCGATTTTTTATTAATTAAACGACGAAATCGATTGTTTAACGGTACCGTCCTTTAGTTTAGATGTCAAAGAGATTTGCCCATCCATTTATTTCGTTTGCCCACCCTCCAGATCCGTATTATTAATAAAAATAGCCAAGGAGCGCGACACCCGTTGAAGCGACCAAGTAAAAGTTCGATTTTTTATTAATTAAACGACGAAATCGATTGTTTAACGGTGCCGTCCTTTAGTTTAGATGTCAAAGAGATTTGCCCATCCATTTATTTCGTTTGCCCACCCTCCAGATCCGAATTATTAATAAAAATAGCCAAGGAGCGCGACACCTGTTGAAGCGACCAAGTAAAAGTTCGATTTTTCATTAACTAAGCGAGGAAATTGATTGTTTAACGGTGCAGTCCTTTAGCTTAGATGTCGAAGAGATTTGCCCACCCAATAATTTCGTTTGCCTCCAGAATCGAATTAAAAAATAAAATCTGCGGAAAGAAGGGTTCCAGAGAACGCGATCATGTTAAAGTTCGATTTTTTTCGAATATACATATTATCAAAATCGATGATTCCTACCGTGAATGTTTAAGGTGTTTTATCCAAAAATTTTGCACACACTTCTTCCCGGCACTTTATTCGAACGACACTTCAATTTGTAGCTCTCATCGAATACTTCACACTGTTCACACATCTGCAGCATGTGCAGAATAACACCAGTTTCTATCAATGATTTCCTAGGCATTTTTCACTAATCACCACATTGAAATCGCAAAACGGGAAATAATAGAATCTTCTCGCAGTTACTTCACAAGCCGTAACTGAACGCAAGATCTTGCAATAGCTGTGTCCGAACTCTGAAGACTGACTGACTTTCTTGCGGCGTTGGAAAGAATTGGAGAGTATCGGAGACATCTGTTTACGTTTCAGCAGTGGCTCTTGGCGCCGCGGCCCTTTAGGGTGTCAGCGTTGTGTGGCGTCAGCGGAAGGAAATAACTACGTATTCATAAACATTTCTGAGAATTTATCACCAAATACACTAAACTGTGACGTTAAAAACAATCGGTGGAATTTGCTAACAAATTTGAAAAATATTTTAAAATTTCGGTGGAAGAGGAAGAAAAATAAATATTGAATAGCATTCCCTAGTAGCATTTGTTGTTGGCATGCAGTTGGTCCACACACATAATATTAGTTGGCCAACAGTTAGATTTGGCACTTTTTTTCAGGTTGGGCCAACAACAGATGGCCAAGGTAGGCTTCCCTACTGTTGCCGAATTATTTATATTCTTTCCAAAAGACGTCTTAAAAATGTCCAGAAGGCATCTTAAAGAACTTCAAAAGACGTTGTAAGCACGTTTTTTTTCAGGCCTGGTTTAGGAAAAAAGAATCGTGGGTAAGGAGAATCGAACCCAAACTTTTCGCTTGCGAAGCAACCACTATTCGCACTTACCCAACACATTTTCTTGTAAACACTTCTAATTTCTAGTTACATAACTAGAATTAATTGTTTATAAAAACTGTGCAGTGACGCGAAATATTCTACAAAATATCATCATTCGACTTTTAGACATTCCTTAAAATTTCACATTCGTCTCAAGACAGAGGACGTCACTACGTATTTATAAATAAGAAAAGAAAAATCACAACTTGGAATATAATAACAGGTTTTTGGGTGTAGCAAATTTTCTGACGTTTATAAGACGGCATTTAATCATTGTTGTAAATTTTTTCTTAATTAACCAATCATAATAATTGTAGGCCCAACATTGAATATTCGTTGGTACACTGTCGCAACTTTTTTGCCGTAGTCTCCATGTTGGGAATTTGTAGGCAAAAACACTAACTATATCCCAACTAATTCCCAACTGTTGACTACCGTTGGCCATCCAGAAATGCTACTAGGGTTAATGTTTCTAATAAAAGTAATACTAGTATTTGAGAATTCTAGCCTTACAATAATCAAAATAATATAAATAATATACTGCCGCAATTATATTTTAATATTACATTATCTGAGGAACAATGGATTAATATTGATCAGAGACAATGACAACCTTTATGTGGAATTTTGATCAAAATCTTTGCCCACTTTTAAAAAAAGCTTAGAGAAGAATGATTTATATTAATTACTCATTACATTTTGAAAGAAATTTGACGTTCCACTATTCGTCCACGAGTATCGACGAAAAGTTTTTTTATTGTCTATCCTGTTCGTGCCAACAGGAAAAGCACAACTAGGTGGTTCGAAGTACTAGCCGCAATTTTCCAGCATTTCTTGGGTTTGGGGGCCACTGTGCATAGTGACAAAAACGGGTTCAGAGCGATACGTAAATTCTAGCAGCAATCTAGAACGTGATACGGTCTTTAAGAATTTTAGTCACTCTTCGACCTCAGCTAATCCGTATATTGCTCTGCCGGTTCGCCGACTCGCGGGGGAATACGGTCATAAATCGCAACCCTGGCTACAAACTCTGACCGATCAACCTAATTAATTTTTGGGGACTAGGGACGGTAACCCCAGTCAGCCCCCTCAGTTTTTACTTCAATATGCCAGATGTAAGAAAGGTGCCATCAGCTTAGCAATTAAAAAGTATCACCCAACATTAATACGCCTCGCGGTTCAGCAACTTCTAACAATTACTCGAGCTAATTTGTAAATAAATATGAAAAATACCCAGAATATGTAAAATTACAAATATATTTTTAAAATCCTTTTAATGATGAAATATAAATCGGCCAAAGTTTTAGATAATACTATTAAGAATATGTGTACAAGGTTTGAAATAAATCGGACAATTAGTTTTGGAGATATTTGGTACACCGCTCACGCGGACGAGCTTCCCGGGACAACAAATAACTCGACCATTTTTTAATATTTTTGTACACCCTGTAACAGGGGCAGGACTGTACAATATATTACGACAGGCAATGCTTGAGGTCTAATCCGGTCGTCTGTGTTGCAGATGTTCACAACTCAGAGTTAGGCCCGAATTTTCGTCTATGTTAGAAAGGACTTGACCTTGAGTGTTGCCAAATGCACGTTTGGGGAAAGTCGATTTGTCTCCGCCCGCAACCTTTTCCTACCGAGGTCCGGCTTTCATCCACTGGTTTCAAGTGGGCAATAGCAACCGTGTAAAGAACATTTATGAAAAATTTTGTAATAGATTTTAATAATAAGACACAAGCCAAGATTTTAAACAAAATTTTTTTAATTTTGTTGCGCAATTCTTCAGTATACACGTATGTATAAAATTATGCAAAAATAATATTTTGCAGTAATAGTAGATACTACGAACTTGGAATTTTCTTTTATAACCGCTCCTTTTACATTTATTTGGTTTAATCTCTAGAGCGCTGATATCAAATTTTCAATTTTGGTCATAAATTTTAATGGGGGGTATGTTCTGTTTTAAGGTGCGTATCGACTTTGCGAGGATTCCTCGCGAGGCTGCTGGGTAGACAGGTTCGACAATAAAAAAACATTTCGTCGTGGAACGTCAAATTTCTTTCAAAATGTAATGAGTAATTAATGTAAAGCATTCATTCTCTAAGTTTTTTTTTAAAAGTGGGCAAAGATTTTGATCAAAATTCCTCATAAAGGTGGTCATTGTCTCTGATCAATATTAATCCATTGCCCCTCAGATAATGTAATATTAAAATATAATTGCGGCAGTGTACGATATACTGACAGGTGAATGAAAATCTAGACTAATACTGGTAAAAGTTGCAGTATATTCTGTGCAGGAAATGAAGTCTCCAAGCGTCCGTTCGTTCTAGAGAATCAGGGTGCGTTCCGATTCACGCATACTGCGCATGAAGTACAGAGACAACCGTTCCGTTTTAGTTACTGCGCGCAGTGGTGGTGCAGAGAATTCCCTAGAATCCTTTCACTTCCGGTGCAGCGAGCATGCAGCAAACGCAGATATTCCGAGGTGAAGCAGTCACTGCGCGCATGCGTATTTGTTTCTGTAATTCAAACTTGCAAGCAAAACACATGTGAAAACCCATAGCCAAATCTCAAATGTCTCCGGCAACATTCTAACATAGAGAAATTCAACAATTTAATGAAAAGTAATAAAAATAATTAATTCTCTAATGATCACAGCTGCCACTTTTCTAGGTTATCATTTCGAAGAAACATTATTTCACGTTATTTTTTTTAAATACAAACATATAATTATGTAGATATTACTTACCGAAAATGTAGCTTGAATAATGATTTAGAATATCCTGGAATAACACGTTCTACATAACCCGTTAACTTTTCTGCTACCACCTCCCCGCGTGTTTTTTTGTTTATAATTAAGAAAGTGTATAATATTTCTAATTCTAAATTATCAGTTAATAAACTATCTTCATTTTCACTTTCCTCAGACGAATCACTGCTGCTGCTAATTTCAGTATCACTGTTACTTAATATTAATATCGAGGATATTGTAACCAACATTTCTTTATTCATTGTAGCGTCCATCTTGATTTCGCATGAAACGCAGGGAAAAGCGTTCCGTTTTCAAGAACGCATGAACCGCAGTAACGAAACGGAACGATATGAATGCGCGCAGTGACTGCGCTGCGATCTCTGCACTCACTGCGTGAATCGGACCGCACCCTCAGTGATGTCTGCCCATCTTCGAAGTCACGGACTCAATTGTTTATTGAAACCAGTAGATAACCGGTGAAGACGTCGGTGTTTCGAGGTGGTCGCTGTAGCCCTGTCAGCGTACCCAGAACCACGATGCCTCGACTTGCCTTCTCAGCTCAGCGACGAATTATCTTATAGCAGTATATTATTTATTTTATTTTGATTATTGTAAGGCTAGAATTCTCAAATACTAGTGTTACTTTTATTAGACACATTAATGTTATTCAATATTTATTTTTCTTCCTCTTCCACCGAAATTTTAAAATATTTTTCAAATTTGTTAGCAAATTCCACCGATTGTTTTTAACGTCACAGTTTAGTGTATTTGGTGATAACTTCTCAGAAATGTTTATGAATACGTAGTTATTTCCTTCCGCTGACGCCACACAACGCTGACACCCTAAAGGGCCGCGGCGCCAAGAGCCACTGCTGAAACGTAAACAGATGTCTCCGATACTCTCCAATTCTTTCCAACGCCGCAAGAAAGTCAGTCAGTCTTCAGAGTTCGGACACAGCTATTGCAAGATCTTGCGTTCAGTTACGGCTTGTGAAGTAACTGCGAGAAGATTCTATTATTTCCCGTTTTGCGATTTCAATGTGGTGATTAGTGAAAAATGCCTAGGAAATCATTGATAGAAACTGGTGTTATTCTGCACATGCTGCAGATGTGTGAACAGTGTGAAGTATTCGATGAGAGCTACAAATTGAAGTGTCGTTCGAATAAAGTGCCGGGAAGAAGTGTGTGCAAAATTTTTGGATAAAACACCTTAAACATTCACGGTAGGAATCATCGATTTTGATAATATGTATATTCGAAAAAAATCGAACTTTAACATGATCGCGTTCTCTGGAACCCTTCTTTCCGCACATTTTATTTTTTAATTCGATTCTGGAGGCAAACGAAATTATTGGGTGGGCAAATCTCTTCGACATCTAAACTAAAGGACTGCACCGTTAAACAATCGATTTCGTCGTTTAATTAATAAAAAATCGAAACTATTACTTGGTCGCTTCAACGGGTGTCGCGCTCCTTGGCTATTTTTATTAATAATACGGATCTGGAGGGTGGGCAAACGAAATAAATGGATGGGCAAATCTCTTTGACATCTAAACTAAAGGACGGTACCGTTAAACAATCGATTTCGTCGTTTAATTAATAAAAAATCGAACTTTTACTTGGTCGCTTCAACGGGTGTCGCGCTCCTTGGCTATTTTTATTAATAATTCGGATCTGGAGGGTGGGCAAACGAAATAAATGGATGGGCAAATCTCTTCGGCATCTAACCTAAAGGACGGCACCGTTAAACAATCGATTTTGATAACATGGAGGGTGATGTAGACAAATTTTTTAATTTGTTCATAACTTTTTTTTGGTGGGTGGGAAAAAAAAAATTTTGGATGGGCAAACGTGGGCAAGCGATGGACAATCATGCCCCACCGTTAAATTATAAAAAAAATTTCATGGGGGTGCTGATGAAAATTTTTTTTTTGGCCATAATTTTTTTTTGAAGGGTGGGCAAACGAAAATTTTTTATGGGCAAACGTGGGCAAACGATGGACAAACGAATGCCGTTTCGTTTTTCCAAAAATTCGAATTTGGGGGTGCTATCTTCACAGACCTTGCCTCAGGGCCAGGAATTCGAGCCTCGGGACGATCCGCACACTTCTACCTGCGACCAAGTCCATTGTCACAGTGGGGCAGAATCCCAAGAAACAAGGAAACGAGTCAGAATTCAAAAGTTGTGGGAGGATTATGTATTTTTATATATTTATAATAATAATAATAATAAATCGTGTTTATTCTTTTATAATATTTGATACAACGCAGTGGAGTTAGAAACGCAAAGTACAGAATGGGCGAGGCTCAGCGTCGCTGTTATTCATGCCTGACCCGAATATTTCTTGTAAGCTAATAATATGAGCTCCTAAAAAAAGGTAAAAACCCAGAAAGACAACCCAAAAAGAAGCCAGAAATAAAGATTTTAAAAATTATAGAAAAAATTGTAGCTCAAAATATTCTATCCTCTCAATGGCCCACCTTCTCTCACATCTGAATACGTCAGAGCGTGCTTTTGTTTTAATATTCCAACGCGTGTTTATATTCGAGAGATAAGGCATCACGCGCAGTCAGCGGACCACCCCTTTTCTTCCTGTTGCTCTCCGCGAGGCGTACTGGTCTTTCTGCAGAATAATTGTGTTTCCTAACCCATTGCCAAGGAAACATTCTTCGATCTAACATAAGAACATCTTCTTCTTTTGGTAATTGTGCGGACCTTAAAATTAATTTTCGTCACGGTCAACGTTCCGACCACACTTTTTATTATTTTATACTGTAGCGAAACACGGTTTATTGCCTGCCGAGCGTAGAGGAATTAGCTTGTAGCAATTGGGGATTAATCCTAAAAACTGTTCCGCTGTTCTGCAAGTTACTTGGCAGATGTTTCCTGATTACTTTATATCGTGTAGGGGGCCGAAGGCTTAGTGTCATAAAGCTGTAGTAAACCGTGGTCCGCTAACAATCCGTTTAAGGCATCACTCATCACGCTACATCATGGAACTTCGCGCGTGTGTCGATAGGAACACTGCACTTTCCATGGCATATTTATCAAATTCTTGTAGTTTTATTGGAACTATTGACGCTAATTCATGACGAATTGACGTTATTTTCTTAAAATAAAGTATCAAACTTATATATTAACACTTTTAGTATCAATTTCCTTAATAATATTCGGCATTTTTAAATTGCAAAATACAGGATGTTGCATTTTTTCCCATTTTTTGGGATTTACCCTCAGTGTGCGACATAGAATACACGTATTTAATCCATAACTGCAAAATATTCGCGAATGCTTTTTCCGCAGTAGCAAGGTCTAGATTATGTTGATTAGAAAACAAACAAAAAATTTGTTCAGGAGTTCCCGGAAGTGGAACTAAAAAAGGGATGATTGCTGACAATTTTTCAATTGGTTTCTTATGGAAAAAAACTGCATGTAACTAATTATTTGCTACTACTTAACAGAATCGACATTACTTATTTTGGGGCTCCAAAAATTGTTTTCTTTTATATCACCAAAAATTAAAAGACTCGATTTAAAATTCTGCACGAAAAATACATACAATCACAGACACGTGTTTGCACACAGATCAGAAGTAGGCGTCATGATATTTTAACCGTTTTTAGGTGCTCATATTAGTAGTCTACAGGTAACATAAAAATACATAGCTTTTGAATTCTGACTTCTTTCCTTATTTCTTGGGATTCTGTCACACTGTGGGAATGGGTCGCAGTGCAATTGGTCGCTAGACTCTCTCCGGGAGGAGTCTAGCGACCGGTGGTCGCAGTGCCCAGCCTGCGACTACATATAATGGGAAACAGACCCTCCTCGCATTGTGTTGCCTCTCGAGTAGCCTAGGCTGGTACTCAAACAGACTCGCGTCAGGCTCCTACGTCTGGCGCATACCCGACGATCGCAGTCGCATGTAGGAGAACAGATACATGCTTTCCCATTGCACCAGTATACTGCGACCAGTCGCTGCAATCAATCGCAGCAACCAATCGCGGGTAGGAGATCCCGCCTTTAATAGGAAAGGGGTTAGAATGGCTTGGACTCATTGTCAGTGAGTCGTACAGAGGGGAGTGAGACGTGGTCTCGGTTTAACCTGCCGGCGGGCGCGCCCCCCGGAGTCGCGCGAGCGGGCGCATCGTGTACGCGGTACACGGGGGTCTATTTTGGCTGAAAAAACCGTTTTGCCGTGATGTATTCTACTCAACACCGGAATGTATGTTTTCAGCGAACATTTTTGCATCATGCTACGTACTTGTCAGGTTCAAATTCAATTTGGAAGTGTCTTTGATTGAATGAAAACGAAAGTATGCCGCGGATCCTGCGGCCAACGCGCTCGTGTATTCACAAGTTTTCCAGTTATCCGCCTCCGATTGCTTTGATTTTTGGATATGATTTAGAGGACCGAAAAATAACATATACGGGTTTTTTTATTTTGGCCCGTTTGCATGTTTAGGGGGTGAAACCACCCCTCAATGGTTTTCCAGGTATCCGCCTCCGATTGCTTTGATTTTTGGGTATGTTTTAGAGAACAGAAAAATAAGATATACGTGTTTTTATATTTTGGCCTGTTTGCATGTTCAGGGGGTGCAACCACCCTTCAATGGTTTTCCAGGCATCCGCCTCCGATTGCTTTGATTTTTAGATATGTTTTAGTTTACGTACTGTGCCTATCATGGTGATTCTTTTTTTCAGTAAATCAGATGCTAATGCATAACTCGTGTACCAGTTATCCACAGTTAAATTTCTATTTTCATTTTGAAGATGTTGTGTCAATCTTTTCACAACATCTATTGCGGAATTTGAAACTCTATAAGGACCCTCCATTTGTTGCCCACAATACAGCTCCAAATTTCCCGTATAATATGTTTTAACGTCGCAACACGCCATTATCTTTAGTCCATACTTCGCGGGTTTCATCGGAATATACTGTATAAAGTTGCAACGGCCTCTAAATGAATGTAACATTTCGTCGACAGTTATAATTTTTTTTACTCGCCCAGAATATAATTTTTTTTGCAATTTACAATAAATTGGTCTAACACGGAACGTACAGCTGCAAGCTTATCTATTTTCTTTCGTTCCGATCTCGCCTCCGAATTATCAAACCGCAAACTTCGCAACAAAAATAAAAACCGTTTATAGCTCATAACAGCTCGCAATGCTATTATTCCGCTACCGTCAGAATTCCAGAGTTCTAAAACATTTGCGCGATTACTGTGTTTTAAACCAATTAGGAATAACGCTCCCAATAGGGCAAGAATTTCGCTTATTGATGTTACTTTACAATCTCTGTCTCGCGAGTAGTGTGTAGTAGTGGCTTTTCGATTGATATAAATATTTGTATAATTTAAAATTTCTTCAATCATACTACTATCGAACATTTTCTCAAATGCACTACATTCGTCTGAGATGTTTACAGCACAAGGAGCCAACCCAGGTTTAAAGTTTGTAATATTTCGAGTTCTTATTTTAGAATTAGTGGGGTAAGGAGTTTTCTTCCACTTAAATCTATTATCAATTTCTGATATATTGCCCGTTGGTCACATAGTGTTACCTTTACGCCGTTTGCCCAATTGAGTAGGTGCCACTTCGAGTAATTTTTTTCCGCCTTTTCCAATATAATAATTTTCTATTTGTTCTCCTTCCACATGCACCATGCTGTCGTCAGATGTTACGTCCTCATCCGATGCATCCTGTTCCGTATTGCTATCTGTGTTGCAATATTCTATACATTCTTCCTCAGTGTCGAATGGAACCCCTTCATCCAACTCTTCAGGCTCACTTTCAGTGTCGTCAAAGAGGGCTCTTATATCTATTTTTGATCTAGTTCTGGAAACTATTAGATGTAAATTAGAAATATAAAATCTGTTTAGAAGACTATGTAAAATAAATATAACTGCAAACAATATGCATATTCCTTTCTATTGAATAAAATAAAACATATGAAGAAATAAATTTACTTACTTTGATGTGGATGCCATTTCAACAATTGATTTTTAGCTGATTCGTTCTGTGTTTTAAAACTGTTTGTCCCACACAATTTTATAAAAAACTAACTGTATTATTATATATGTTATTGCACACAAAAGTAGTACACTAAAGTAAACTTAGCTACGCGTATACACAATATTCAAACGCAGTCACAAGTGCTCCTCTCACGCCGAAATAGCTTATTACTCCAAAGTGAACTGTTTGAATGATGGTTTGCGAATGAAGATGTTTCCGGAAAGGCTGTTGTCATTGATACTCGGCTGTAAAGTATTTTTGGTGGGGACATGTTCCGCTGCTAGAAAAATATTATTGGCTGCCTTTTTTCTGTCGCTGCCCTGATTGGGTGAAAATGACTGATGTCACCTACTGTAGACTTATTTCGGTTGCATTCTGCCTGCGCGCAATTGAGTTGGAGTACAGGTAAAATGGGTTTACCCGTATACGGAGGTCAAAGACCGTCCCTTCCGCCTGAGTTCCGCCAATGCTAGTACCAATAAAATAATAAAATAATAAAATGTTTGGCAACCAGCGCATCAAATTAAAATTTCCAACATTCAGTGAATACCTGTTTGGAACCATAGAACTGTATGTATCCTGGGGCTTCTTCGGTAAAGTTGTTGAAATCGCTTTCACCCCGTAACATTAGTAACTAAATGCGTATGTGTAACACTGGAACTTATGGTTTCAAAGTAGACTTGAGCATTTTTCAAATTATTTCGAATATTTGTCCAAGATAAATTATTCAGACAAATTTATGTTAGATGAATATTTTATCCGGAATATAATTATTCGTTACTTTATAGTTTATTCTATCTATTTAGTTTGTATTAACTGATTTCATCGCGAAGAAGTATAACAAAATTATTCAGATAATGGTACAAATAATCAGAGTTAGGTATTATTCGATCAATTTGAAATAAACATTTATCTCAGATCATTAGTTGAATAAATTCTTTTTAGTATTCATGTAATAATGGACATGGACTCCAATATCGTATGATAGAATCACCAAATAATTTAGCCAAAGTACTGAATTTATTTCTGACGTTTTCCTAAAAATTGTTTCCCATGACACCTTCCTAATCCTCCCTCTCCATGTGGCGTCAGTATATTCTCACCAAAGAGACGGAGTAACTATGTGTAGCATCAACAAATGCAAAACAATTTTTGACAAAGTAATGAAATATGTAAATTTCGAATTTTCATATTGGTACTCAAGACAGGTAGAAATTCGATTTCTGTGTCACCCTTCAGAAACGCTAAGGTTTTTATGATGCTTCAATTCGCTATTGAGGAGAACCGATGGGAAGCAAACCCTGACCCGAACTATAAAATAATAAATCCACTACTTGCTTCGGACACTGACTGTACCGGGTATGAGTCACTTCTGGAAAAAAGATCAGCCTATGTTTCGCGACCGTGTCAAAACCCAATTTCACGGACAACAGGTAATAGCAGTGCCCCGATATTCTGCAGGATACACAGCATAGGTACTTTCGTTTTCATTCAATCAGAGACACTTTCAAACTGAATTTGAACCTGACAAGTACGTAGCATGATGCAAAAATATCCGCTGGAAAAATACATACCAGTGCTGGATAGAATACATCACGATAAAACGCGTTTTCAGCCGAAATAGATCTCCGTGTACAGAAAATTATAAGATTTTCAGCTGTTGCTTTGGTTCTTGGCTGAAGCAATCGGAGGCGGATACCTGGAAAACCTTTGAGGGGTGGTTGCACCCCCTAAACATGCAAACAGGCCAAAATATAAAAACACGTATATCTTATTTTTTTGTTCCCTAAAACATATCTAAAAATCAAAGCAATCGGAGGCGGATGCCTGGAAAACCATTGAAGGGTGGTTGCACACTCTGAACATGCAAACGGGCCAAAATAAAAAAACACGTATATGTTATTTTTCGGTCCTCTAAAACATATCCAAAAATCAAAGCAATCGGAGGCGGATAACTGAAAAAACATTGAGGGGTGGTTTCATCCCCTAAACATGCAAACGGGCCAAAATAAAAAAACACGTATATGTTATTTTTCGGTCCTCTAAAACATATCCAAAAATCAAAGCAATCGGAGGCGGATAACTGGAAAACTTGTGAATACATGAGCGCGTTGGCCGCAGGATACGCGGCATACTTTCGTTTTCATTCAATCAAAGACACTTCCAAATTGAATTTGAACCTGCCGAGTACGTAGCACAGGTATGCACAGGGAGCCTTTTTCAGCGCCTAGCGGCAGGCAACCAGCCGTACGCCGTTACTAAGGGTAGAGTCGGTGAGAAGAACTGCAGTAGTTAGGTGCGGGCTCGTAGGCGCGTGGCGTAAGTAAATATGGCTGGGTTCCTTGTGGGGCCCCAGTGCAGAGCAGGTCCCGTAATATATTTCGGTGAGGTCATGAAATTTCCAAAACATTTGCTACTGCCGGCATTTCGTATGACTTGACGGTTCGACTTTACTGATAATAAAACAATTATTGCTAATAATACTTATCTTTTCAGCTTCACATACAATAATCAGAAAGTTAATAATATAGAAACAAATAACTCGGACACAAAGAAAACAAAATTTTAAATAACGATATATATCATTTATAAAAGCTAGAACATGATATATGAATAAATATATACATATCTACAGTACGCATCTGGTTCTCATGATTGCACTTAGTGATATTTACAAGCAGAAAATTGCATAACTAATAAATTTGAACCCGTAACAATATACGCGGGAATTAATTAATATGCAGTATGGTCAGCTAATAATAATATACATATACATATGTACCGTACACATCTGGTGTCTATCATTGCACATAGTAATAGTCTTATAGCTGCAATATTATAAACATAATAGTATGTATATACACTGAACAATACACGCAAAATTCATGAAGAATACGATATGGAGTATGTATGTGAAATCACATTGACCACATATAACTATAAATAAATTATAATAAAAAAATAAATTTAAAGACAAGCATTTTTTATTAAAATGCACTAAAAAAGAAAAAAAATAATTTTGACACTTGTTGCACGTTTTTTCCACTCGATTGCAAGCAGTCTAATTCCTTAATTCAAAGTCTGTCCTGAGATCTAACCAGATTAAAAGTCAATACAAAATCATGCTGTTTAGCAATTAGTTTTTGCATAAGTTTTAATATTCAATTTTACGACCCACGATATTTTTTGGTCATATGAGGCAATTCTTCTAAGGCAGTCATTTAGGCCGGTATCAAAATAACTTTTTTCTTTTTTAGCACATTTTAATAAAAGCTTGCCTTTAAAAATTTTTTTATGATAATTTATTATCATTAAACTGTCGAAAACCATAAAATTTGGTGAAGCACCACGGGGGTTGACCTCGTTACGGGGTACCAGACGGCATTTCTTTGACAGGCGTCGCGAGACAATCACCATGTATATCACTTATAATCCGGTCGTAGACATGAAAATATTGTATTGTCATCGGAAA
The DNA here is from genome assembly GCA_963855975.1 of Andrena chrysosceles. NCBI lineage: Eukaryota > Metazoa > Arthropoda > Insecta > Hymenoptera > Andrenidae > Andrena > Andrena chrysosceles. The sequence continues at coordinate 76,087,104 of OY979767.1, read as the reverse complement.
TTAGCTTACAAGATTTCATTCTCACAAAATAACTAACGAATGAACTTACCTACAAGTGAAGCTAATAATAAAAGCTTGAAAATAAAAATAAAAGCTTGCAAAAGTGATCTATTTTTTCCAGTTGCATAACAATTTCTCCCTCGCTAAGTATTGAATCCGCGGTGCTACAGTACGACTGCTGCTTAAAAGCATACAACATTTTAAATTGTGGTCTGTCAGATTAGTCCGATGTGGTGATTTTGCTGTCTTCATCGTAGAGAATAATTTTTCGCAGCAGTACGTGGACCCGAACATTGCCAATACATTAAGAAATGTGCGGTATAAATGTGGATACATACTTCGATCAATGTTTCTGTAAAAATCTAAAATATTTTTTGTGTCAACAAATCTTTTCCGCATTACTGGATCTGATCTTAAATTTTTCAAATCGGACTGCAATTGGGGTGTTGCCGTTTTCAAATCTACTAAAAATGGGGAAATAACTGTATTCAATTTATTTTCTATTTCGTGCAGGTCCTGGTACCGTTTCGTAAACTCGGCACCCAAATTATGTAACGCAGATTGATACCGATCAAATTCGGTATCCTGTGTGACTAGGGATTTTAATTTTGGGAAGTGGCTGAGATCTTTTATTTCTAATTCTGATTTCCACATTTCAATTTTTTTCTTAAATTCTTGAATGGAAGTATAATAGTGGTAAATAGCTTGGTTTTCCCCTTGTAGCTGTTTATTTAATTTGTTTAAGTGGTCTGCCACATCTGAAAAAAATCCCAAGTCACACAGCCAATCTGCATTACATAATTCGGGTGCGGAATATCCTTCCATGTCCAAAAAAAGGGAAATGGCATCTCGGACGTGGAAGAATCTGTCCAATGTATTTCCGCGGCTAAGCCACCGCACATCCGTATATAATGGTATTTCACCATAGTCAGAGTGTAAATCTTTCAAGAATGACTTAAATTGGCGCCGTCTCAAACTATTCATTCGGATATGATTAGTGATTCTTAAAACTACAGACATTACATGCTCCATCTCGATACTATTTCCACATAAATTTTGTTGGTGTATTGCACAGTGTATTGCGGTAATTTCCTGAGGAACTGCTAGATTTTTTAGTTTTCTTCGAAGGCGACCAATGAAACCTATGTGTTTCCCAGTCATTGATGGGGCACCATCTGTGGTGACGGATACTAATTTAGTCCAATCTAAATTTAAATTATTTACCGCCTCCTCCACACACGACAAAATATCCTCCCCTGTCGTCGTTCCTTTTAACGATGAAAAATCTAGCAGTTCCTCAGTTACGAATAAATTTTCATTGACCCCACGAATAAAAATTGACATTTGCGCGGTGCCGGATATGTCTGTCGACTCATCTAACGCTAAACTATACGCAACGAAAGTTTCTGCCAACTCCCGTAACTGGCGCGTTACATCTATCGCCATGTCGTTTATCCGCCGCATAACCGTCATCCGTGATAGGTGGATATCTTCATATTTCTGCTGGTCCTCCGCATTTCCATTGGTTGTCGCCAATAAGCAGTTTTTAACGAACTCCCCATCTTTATATGGACGAGAAGTTTGTGCTATCTGAAGGGCGATTCTGTATGAGGACTCAAGTCCTTTTATACTAGTGGCCGTATTATTAAATGTATTTTCCTACGACCAAAAAAATAAATTATTATAATGAATCTTAAAACAATGATTGATGATCGAACAACATTGGTAAAAAGCGAAGTGGGACACGGGGTTATTGCACGTTAAAAAATTGATCACTTTCTTTCGTCGATCTCAACAAAATGATCCAACACTGTATTGTTTCACTATCAATGTTTTTTGTCTGCTTCAAAATACTATATTGTATTTGCAGTTATTTGAAAGGGGGTGGGAGCTCTTTTCGAGAATTTACAACCCTTTTTATTTGTAATACAAATAATAATAATAATATGAGCTAAACTTCTAATCTTCAATTGGGCATTGTAACCACACTTGGATTCACTTGGAGAAAGTATGAATCCAATTCATTGAAATTCTCTCTGTACAATGTATCTACAATAAACGTTTAAAAAAGACGGAGTGATTTCGGAATTATTTAATGCGGCTACATTGCTACAAACTTCGTTGTTTTAATGAGATTTTCAAAGTCGCCTTATCTTTTTAAAACTCTTATTTTACTTACAGGAAAGAATTCAGAAAATCGACTGGTACTTTTTCGAATCAATCCAGAGATGGGAACAGCATTAAACAAATTAACCGGTTAACTGGCAATGTACCATACATGATCAAAAAAAAATCTGGCCAATTCTGCTTATGTATCATATATGATCAAATGGAATAATTTTTGTATCATATATGATCAAATGGACTTTTTTGATTTTCAAACGATTTGAATGAAACTTGGTATGTAATAGTTGTTGTGGACGCTGAATCTGAATTTGGCATTGGAATTTAAAATTTCAATATGGCAGACTTAATATGGCCGAACCAAAATGACTAGCGAATTGTGGGGATTTTTATAATTTATTCGTACTGTAGGTATTCAATTGCATAAGTAAGCTCTTACTACCACAAATAAAAAGCTTTTAAATAAAGAAAGGTTTAGTAAAGAATTGAAAAAACTCACCCCTAAATCCTATTTTTTAGGGGTTGGGGGTGTCAGGTGAAAAAAATAACCCCCGGAGTCGATTCAGCGACACAAAAAACCCTGTGTACCAAATTTTGTGTGATTCACTTAATTTTTCGATGTTGCCAGTTTGGGCACGAATAGTAAAAAAAGCCGTGCCAGTTAACCGGTTAAGTATCAAAAGTTAAACTTCGAATATTGGTTTTTACCTTGAAAGTAAAGAAATTGTATTGCTCATATTTAAAAAAAGGATGCCATCAGGTTCAAAATTATTGTAAACACCAGATAATACCTTGAAACAGAGCGTAAATATTGGACAGAATGATCCTTAGATTGTAAAATAACTTACTTTGTCCGAGATGTCTTCCTCCTCCTGTTTTGCTCGTTCTTTTAAAAGATGAATTTTTTGAAGACGTTGCTCATGTGTGAAATGTTTGTAGGCACTAGCATGACTTCTAGTGTAGTGCCGCTTCAAATTGAATTGTTTTGCACGTGTTAATTTCGTGCCACAAACAAGACATTTTGCACCACCTCTATGCTCTGTGAATAGCCAAGCTTCCTCCCACTTCCTGTTAAAAGCGATCAGCGCACCTACAGCTTCTCGTCTCGATGTGGACGCCATTTCCACTATATTTTTCACACTTATTACTTTGTACTTTACACAATGTACTTAGGACCGATGATCCAGTGACAGCTAGGTATTTTGACTTTATAAACGCGCGCTTGGCATAACATGCAGCACTGAAAGAAAAGCGGGACTGTTCCGTCTTATAGGCGAAAAGTCGGCCCGGAGGGAAGCGAAAATTCATTTTGTCGTTTACAGCCGCCAATTTCGTATTTTTCGAAACACAATACATTTATTCGTTTACAACTAGATAATTAGCTGTTTTCGACGCGTTCGTCGGGAAACAGCTGCCAGATGTTGAAAAGGGCCAATAGACAACGTGCCGATTTTTTCAGGGATTTCGACTGCCTTCGCTCCGAGTTAATCTGTAATTGTTCTGACGGCTGGTGGTACCTTGTCCACTGCTCATCCGCGAGGTAAGGCAATAAACCGCGACCCTCGCGGGACGCTCTGTCCGATCATTCCGGCTATAGGCACTGTACAATACATCAGCAAAACTTATGTGCAAAGAGTATCGAGATGGAACCAGTTATGTGTGTGCCACGTCCGAGATGCCATTTCCCTTTTTTTGGACATGGAAGGATATTCCGCACCCGAATTATGTAATGCAGATTGGCTGTGTGACTTGGGATTTTTTTCAGATGTGGCAGACCACTTAAACAAATTAAATAAACAGCTACAAGGGGAAAACCAAGCTATTTACCACTATTATACTTCCATTCAAGAATTTAAGAAAAAAATTGAAATGTGGAAATCAGAATTAGAAATAAAAGATCTCAGCCACTTCCCAAAATTAAAATCCCTAGTCACACAGGATACCGAATTTGATCGGTATCAATCTGCGTTACATAATTTGGGTGCCGAGTTTACGAAACGGTACCAGGACCTGCACGAAATAGAAAATAAATTGAATACAGTTATTTCCCCATTTTTAGTAGATTTGAAAACGGCAACACCCCAATTGCAGTCCGATTTGAAAAATTTAAGATCAGATCCAGTAATGCGGAAAAGATTTGTTGACACAAAAAATATTTTAGATTTTTACAGAAACATTGATCGAAGTATGTATCCACATTTATACCGCACATTTCTTAATGTATTGGCAATGTTCGGGTCCACGTACTGCTGCGAAAAATTATTCTCTACGATGAAGACAGCAAAATCACCACATCGGACTAATCTGACAGACCACAATTTAAAATGTTGTATGCTTTTAAGCAGCAGTCGTACTGTAGCACCGCGGATTCAATACTTAGCGAGGGAGAAATTGTTATGCAACTGGAAAAAATAGATCACTTTTGCAAGCTTTTATTTTTATTTTCAAGCTTTTATTATTAGCTTCACTTGTAGGTAAGTTCATTCGTTAGTTATTTTGTGAGAATGAAATCTTGTAAGCTAATTTCCGATGACAATACAATATTTTCATGTCTACGACCGGATTATAAGTGATATACATGGTGATTGTCTCGCGACGCCTGTCAAAGAAATGCCGTCTGGTACCCCGTAACGAGGTCAACCCCCGTGGTGCTTCACCAAATTTTATGGTTTTCGACAGTTTAATGATAATAAATTATCATAAAAAAATTTTTAAAGGCAAGCTTTTATTAAAATGTGCTAAAAAAGAAAAAAGTTATTTTGATACCGGCCTAAATGACTGCCTTAGAAGAATTGCCTCATATGACCAAAAAATATCGTGGGTCGTAAAATTGAATATTAAAACTTATGCAAAAACTAATTGCTAAACAGCATGATTTTGTATTGACTTTTAATCTGGTTAGATCTCAGGACAGACTTTGAATTAAGGAATTAGACTGCTTGCAATCGAGTGGAAAAAACGTGCAACAAGTGTCAAAATTATTTTTTTTCTTTTTTAGTGCATTTTAATAAAAAATGCTTGTCTAAATTTATTTTTTTATTATAATTTATTTATAGTTATATGTTGTTGGTTTTATTTGGAAATAGGGGATTGAAATAAAGTTTACGTTGCTACGTATTATGAATATATTATATTATAACATGATCACACGTGCGCACAGCCACTAAAAACAAAAACTCTCTCCGTCGCCCTTACTCTCACAGCACGAGCGTCCTCTCGCTGTACTAAAACAAAACAAAAGAAAGGTTCTGCGAATATCGGAATGGCGCTTATCTCGAAATTCCAACATATGTGGTCAATGTGATTTCACATACATACTCCATATCGTATTCTTCATGAATTTTGCGTGTATTGTTCAGTGTATATACATACTATTATGTTTATAATATTGCAGCTATAAGACTATTACTATGTGCAATGATAGACACCAGATGTGTACGGTACATATGTATATGTATATTATTATTAGCTGACCATACTGCATATTACTTAATTCCCGCGTATATTGTTACGTGTTCCAATTTATTAGTTATGCAATTTTCTGCTTGTAAATATCACTAAGTGCAATCATGAGCACCAGATGCGTACTGTAGATATGTATATATTTATTCATATATCATGTTCTAGCTTTTATAAATGATATATATCGTTATTTAAAATTTTGTTTTCTTTGTGTCCGAGTTATTTATTTCTATATTATTAACTTTCTGATTATTGTATGTGACGCTGAAAAGATAAGTATTATTAGCAATAATTGTTTTATTATCAGTAAAGTCGAACCGTCAAGTCATACGAAATGTCGGCAGTAGCAAATGTTTTGGAAATTTCATGACCTCACCGAAATATATTACGGGACCTGCTCTGCACTGGGGCCCCACAAGGAACCCAGCCATATTTACTTACGCCACGCGCCTACGAGCCCGCACCTACACTACTGCAGTTCTTCTCACCGACTCTACCCTTAGTAACGGCGTACGGCTGGTTGCCTGTGCATACCTGACGTAGCATGATGCAAAAATGTTCCCTGAAAACATACATACCGGTGCTAAGTAGAATACATCACGGCAAAACGTTTTTTCAGCCAAAATAGACCCTCGTGTACTGAGTACACGCGAGCGCCCGCCAACAGGTTAAGAGGGTTTTGGAACGAGGGACTTGTTTAGATTTATTTTGAGGGCGGGATTCGTGCTTCATAGGGCGAATAGGCGAAGGAGGTTTCGTACCGACCATCTTGCTAAGGTACATCGTCAAGGTGATCAGCGATTGGGGAAACGGGGTAAGAGTTGAGTTTGAGGGACTTTGGTGGAGTGATTTTGAGATATATGGGAAAGTATTTAGAATAGTACCGCGCGAAAAATAGTGGGATATCACAACTAGGCTAAAAAAATTTGAAAAAAAATTAAAAAAAATTTCAACTAGATGTGAGCCAGGTGAAAAATTGAGATACGACCCCCATGTTTTGCGTGTGTCTTTAACACCTAATGACACAACTTTTCCACGCTAGGCTCCAACAAAAATAAAAAAAATTGTTTTTTCGACCCACCCTACTATACAATGGGTTTCTCGTACTCGCCCGTCGAGTGACAATGGTCGCGCAATTTTTTTTGTCCTTGTCGACGATGGGTTGTGCGCACACATGACACACGATCGCGTTTTCAAAACTGAGACGTTGTTGTCTCGTCAACGAGTTCATCGGTTTCGCGTTCCGCAACCACGAATACGCAATGTTCGCAAAGTCACATAGTTCCTGCACGAACCACTTCACGCACTCGGACTCGTGACGATACGCGCGATAACGGCACAGAGATGCATCGGTGGAACAATGAACGTAGTATGCCACGCTGTACGCTCTGTGGTGCTAAAGGTGGGATTTCCAATGCGCGGCTCGCCGCGTCGGCGAGCGGCGCGGCGCCGCCTCGGCCGCGCCGCAGTACACTGGTACAATGGAAAAGCATTCATCTGTTTTCCTGTCTGCGACTTCGACCGCGCGCCTGCGGCTGCCAGTCGCTACACTGCTCCAGAAGCAGTGTAGCCGCTGGCCGCCCCGCGGCCTATTCGCCACATTCCGAGAACTTCCAAGCAAATTTCTTTTCTGCTGTATAATTAATATATATTTGTCCTTGTATTTGGATAAATATTTGCCAATGATGAAGTAATTACCTGTATCCTATATCGTACAGTGGGTCTAGATCCCAAGAAATAGGGGAAAAATGCAACATCCCATTTTTACAAACTTTATTTTGATCGGTTAAAAAAGATATAGTTATTTGGCAACGTGAAGTTGAGTAATATTTTACCTCTATCAAACGAATAACTGCGCTCGGGCAGTAAGAACTTCACGCGAGGCAATATCTAGTCTCTCCCTTGTTACGCACAATACTTTTTTAAACACTTGCATGAAAGATGTGTTTTTGAAAGCCTACTGGGCGATTTGCAAAAAATATGCATGTTCGATTGCTTTTTTATTCTGTCCAAATTAATAAATATGTTTAAGTAAGTAATAAACATATCTGAGCAATTAATAATTTGAAGGCTCTTGACAGAAATTTCCATGTAACCTTCTGCTACTTTAACAATTTTCAAATTAGATTTCGACATACTAGCGATTCTCTGCGGAGGGAGGGGGGGGATTTGTAGAAGAGGAATGGAGAACTCCGCATACTTTACCGTTTAGAAATGCCAGGTGTTTTCCAGTCGGACTGGATTAGCGTAACCCACTGTAGTGTCCGAGAGTTAATGAATTACTAATAAAAGATGATAGGAAAATATAAAAGGAAAATATTTTTTGGGGACCAAAATGAGTAGTACCTATCGATTCTGCAAAGTAATAGCGAATAATTACTTCCATATAGTTCTTTTTCCATAAGAAACCCATTGAAAAAATATCAGTATTGGCTGTTTAGTTACTTTCCGAGAACTTTTAAGTAAATCTTCTATTTTCGTATTACAATTATTTATATTAACATTGCACTTTTTAAAATATATATACATGATGTTAAAAATTATTATTGTTATTTCCATAGTATCATACTAATTTATATTTATCGTTTATTATCCAACTCTAACTTGATTAACATAGTTGGTTAGGAACTACCTTAAAAGTACTTCGAGTACCACTCGCGCACGTTCGAAGTCATTAACAGTACACGATTTCGCGTACCGAAACTTTTCATGTCCGTATTTTCACCCAAGATAAACTGCGCGTTCAAGTTTGTATTCACGGACACGCTCTTATGCGTCGTGATAGCGTCCGTAACGCGCGAGATTACAGTTCGTCGAGCACCCTCTAAAAAATCGATGCGGATCGACGTGTCCCACGTTGATGACCGCGCCGGTTGAAATACGTCCAATAAACGCGGATTCCATGTCTTCCCATACGACTTTAGGTGCCGTCGGTTGAGCCGAAACCCCACACCCTACTCGCGAAAACTGTTCCCGCACGATCACGCGCAATGTCTTTATTCGCGCGATCAGCGACACCAGGCGTTGTTTCGCGGCCCGGGACACTCCTCCGCTGCACTGGTACTCGACGATGAGCTGCAGGCACGTGTCGCAATGATCAGTCAAGTCTCGGAATTCCGCAATACTGCGTAAAAGCTTAGACATCCGGGACAAAACCCTGTACGTGTCCATGAACCCCTCCATATTCACTTATTCACAAAGAGTTCACTTCTTCACAAATTCAAGAGGCGGAAGTTGTTCACGATGGCGACATTTTTTTAAAAGTGTTTTACAATGGTACTGGTATATACGGCGGCGAGATACCGGTTGACAACTACGGGAGCGAGCGATATTGGTTAAATAGGCATGCGCGGCAAAAAACATTCTTTTTAGATGTTAGTGATGATGATGATGATGATGATTGGGATGACATTGATTATAATAATGTATATGGACTGAACAGTTTGAAGGATCAAAAAGTGTAGTTTGGCGAAAATGTGTGAATGCGAAACGGATTAACTTTGACGCGGTTTTTGCGAATGCAGTATCAGGGCTTCAGGCTCGCGATATTGCAATTCAGATTGTCCCCAAACAAGTTGGCGATGATTCATTTTATACCGATGAGGATTTATTTAATAAAATTGTTAACAATGCCATTTTTACCGACGACGTTAGTGCCCTATTCGCTGACGATGTAGTCGAGTGGGATAATTAAGTTGAATAAATTACTAAATCTTAAAAATCTTAATATGTCAGAATTACTCACCGAACTTCCACCTTCCCTGTGAAATAAACAAAATCTTTTCGCCCTTACATGCTCCCACGACGCTTGACTTGCAGACCCTCGAGAAGGGAACTTGAGACGTTGCCCTGTTCTCGATCGTGAAAATACTCGGAACTCTACTCCGAATAATTATCGCTTAGTTGGTCGCCTGATCGCAACGCCTAATTTATTGCTTCCGGGACATTGGGTTTTCTCGAGGATACTTCTTAGAGGCATGGTCTTGGGAAAAGTCAATGCTCAGATATCACCCTCTTTCTCAGAAATCATAATCGAATACAATGTCGTGTTTATTCCATGGGCTATCGCGACGATTGATTTACAATAATTATCGCTCTATTTTTATATCATTGCATGTGCGCTGTATCGGTCCCACGATTCAAATATAAACATATGGCATGAAGCACGTACACGTAGGCACCAAAAACACGTTCAATCCTGCTCAGATATAAACACGCGGCATGGCACGGTGCAATGTCGTGTTTATTCCGTGGGCTATCGCGATGATTGATTTACAATAATTATCGCTCTATGTTTACATCATTGCACGTGTGCTGTATCGGTCCCACGATTCAAATATTTTCTTATCTTTTCTCAGAAAAAATCTTTTCTCCTGGTCCACCCTCTTTCTCAGAAATCATCGTCGAAGACGCGATTTGAATTTCCATGAATCGGTCGCGGTCGCACCTGCGCACCGATCCCCGCACGCGTACGGAGATTGCGCGGCGGCGACGCGTGCCCAAAGTACCTTAAACATCCAACAGGTGGCGCCAATACGTCATGTATAAAAAACTTGGAAAATTTACCAAGGCGGGCCCAAATACCGACGCGGACCCAAAGTACATTAAATTTTGAAAATCCACCCCCACCCTTGTGACGTCAGCCCCCTCGCCCACGAACTCGAACTGCGCCCGCGGCGCCATTTTGAAAATTTTGAAATCTCCCTTCCCCTGTGACGTCATCCCCCTTACCTACGAACTCGGTACCCCCCTCCCCGCCTCACCCCCTCACCACCCGGTCCCAGAATCGGCATAGCTTTACTACTATCTATAAATATTTGCCATCCATATTATAATAAATTAATCTTAAAATTTTACATTAATAACATACAAAATAATGAATTCACAAAAATTAATTACACAAGAGGTACATATTCAAACGTTTCCAACCGGATCGCGATTATCTCTTTATTTATTAAAAAACAAGGGAAATGGGTGAAATGAAAGTGTAACGAGTTATATTGGTGGGATGCCGATCTTCCCCGTACCGAGCGCGGCAGCGAGGTGGCCATGCGTCGAGCCGCACTCGCGCTGGTGAAGTTAGCGCATATAGGTCAGCGCGGTCGGCCTAACGTCAGAGATTGCCCCGAGTGTCAGGCAAACGGTTAGACCTCGCCCAAAGAACTCTTGTAGTACCCAAGCTGCTTCTGTGCGTATTTTTCATTCCTCTTACCTCCACGGCTCTCAGAGGACAGCGAGTTCGCCTATCTCTGGATCGACATCCGCAGTAAATCTTATGGACAGGTTATACCTGCCCCGGAGGAGATCCTATAGCCTCCGTCTCTCCCGCGCGTTTTAGTCACTTGGCGAACGGAACCCAGGCTTCCCGGTCAGGGCCCTTGATGCAGACCACAGTCAGCGCACCAGAACAACCACTACGCCCGCTCTTCACACCACCGCGCCGACTCGTCACCGAATCTCACGCCGTGATCGCGACGTGCCGTCCGCGACTCACGACCGACGACCATCTAGTCAACTCGTTAGCTTAAGGCAGCGAAGATCAGGTGGGCGGTCCGAGGACGCTAGCATCCATAGCGTCTTCTACGTGCTGCGTGGAAGAGGGTGCTCGAAGCCAATGAAGCGGCGGGCATGCCACGAATATGGAAACCTCTAGTAGTGTGCTCTTGGGCCCTAAAGATGAAGTTCCACGGCTCGTGGCTCGGCTCGTCCAGGTTCGACGAGTCGGCTTGACGAGCGCGAGTCGGCGAGCCACGCGCCATGGAACTTCACCTTAAGGGTACGAGCCTACACACGCACTACTAGAGGTTTCCATATCCGTGGCATGCCCGCCGCTTCATTGGCTTCGAGCATCCTCTTCCACGCAGCACGTAGAAAATGCTATGGAATGCTAGTGTCCTCGGACCGCCCACCTGATCTTCGCTGTCTTAAGGATTAGGTTAAGCTCCACTACCTCACTGTTAGCCAGCTGGACCTGGCCGGAATCGCTTGTGCACTCGCTAACCGGAATAAAGCCCGTTATCCCAGTAAACTTGCATTCATTCACTCGACGGTCCTGGACTGTCGTCCTGAGTCTTCACCGCATCCCCGTTAACAGCTCCGGAAAGCGGTTACAACAGTTAAACCAAAGAGAACGTGGCACACACGAAGAAAAGTAAAACACATTAAAATAAAATAATTATTTTCAATTGTTACCGTATATTTTTATTTACCGTTTACATTTCAATTCTTCACAATATTGATAACCATCATTTATTTACATCTCAGCAGTTAAATATTTATTAAAATATTCCACATCGTTCGAAATATTTCACCTACTCAACACAATCCGACCGTTCGAACCACATTCCAGGCGCTCGGTTTCTCCGATCCACCGGAAACAATTCAGGGTAACCTCTTCTTCCGAGCCGCCTCACAATGGCCCAAATAGGGGTAATAGGTGACATTCGTGTATAACTTTTTAACCATAAAAGATATCGGAATGAAATTCACGCCAAAAAGCATGAACTAATTATCCCTTTCTAATGACGTATAATTTAGTATTTTTCACATTTATTTATTTTTTAATTTTTTTAACTTATTTGTGGGAAAAAAATTAATTCTGTTTATTTGGTACCTTATTTAATGCTCTTTAAGTGATTTGAATCGTATGTTGGGGAAAATTTTACTTAACGGTGTTAAATATTAAACAGGGTCGTCAGGGCATCTCTAAGAAGGAAGCAGTTTTTTCAGGCGGAAAATTCTATCTTTAAAATGTCCAACTTTAAGTGTTCGTCCCAATTACAATTTTTATTACATTTTATTAATATTTTTAGTATCGGGACTGTTGGACATTTAGGAAGCAGTATACATTCAGTAGATTTCGATAGAAGAAAGTTCATTTTTGGGCCGAATGTCCCCTACTACCCTTATTCGGACCACTTTGCGCCCGAAGCAATTCGGGCTACACGGTTCTTACGTGCGGCCCGAAACGATTCAGACTACCCGGATTTTTCAAGCCGCCAGAAAAAATTCGAGCTACCCGGATTTTTCGGGTCGCTTGGATTTTACGAGTACCCGGCCCGGTCGAGCCAAACCAGGCTCGGCTCGCTTTATCCGCGTACGAACAGATCTAGGGTCTAGGGCCTTGCACGGTGGCCTGACCTCTGTGCGAGGAAAACACTCGGCGCAGATGCAACACCTCTTCCTTTGTAGCCCGCCTTTGTCGATGGCCGTTGATAGTTGAATTTGACGTAATCCTGACCTGTTAAGTTGTCTTGAAGATATACTGTTTTGTAACTTTGGACGCCGTTACGACATCTTTTGTACGTCTTTAAGATATTTTTAGGACGTCTTTGTGCTGTCTGCGTAACACTCAGGTTATGGCACATAGGGTAAGTGTGGGTATTACTGCGGACTTTTAAGGTAGGTTAACTTTAGAACCCTCGATACGGCGTTCAAATGAATGAAAGTTCCTCCTTCTTTTTTTAAAAGAAAGGTGGGACCTTAATAATTCCATAAAAAAATATGAGGGCGGGGTAATATGTACAGTTAATTAAAAACACAGAGATTTGTCGATCAATGTCATTGCATGAGTTACTGCGGACATGCATGTATTACTGCGTGCCAGTTACTAACGAAACATCAGTTACTGCGCATGTATTACTGCGGTCTGATGTCAGGCGAAACATAACCTTAATACCTTTGCAGGTTACGTAGACAGAAGTGAATACGGTCGGAAGAAAGGTTAGGTGGCGCAATGGTCGGTCCGCAGTAATACATGCACATGGTGTAAAGTACTGCACCTAATACTGCGGTGACAAATAAAAATTAAAACTAAAATGTAGACGACTGATTGATTGTTTTTCTGGAAAAATAACTCTTATTCTACCGAGCAATAATGCTACATTACATGTATTACTATTAATAACAAAAATATAAATGTTTTTCTAGTAGGTGTTCATGACCGCCATATCGGGAATCGACCGAAGTTTCGCCTTGACGAATTTCAAACTACGATAAAAGAATTAATAATAACTTTGCTGTACATATTTATTAATAATTACCTGTAATAGAGTTTAAAATAATTTTATTAAAAATTTTCAAGAGATTATGTACTTTCTAACATTAAATATGATCTGTTTTAGAATATCCGCAGTAATCGGGGCATCCGCAGTAATACCCACACTTACCCTAGTTATGTACGTATCGAGAGGCGGTTATAAAATTGTGACAAGTAGGATTTGCATTCTTCTCAGAATTTTCGTCAGCTCCCTACTGCGCTTCAATGATTTTTCAAACAATGTCAATGCAAAAACATACAAATGCCCATGTAAATGATAAATCGTCTATGGGGAAGAATAGGGAATCTATATCTTTCGCGGTCTAACTTTTGGCGAGCGTGCTTTGTCAGTCTTTTGTCTTTGCATGTGCTCTTTCGCCTCCAACATGATATATCAAGCTTACCGCTATTTTTACTTGTGCTTCATTTATCTTCTGTCAAAAAGACCATTATAAACATAGAATTGTGTTACCGCCATTCCTCTCCAGTTTCCTCTAACTTTTATCACATCGTTTGATTTGTAAAAAAATGCATATATCAATTATAAGTTAAACTTAAGCAAGCATCTTTATTTTGCCTGATTGTGTGTTACATCCCTACTTCCTATTGGGACCCGATTTTACGGAGCTTACGTATTTTATCCGATTTTGAGCTAATCCAGGGATTTTACGCTCTAGGATAGTTGCGAGAGGTTTAGTGTGATTTCAACAGGGACTCACGTGGTTCCCAAAGGTCTCGAAAATTGCAAAATTTGTTGAATGCAGTTACCTTTTTATAAATCTATTGGTGTGAGTCGCCAGGAGATGAGTGTGTCCGGTTTCCCGTAGAGTTCTGGTACGAGATTAGTTTTTGATTGTGCCCACGGTTCTCTCGCTATCATCGTTTTTCCAAAGGGATCAAGCGACTCGACGGTCAAGATCCCTGGCCACGCAGGGGCTCCCAATGGTACGGCTGAATTCGCTGCGACACTTTTATATGTTAAAGTCAATCTAGGTAGCTGTTTTTTTCGTCCGGCTCTATGACCTCTGGGCATCACCACCTTTTATATTTTAAATTGATTTGATTAGATTATCTTTATTTCCCGGGGTCATGGTTCGCGTCTAATACTCAATGACACCGTGGGCGGCTATCCGCTTATAAGTGTCACTTTCGACAGACGCAAAACACAATCGCGTATACAACATTTTGATTGGTTAATAATCGTTTAAGGGTTGATTGTTGGCGCAAATCACTTTTTACAACCACTGTATGCTGACACCGTGGGTGACTTTTCACTTGTAAGTGCCACGTTTGATGGAACCAAATTGTGAACATTTAAGAAACATTTTAACAAGAAAACTATTAATGGCGGAAATCGTGCTTCACATCCGATACCCGATGACACCGTGGGCGGCTATCCGCTTTTAAGTATCACCTTCGACGGGCGCAAATCACGATTAGTTTAATCATATTTTCTCGATTAATAATATTTATCACAAGGAAAAAGGTGATACTGCTTCAGTTATGGATTAGGATTTAGAAGGTAAACTTCACTCACTTGTATATCATTCACAAACACTGTTAATATCTCTTTCCGTATTTGTTACACTGACACGCGGTGATCACTATAGAATAATTCAAATATTACTTATAAGAGGACAATAATTAATATGCTTTAAAAACATGAATATTAATAAGCTCCGCGAGTCTTCAGTCCCTTTTCATAGGGCAGTCGGTCACTCCTTCTCTAGGATTTATCACATGACAAATCCTACGTGGGAGACCCCATGCCACAGCCTCTACCTGGGATCTTCCAGGGACAATCTGCCCATCGCGCTATCTGGGAGTTTTGTTTACGAGTTTAGAAGTTTCTCTGTTGCACACCCTTTAGGTGTCCTCCTTCGCGACTAATGCGCAATATTTTATTCGACTCCCAGCAGCGACGATAGCAAGATTCTCTTATCAATTCATATTTTATGTTTCTACACTATTGCTTACAATACGCTTTGTACGATAGGCTTCGTACAGTTTAATTACTAAGGGTTGAAGTTAAGTATATTGTATTGGTTTAGCGGGAAATCACGGGAGGGCAATCTTTTGGCGAGGATCAGGGGCGCAGCTCTGCAAAGGTGTCGACTGCGTTGGCGGATGGGGCCTCTGATCGGTCAGCTGGCGTCCACAGGTGTAGGCTGGGCTCCCTTGGGTGTGTGCGGTCGGCTAGCTGGTGTACGGCAGACCTGCCTCGTAGGGTGCAAATAGGGTAAATGTATCTATTACTGCGGGGACAAGGTTAAGTCGCACTTTGTTCGACTATTTCTCATGATTTTTTATAAAAGACCAATTCATTAGGTGCTTTGTTTTCATGAATGATGTGTTTTGTAATCGAAAAAAAATCGCCAACCCCCAAAACTTAATATAACATAAAAATATCGAAAAATCAAAAGAATGGCATTTTGTACCTATTACTGCGGGCGAAAAAGAGCCCTGTACCAATTACTGTGTACCCAATACTGCGGATGGTCTAGCGCGTGAGTTTCTTTACCGTCTTTCAGAATTTTTTGTTGGCAATCGAAGTAAGTATAGAACGCAATATTTATTCTAAAATTTTAATCATCCTTTTAACAATATTTGCAAATTTTGTGGTTGCGAAAAAATTAGTGTGAGATATCTATACGGAGACCTGAAAAAATGTGCGTTTTTGCGGAGACATCCAATTGATTACCATCATTCTGTCCTTCATAGGCATCTGAAACAAATGATTAATGAAAAATTGTATTCAATAATAATATGGCTTTCGTTCGAACTGAAATTCTAAATATATCCACACAATTTTTTTTCTAATTAACACATTAGTATCACAATTGCGGGAAGAAAACGGACGGTTTTCTGTTTAACATGGCGTCATTTTATAAAGAATAAATTTTAGTTAATAATCCCGGTTCAGAGGATAGCCGTATTCTTATTGAATACAATTTT
The DNA here is from genome assembly GCA_963855975.1 of Andrena chrysosceles. Taxonomy (NCBI): domain Eukaryota; kingdom Metazoa; phylum Arthropoda; class Insecta; order Hymenoptera; family Andrenidae; genus Andrena; species Andrena chrysosceles. The sequence goes on along the minus strand of OY979767.1, from coordinate 76,070,525 downwards.
TCATTAGCATTTGTTTCACTTTATGTGTAAAAACGATTCTAAAGAATCGTTATTTCAAATACTATATTTTTATGATTATGACTTTATCATTGAAAGTAACTTAATGTGTTATTTATTTAAGAATTAACAAAATTCACGAGGTTATCCAAAATAATATATATATATACAGGGTGCCCGCGGGAACACTGGACAGCGCGATTTCTCCTAAAGTATTGGACGTAAAAATATGAAAAAAATATGGAATGCATGGTTCGAGGAGGCCAACTTATAAGCCCAAACGATTTTTTTTTCGATTATTATTATAAAAGATACGATGGTCAAGTTCGGTTTTTCAAATGGAACTCTTTTTTTTTGAAGACCTGAGTTGATAGTGCGTTCCAAGACAAATTCAATAAGCATCAATGTATACACTTTATTTCCACTGGTTTTTGAGATATTGCGCTTCCAAATTTACTGATTTTCACTGCAAGAAAACCCTCTGGAATAGCAAAGACCGAGGGCGGTCTTGCTGGCGTCATGGGTGGCATTGCCCGTTGAAACAGATACCTACCTGCCAAAGGTCTCCGGCAGAAATGGCAGGCCCAAAGGCTGGACAATTCTTTTCCGTCAGAAATGCTACTTAGGTAGGTACATCTGCGGTATCGAGAAGCGCATCGTTACTTTTGTTTCGCACTTGCTTCTACGCTCGGATGGCCGGTTCTTTTAGGAGGGATGCAAGTTGAATTGGTTAGGTTAGGAGGTGTGAAAGTTGCTAGACAAAATTTCAACCATAGGGAGCAGATTGTATTAGAACCAATTGGATTTGCATTCCTCACAAACGGCTGTTCGAGAGCAAGAGGCCCTCATCACAGCAATACCTCCTCCCCAATGCCCACCTTCTCTCGCACGGATACGTCCACGCATGCTTTTGTTTTGATGTCGAATCTCGTTTTTATACTCGGGAGGACCACGCATCGACAGCGGGCTACCCAGTTATTGAATTCAGGAGACGATAGAAACACTTTATTACAAAACACACATGTACTATAATTAAAGTAAATCGTATTCCTCTCGGGTAGGAGTACTGATAATGATCGAAAGCCATAAAATTCGTTGGGCACTGCGGGGTGTTGTCCCCGCCACGTGGTGACGGGCGTATCTCCAGAATTACCCTGTATTTATTTAGGAAATAAAATAATTCTTTATTCTTTATCGTATGGATATGGAAGTGTCGCCGATGGATTCCTTGGGGTTTTCTGATGAAAATCATTACAAATGTTGTGTAAATCGGACAACTTTTACATAGGGAATGCAAATAGCTTGTGTCAAAGTAGTCCGATTTGTATGATATTTGGTATGATTTTCGTGAGAAAAACATAAGGAATCCATTCGTGTCACTTCCCTCCCGATACGATGAAGAAAAGAATTTCTTAATACGCTGTAATGGATATTTCACCCTCGACTGCGGGGGCTCGACCTCAATTCGCTACGTTCGGCCCAGGATTCATACCTTTTTCCGGAAAAAGCCATAAACATCGGTAGAGGCACTGCGAAGGTCTGTCCTCGCCACGGGGTACCAAGCTGCATCTCCTTGACGGGCATTGCTCCAGAATTACCCTTCTATCATTTGTGCAGTTTGTGACCCAACTACCCTCCGTGTAATCGGTCTGCGCGAAGTGGGGCGCAAATTCGATCATTATCAGTACTCCTGCCCGAGAGGAATACGATTTACATTAATTATAGTACATGTGTGTTTTGTAATAAAGTGTTTCTATCGTCTCCTGAATTCAATAACTGGGTAGCCCGCTGTCGATGCGTGGTCCTCCCGAGTATAAAAACGAGATTCGACATCAAAACAAAAGCATGCGTGGACGTATCCGTGCGAGAGAAGGTGGGCATTGGGGAGGAGGTGAGGTGGATAAGGAGGTATAAAATAGCAGGGATTGTCCTCACTTCATTTATTAATAATATCGGTAAGCGCGAATGTCAGTACAGTGCTGGTGTTGCTGTCTCGAAAGCTTACAATCGACTGGCGACTCTCGTTGCAATCTTAAACACGACGGAGTTAGAAAAGGCAAAAAGATAGGGGAGAAAAAGAAAAGAGAATAGAAAAGGAAAACTTGAGAAGACAGTGGCAGCGATAGGGACAGCGGAAAAGAGTCATAAACAGAGAAAGTTAAGAGGTAGGCGAAGGACCGAGACTGACGAAAACCAGAACCCTGGCGACGTTCTCAAGGATGCATTGGAAATTCGCGAAGGGCCGGTTACCAAACGTGAGACTAGCAGACAGGAAATAGAGAATAATAGCGTGACAGAGTTGGAAAGGAAAGAGCAATTCTTAGAAGAAATATATGCATTGGCGTGCGTGGTGATATTGCCACCACAGAGGTATTGCTGTGATGAGGGCCTCTTGCTCTCTAGCAGCCGTTTGTGAGGAATGCAAATCCGATTGGTTCTAATACAATCTGCTCCCTATGGTTGAAATTTTGTCTAGCAACTTTCACACCTCCTAACCTAACCAATTCAACTTGCATCCCTCCCAAAAGAACCGGCCATCCGAGCGTAGAAGCAAGTGCGAAATAAAAGTAACGATACGCTTCTCGATACCGCAGATGTACCTACCTAAGTAGCATTTCTGACGGAAAAGAATTGTCCAGCCTTTGGGCCTGCCATTTCTGCCGGAGACCTTTGGCAGGTAGGTATCTGTTTCAACGGGCAATGCCACCCATGACGCCAGCAAGACCGCCCTCGGTCTTTGCTATTCCAGAGGGTTTTCTTGCAGTGAAAATCAGTAAATTTGGAAGCGCATTATCTCAAAAACCAGTGGAAATAAAGTGTATACATTGATGCTTATTGAATTTGTCTTGGAACGCACTATCAACTGAGGTCTTCAAAAAAAAGAGTTCCATTTGAAAAACCGAACTTGACCATCGTATCTTTTATAATAATAATCGAAAAAAAAATCGTTCGGGCTAATAAGTTGGCCTCCTCGAACCATGCATTCCATATTTTTAACCGACTTCAAAAAGGAGGAGGTTATGTATTCGACCCGTGTGTATTTTTTTTATGTTTGTCCCCTCATAACTCCTCAGCATATGGACCAATTTTGATGATCTTTTTTTTATTCGAAAGAGGATGGTGCCCCGGTGGTCCCGTCCTACGCGGAATCAATATTGGCCCAATATTTTGCCAGTTATAGTTAATAATAAAGACTATTGTCACTTAATTGTTATTAGTTTATGTACGTACGCGCATATCTCCTCAGCATGTTGCGTCAATATATATAAAACTAAAAAGTTAAAAATAAAAAGATTTTAAAAAAATTAAAACCGGCTTCAAAAAAAAATAGAACTAAAAAATAAAAAATAATTTTTTTCCATATTTAATCTACGCCTCTCATTTTTTTTAAGTCGGTGCCTCATCATTTGCACTGTGTAAATTTGGCGCAGACTTAAAAAATATGAGAGTCGTAGATTAAATATGGGAAAAAATTATTTTTTATTTTTTAGTTTTATTTTTTTTTTTGGATGTCGGTTTTAATTTTTTTTAAATCTTTTTATTTTTATATTTTTACATCCAATACTTTAGGAGAAATCGCGCTGTCCAGTGTTCCCGCGGACACCCTGTATATATATATATATATTATTTTTGATAACCTCGTGAATTTTGTTAATTCTTAAATAAATAACACATTAAGTTACTTTCAATGATAAAGTCATAATCATAAAAATATAGTATTTGAAATAACAATTCTTTAGAATCGTTTTTACACATAAAGTGAAACAAATGCTAATGAAAAATTCTATTCAATAAGAATACGGCTATCCTCTGAACCGGGATTATTAACTAATTTCTGGCTTATCTTTCCCTCTTTTTTTCTTGTTCGGTATTTCCTCGCCAGGCCAAACCATAGCATTTTGAAATGCTTTAGGAAACTGTCCCTTAAAAGTCTCCTCACAATTTGATATGTTATTTAACGGAACTGCCTGGGAATTAGTTTCCACGATGTTTGAAGGTGGCGTAGCAAAACTGATATCTTGTACAGCAGGGGTGCACAAGGAGCTGTTTTCGGCGCCTAGCGGCGAGCAACCCACCTGTCTCGTTGCTAACATTAGAATCGGCGAGGAGAACTGTAGTAGTGTATGTGCGCGCTCGTAGGCTCGTAGCGTAAGTATACAGGGTCATCGTTTAATCCTGCAACCCGCGCGCGCGCGAACTTGTAAAATGGCAACACCGCCTCACGGACGCATTCCACTACAACCATGCACCGTCCCCGCGTTCGGAGAACTGCAAGCGACCGCTGCACAGTGGGGCAGAACTCCGAAAACGTGGCAAAAACCCAAAATATGAAAGTCCATAAACCCCCAGTTTTCTGCCGCCAAATTATACCTGACACCATGCCTCAAAAGCTTCGGGGGTGTATAAATATGATGGAAAGCCAAGGTCAGATTTATTTAATCTTGAACTTGAGCTTCATTAGTACCCCTGGTGAGAAAGTGAAAAATTCGTGTGCATTAAGACGTGTTTTCTTAAAGTTCCTTACATTATTTGGAAACGCAATTGATATGGCTGGTACATCTAGTGGTAAGTATTCGATTACGTATTATAACATTTAGAAAATATTTTATAATTCATGTATAGTGAACGTTTTTGGCAGTCTTCCGGAAGTAGCAAAATTTCTGTGTTTACCTAAGGTTTTAGTTGTGTTCCGAGCGTTTCCGAGCTGAAATTTTTTTTTGTATATCTCGAGAAACTATTCAGATTTTATAATGTGAAAGAAATTGTTGCTACTTCTTGCTACCTTCGGCGATATTTCACATTATCTGCGTGCCGTACCTCCAAGATAATCACTATGGTTCTCTTTAATTTCGCAGATTCCGGTTCAAATGATTTCATTTCACATACAAGAATGGAATTATTTAATATTTTGAAAACGTGCGAGGAAAAATCATTGGATGAGAAACTTTCCCACTTGGAAAAATTTATTTCTGAACGCAAAATGTGTCCAGACAGTGCACTGCCCAATTTGAAAAAGACATTGTCTTATTTTGTATCTAGTTTTAAGAAGAAATGGGCGGAGTCTCACAGAGTGGACTATAAGTTCATAAAAAAACAGGAAAATTGGTTAAAAGAATCAATGACATTTAAAAGCTTTGTACCATCGCGATGGTACAAAAGCTTTTAAATGGTACAAAGCTTTTAAATGTCATTGAATATATATATATATATATATATATATATATATATATATAATAAATTTTTCCAAGTGGGAAAGTTTCTCATCCATTGATTTTTCCTCGCACGTTTTCAAAATATTAAATAATTCCATTCTTGTATGTGAAATGAAATCATTTGAACCGGAATCTGCGAAATTAAAGAGAACCATAGTGATTATCTTGGAGGTACGGCACGCAGATAATGTGAAATATCGCCGAAGGTAGCAAGAAGTAGCAACAATTTCTTTCACATTATAAAAACTGAATAGTTTCTCGAGATATACAAAAAAAAATTTCAGCTCGGAAACGCTCGGAACACAACTAAAACCTTAGGTAAACACAGAAATTTTGCTACTTCCGGAAGGCTGCCAAAAACGTTCACTATACATGAATTATAAAATATTTTCTAAATGTTATAATACGTAATCGAATACTTACCACTAGATGTACCAGCCATATCAATTGCGTTTCCAAATAATGTAAGGAACTTTAAGAAAACACGTCTTAGTGCACACGAATTTTTCACTTTCTCACCAGGGGTACTAATGAAGCTCAAGTTCAAGATTAAATAAATCTGACCTTGGCTTTCCATCATATTTATACACCCCCGAAGCTTTTGAGGCATGGTGTCAGGTATAATTTGGCGGCAGAAAACTGGGGGTTTATGGACTTTCATATTTTGGGTTTTTGCCACGTTTTCGGAGTTCTGCCCCACTGTGCGCTGGACAGCAGTGATGCCCGAGCTTCGAGAATTTTGGGCTGGTCCCTGTCAAATTAACGTTGCAAAGAACTATTCAGAATTTCCCGGCCCTGGTTGAAAATTTTGGGGTCTTTTTCGTATAACTTTTGAACTGTAAGGTATATCGGAATGTAATTTGCGCCAAAAAATGAGGAAAAATTATTCCCTCTTAATGATGGATAATTTAACATATTTTACGTTTACTTAATTTTTCTTTTATCAATTTTTTAACCATAATTGTTTAAAAAGCTGTTGGAAACTGTTTATTTGATAATGTATTTAACGCTGTTTTTAAAATTCGTGGTGTTGATAAACAATAGGCTAGTTGATTCTGTATCATTACATTTATAAATTGAGAAATTAAATTTTTATTCAATTATGTGTTAGTTCTGCAGACCTCAGAATCTATTGTTCTGGTTTTCTTTTTTATGATTTTATCCTTAATGCGGTGCATACCTAGATCAGGCGTAAGGGGTAACTAATGCGATGTGTCTTTGATTGTAGCGGTGTTTGAATTTTTTTTTTAATGCCATTTTTTGGAACGATGTGCCGTTACTGTGGTTTTTACAAGCAGGTGGCGAAAAATCTCTCCGTACAAGGAACCGTCAACCCTGTCGTGGCTAAAATTTTTGAAATTGAGACGGGTACGAGATCTGTTGACATTATTTTCAAACCTCATTACAGTGATCTGGGGTGCGAGTGGTAGACCGATCATAAAAGCGGAGCGCGCGGCTCGATTACCTGGGTCGGGAAATTCCCAATACCTAGCTCTTTGCGACGCTAAAATTTTCGAAGCTCGGGCATCACTCTTGTCCAACGGTCGCAGGCAGCTCTGCGCTGGGCCGGTGCATGGTTGTAGTGGAATGCGTCCGTGAGGCGGTGTTGCCATTTTCGTCTGTTCGCGCGCGCGCGGGTTGCAGGATTAAACGATGACCCTGTATATGGCTAGGTTCAAGTCATACCAAATGCACGTACACTACTGCAGTTCTCCTCACCGATTCTAACGTTAGCAACGAGACAGGTGGGTTGCTCGCCGCTAGGCGCTGAAAACAGCTCCTTGTGCACCCCTGTTGTACAGTGCTAATGTTTACACCAAAAATTGTTGTTTCTGCAACAAAATCTTCAGCATTACTGCAGCGTGGTTCAATGAAATCAGTCAAAGTGACATATTGCAGCTTGCTGTCATGTGTGCTTTGACTGAATTTTGGTGAAACAACAGCATCATCAATGAGGTTTATTGCTTCACTTGTATCGAAAATTAGTTCAAAATTATTACAATTTTGTACGTTGCTCTCTTCATCAGTATTTTGATGAAGCAAAACCTGTAAAAAATTTGGTTAACATACTTGCTTTTCAGTTTCTTCATTAGCACATGTAGAAAAATGTCCATCAACAATAGGAGTCTGAATGAATAAATAAGAGATTAGCATTTTACCAACATTTAGGTAATTTTTTGAAATACTTACATCGCCTTTATCTTGGACCGTAATCCCCTTGTGATGGTGAACTGCGGAGGACAAATCGTACCACATATAAAACAGATTTTCGTCTTCCTTTTTCCCAGCCCATCGCCGAGATTCATAACTTTTAAATATTATGAGCTTGTCCCTCCCAATCATATTTTCTATGCAGACTAAGCCACTTGCTTCATTATTTATATGGCTAATTGAATTATTTTGCTCTTCACTTGATATATGCGTGATTCTGTTAAATACTTTTTCATAATTGATGGCATTTTCATCGAACGGATACAACCCACATGCTCGAAATCCATTTTTAAGTGTTTCTTCTATTTCCATATTTTCCAGCGTATATTTAAGGACATCTAAAAACTGATATTTTTTTAGGCCAAAAAAATTGTTCTTCTTGCAAAACTCCATGCAGTTTTGTTGCCACGATGATTTGAAAGGCCTAAAAAATGCTACATCAAGTGGCTGCAAAATGTGGGTTGTGTTGGCTTTCAAAGCCACTAATTCAATTCCATTATTTTTACAGAATTCACTGAGTGGTAACGACATGTGAAAAGCATGTCCATCAACGAATAAAATTATGGGAAATATTATGCCATTTTCCCGTAGCCATGGGTGGAATATATTAGTGATATATTCATAAAAAATTTTGGCAGTCATCCAGCCATTATCAGAAAACACAACACTATAGCCATCAGGCAATGACTGTTGCACTTGTGGGGGCATTTTTTTGCCGGCAATGAGGACCAATGGTGGTGCAAGCTGAGCTGCAGCATTTGCTGTGACCAATACAGTCACTGATTCTTTTTCATTATCCCCGACAATTTTATATATATTCTTCAAGCCTTTTTCGGCAAGCACTGCGGGACTTTTTGGGGTTAGTGCAACACCAGTCTCGTCACAATTGAAGACTCTTGAACTATTAATATTTAATAAGTTTTTGGAATCCAAATATGTATGGATTTCACCAAACCACTCTCGAATATCCATCTCCGAAATTTTTGCTCGTCGAAGACTGATATTTTCTGTTAGTCTTTTTGACACATTGGTATGGCGTCTTAAAAATCCTTCAAATCAATGACGACCTGGAGCAGGGTTGTCTAACTGACGACTCACGAGATGCCGGGGGCTCCTCCGCCTTGCGGCCACGCTGACGATCGCAGTCGAATTCGTCCGTTCCTACACAGACATACAGTGGCGGCCATACGTTTACATATAATTATAATTAATCCGACAATACGAACTGATATATCCTTAACAGCGAAGACCAAGAAATGTATTATCGAGTTGCATTGTGTAATTTGCAAGTAGATCCGTTCGTTCATCAATTTTTTGTTCTACATACAGATGCGAAAGTGCGTTTTCCGTTATGAAAAATATAAAAAGTAAATATCGGTCAAGATTAGCGGACCATTCATTATCTTCGCTGTTAAGGATAGCCATAACAAAACTTGATGTGGATATACCATCCCTTGTCAATAATATGACGCGGCCTCAATGTGCACGTTCACATTCACAGAGACGAGTAAAAGTAAGTATATATCAGTTCGTATTGTCGTATTAATTATAATTATATGTAAACGTATGGCCGTAGCAATGGAATGTATTTATGTCTGTGTAGGGTCGGACGAATTCGACTGCGATCGTCAATCTTTAGTAGGTGTGGAGGGGGCCGTTCAGCGTGGCCGCAAGGCGGACGAGCCCCCGGCATCTCGTGAGTCGTCAGTTAGACAACCCTGACCTGGAGTATCGTTCGCAAAAGGATTTTGCCTTTTCAGTTGAAGTAATAGCAACCCGACACTTTCTATAAGAAGCTCCTTAGTTACTGGAAAGCCTCGTTCAGCCGAATGAAAAATCCAATTTACCAAATTATTTTCTTCGCTTTCAGAGAGTACAGTATGGGGTCCAGGCTTCTTATCCGAATATTTTCCCTTAATACGCGCTCTTATCGTGGATTCCGGCACGCTGTATCTCCGGCTTGCTACAGCAATACTATTGCCGCCACTAACCTCATTCACCGCGCTCAATAAATTTTCTTTCCCGTAAACTGATCTTTTTTACACATTGCAGTATCTTCTTTGTTGATTTGCTTTTGACTGTTTTCCCCATTCTTAAAATGGTAATTTGTTTAATCTTGGTAAATGTAAAATATTATTACAAAGCACGCGAGACAAAATATAGGTATACCTTCGTATACCTAAATTCAAGGTGTAATAGACTGTGCCTATCCTTGCACCTTGCTAGGTTAGGTTTAGTTTGGCCGGTGACCACCGGTGATAAGCGCCGCAGTATTACGGACATTCGCTGAATTTTGTGCCACAGTAATGGGCCCCTCCTCCATTTAAATGTACCTAATGCTGAGGGCTTAATATTTTTATTAAGAATGTAAGAAAAGTGTTTTCTTATGTTTTTTTTTACAATTGCGAAGGTATCTAAATAATAAAAAAACTTTTCCCGATTCAATCTAAAGCATTATGATGGATGTACAATCATTTGAACATCAGTCCTTTTGTAGTCGGGACAGAAGAAAAATGGCCTATTTTGTACATTTTGTGAAGATTTCTTTAAATCCTTAGATTATAAAAATAGGAGAATGATTGGAAAATGTGTTTGTTTCTTCAACTAGAATACATTCTTATTGAATTATAAAATTTTTGGAGGGACGAAGAGTTTAGTTTTTCATATCTTAATCTTAGTAGAGAAAAATACCGCAGTAATAGGGACACCCGCAGTAATAGGTACATTTACCCTACCTCCTGAAGTTCTGGAACCTGGGCAACAGCCGAGCGCGGAACTGTTACCTTGCTAACCGTTGTGAGGATTTTGGAACAACTGCAAGAGGGTGTGTGCACCTATACGCGTGAGGCCCAGCTATATGGACTCGTGGTACGAGCCAGTATGGACCATTGAGCTCTATACTAACTAGAGCTCAATGGTATGGACGCACGCACAGTCTTGCAGTTCACCCGCAGTCCATGCTGTGGTTAGCAACTTAAAAGTTCCGCGCTTGGCTGTTGCCCGGGTCCCAGAACTTGAAGATGTATTTGCACCCTACGGGGCAGGCCTGGTGTACGCCTAGTTGGCTACTACCTCCTTCGTGCTGGCTTTCCTGCTCGCTGTTGCCTTCCATGAATTCTTGATTCAATCTCTTCTTATCGTTGGTTACGGGGATAGTGTCTTATCGGCGATACGTTATATAATGTTTTTCATACGAGGTGGTAATAATACTTCAGAGTACGAAATAGTAAATATAATATGATTTAAAGGGTTAATTAATAGTAGACTTCACATCACGGGACGTGACAGTACTATTATTGCATCACAATGTATCCGGGCTGATGATAATTATTTTTATATTAGACTTAAATCTATTAAATCTAACATTTCTAATCTACGATATTACAAAAACTGATGAAACAATGAATATTTTTTCGCAGATTGTGCATCATCTACGCAGAAATTAAGAAGGATATGCAGTTTACGTATCCCTCAATACCATAAAAGGAAACAAATATCCAGAGGTCCGAAGCAGTACATGTTTGAAAAAACTGGTTCGTAGTCGTGTGTGCGTTTGTACGTGCGTACGCTCCCAAACCATTGCTTGTATGCAAAGGAAAAGAAAAGGAGCTTTCGGAGAGATTGGGATTCAAAGAAGGATGGTTTGGCCCGATACGTGATACAGAAAAAATATACAAGAATAAAAGTATTTATAAATATACACGGAAGGGAAATAAGAGGGGGGAATTGTAGAAAAAAGGAAGGAGAGAGAAAGTGAGTGAATTGATCAGTGTGAGGGGGAAAGGGATGTAAGTGGATTAGAAACAGAGAGAAAATTAAAGAGAACGAGAGAGACTATGGTGTTTCGTTTGAAATATGAGAAGATACTTAAAAAAAGACAATGTGTGAAATGAAACACAAATAAGAAAATGGAACCTCGAAAAGTTTTGACTACACGGAAGAATGGAAAATATTTTAAATAAGAAAATAAAAGCGGGACGTTAGATGAAAACGTTGATGAAATGAACAAATAGTCTGAATGCCCAAATGGAAGAGAAATACCGTAAATGAATCTTAGACGATCAAATAATAAATAAATAAAAATCTTTGTATGTAAAACGAATTGTTTGAAATACAAGTCGAAACTACTGTTGAAAAACAAAAAAATAATTTATAACATAAAAACAAAAAGTGACTTTACGGGAAGAAAATAATATGAACATAAGAAGTCAGCACAACTGAATAAGATATGTTTGAATATAAACTGGTTAGTTCTGAATTATTGAGAAAGAAACGGTAAAGCTTGTACTTAATAGAAGGAAACAGAAACGAAAAAAGATTTTTACTTTCTTTGGAACGGTATATACTTGAAGTTGATGAGTAAATCAAATCCAAAACGAGATAGAGCATACAGAAGAAGGCTTATATAGAACGCACAAAACATCTTTTTGCAATAGTGAATTCTCCAGACATGAATGTCACTTCAGACGCGGATATTTTTGGAAATGAGAGTTATAATGTGAGCAACGGTCTTGATTGTGGCGGAGAACCACATTCTTACGCAGTATGGGAGCGCGTGCTAATAGTAATTGTTGCCATTTTCCTTAGTCTTACAACCGTAGTTGGCAACATCATGGTGATGATTTCATTCAAAATCGATAAACAACTACAAACAATTTCTAATTATTTCTTATTTAGCTTGGCAGTTGCTGATTTTGCAATCGGTCTATTTTCCATGCCTCTCTTCACAGTTTATACAGTACTTGGTTACTGGCCATTAGGGCCGCATATCTGCGACACGTGGTTAGCATTAGACTACTTGGCCAGCAATGCATCGGTTTTGAACCTTCTTATCATCAGCTTCGACAGATATTTCTCTGTAACGAAACCTCTTTCCTATCGTGCCCAGAGGACAACTTGTAGGGCAGCCACAATGATTGGTAAGCTGTTCTTCATACTACATATGTGTTATGCGAACTATCAGTTTGATTTATAAAGTAAGACTTTTAATCTGGGAATGAGATGACTTACAAGGGACCATACCGAACTTTAAAATCCAAGAAATTATGAGATTTAGGTATATCTATATAGGGTATTGGAAAACTAAAACGGTTTTTCTCTTGATGGCCAAATTCCCTTTAAAGGTTGAGCTGTTTTTCGTTTTTGTAATTTTTACAAATGATATATGTGGAATCATTTTTAAACCTTTAGCGCCCAGTGTGACGTAAACGTCACATCATTTTCAGACGTATAAAAAAATCGATAGTCGATCATTTTGGGAATCAAAAACAATCGAGAGTTGATAATTTTGGTCCAGTTCTCTAAATGGCTCTAAGATGCAAGCCATTACCACTGTAAATAATGTTTACAGTAGTAACCATGGAAACGTTTCTGGCGAATGCATGCTGGACATTTTTCCATAACCTGCAACGCTGTTCTTGTTTTCTTTAAACAGTTGAGAGTAAAATTATTTTTTTACATGTTATTTAGTTCATACGTGTAAATTAATTGTTATACTAAAAGAATGCTTGTGAAGTTTGATTTATGACAAAAAATCGCTTTTTTAATCCGTACACGTCCAGTTTTACGTATATCTCACGTCGAGAAAATCATATTTCGACTGGCTTTTTTGGGAAAACAACGATGAAGTGCATATTGGGACCATTTTTCAGTTAACTAATCGCAAGAAATCATTTTTTTCGTCGAGAAAAGTGTCTGGGCGTTAAAGGGTTAAAGAATTATTTCGTTTAGTAAGTAGGTCGCCTACAATTAGCTGCACGATTGTAGAGACATTTTATACAGAAAATTGTTTTCTACTTTAGTGAAAAATGATGGCATTATTAATAAGACTGTCATAATATTCATAATACTGAAAATAGGTACGATAGAACCTGTTGATATTTATGCTTTTTGTATATGGAGAAATTTCATGAGAAATTTTGTCGATCGCGTACTATCGTAGATACAAGTATCCTACTATTTTACACATTGTAATGATACAAATTGGAGAAAGTAAAAAGAAGATCGTATACATTTACTTTAAAATGTCCATTACATACACTTCAATAATTCATTGATTGACGATTAGTCAGACTCGGTGCAAGAGTCGGTGTCGCCGCTTGATGGTTTAATATAACACCTTACTATACCTCTTCCAACTATCTGTAGTGGATCCCGGTTAAGGCTGCCGTCTCATTTTTGTTATGGTCCGAATCGATCGAAGCGTCCCGAGTAAACAGACGGACCCTAATGAAACTACTGCGCTCGATAAAAAGAACTTGTACAGATGTGACATCTCCAGGTATTCTATGTAGAGGAATTTTTTACGCATAGTTGCCATATTTTCTGTTCTCTGTGTTTCTGCCGCGCTGTTGCCACAGCTCCTTCTATCGAGAAGTCTTGAAGGAATACGGCACGAGAGCTGCGTCTAGCGCAGGGATTGGCGGGCTCCAGCTAGCGCTGATGGAGGGAGAAACACCTACAGGAGCGGTGATCATAAAGGGTCATAGTTTAATCCTGCAACCCGCGCGCGCGCGCGAACTTGTAAAATGGCAACACCGCCTCACGGGCGCATTTCACTACAACCATGCACCGGCCCAGCGCAGAGCTGCCTGCGACCGCTGGACAAGAGTGATGCCCGAGCTTCGAAAATTTTAGCGTCGCAAACAGCTAGGAATTGGGAATTTCCCGGCCCAGGTAATCGAGCCGCGCGCTCCGCTTTTATGATCGGTTTACCACTCGCACCCCAGATTACTGTAATGAGGTTTGAAAATAATGTCAACTGATCTCGTACCCGTCTCAATTTCAAAATTTTTAGCTACGACAGGGTTGACCGCGGCGCTATACCCTTGTATGGAGAGATTTTTCGCCACCTGCTTGTAAAAGCCACAGTAATGGCACATTATTCCAAAAAATGACATTAACGGAAGCCGGTATAGGCATGACGTTGAGTAGCTAAAACATTCAAACACAAAAATTCTAGAAAAAAAATTCAAGCACCGCTACAATCAAAAACACGCCGCATTAGTTACCCCTTACGTCTGATCTAAGTATTCACCGCATTAAGAATAAAATCATAAAAAAGAAAACCAAAACAATAGATTCTGAGGTCTGCAGAACTAACACATAATTGAATAAAAATTTAATTTCTCAATTTATAAAAGTAATGACACAGAAACAACTAGCCTATTGTTTATCAACATCATGAATTTTAAAAAGAGCATTAAATACAGTATCAAATAAACAGTTTCCAACAGCTTTCTAAAGAATTATGGTTAAAAAATTGATAAAAGAAAAATTAAGTAAACGTAAAATATGTTAAATTATCCATCATTAAGAGGGAATAATTTTTCCTCATTTGTCAGCGCAAATCGCATTCCGATATCTCTTACAGTTCAAAAGTTATACGAAAAAGGCCCCAAATTTTTCAACCGGGGCCGGGAAATTGTGAATAGTTCTTTGAACGTTAATTTGGAAGAGACCAGCCCAAAATTCTCGAAGCTCGAGCATCACTGCTGTCCAGCGGTCGCTAGCAGCTCTCCGAACGCCGGGACGGTGCATGGTTGTAGTGGAATGCGTCCGTGAGGCGGTGTTGCCATTTTACAAGTTCACGCGCGCGCGCGGGTTGCAGGATTAAACTATGACCCTGTATTTGCATGCCTGATGCAGGCGCAGTTCACGCACACATAACCACCGCTCCTGTAGGTGTTTGTCCCTCCATCAGCGGTAGGTGGAGTCCGCTGATCACTGGTTGTGTGTGTTACGAAGCTATGCGTAGACCAATACGAAATGAATATATCGGGAAAGAATCAATGGTCTGACCAATAGATCCCACAAATTTTTTCGGAACTAACGCACACCTATTCTGATGTGTGTATTTCTACGCTGACAGCCAGAGTTTGGCATTATTCCACTAATTTTTCATTCGAATACGTATTTGTATAAATCCCCAAGATTTATTCGCGAATAACGAATAACGATTTTATTCGACGAAAAATTATTCGTTATTCACGAATAAATCTATACCGATATTCGAGCCAGATTTATTCGGATAAGAATTTATTCGTTATTCGACCTAATTGAACGACAAAGCAATGTGCATGCGCTCTATCTCTTCGAGCTCGATTCACATGCGCGGCTATACAGGGTGATTGGCTGATTGCGCCTGATCCGCTTGGCAACCGTGACGAGGTCAACCCCCCGTGGTGTCTCTCCGAAGTTATGGCTTTCGACCCTCGAAGGGATTGGAGTACCTATTAAGAAGTGAGAAATCTTCGAATTCCTCGTTTCTCATCAGATCTGTGCGAAAGCGACGCCAATGGATTCCTGGCGTTCCGTCGATTTAAATCATACCAAATATCATGCAAATCGGACTACTTTGACACAAGCTATTTGTATTCCCTATGGAAAAGTTGTCCGATTTACACGACATTTGGCATGATTTTCATCAGAAAACCCCAAGGAATCCACCGGCGACACTTCCATATCCATACGATAAAGAATAAAGAATTATTTTATTTCTGAAACAGAAGCAGGGTAATTCTGCATTTACGCCCGTCACCCCGTGGCAAAGACAACACCGCAGTGCCCATCGAATTTTATGGCTTTTTTCGGAAAAAGGTATGAATCCTCCCCTACAGCACACTTTATTGCAGGAATGTTTCATTTAAATTGCGGTTTAATTTTTGAAATATTGCACTGAATGTTGCTGAAAAGTTACAAGTAAATTGCTATGTCCGCCCCTTTGCAACATTGCAGGATATATTTCTGCAACATTGTTTCGGAATTTTACAGCAATTGTCTCGCAACATTTCTGAGATTTTACAGCAATTTTCGCGCAACATTTCTGAGATTTTATAGCAATTGTCGCGCAACATTTCTGAGATTTTACAGAAATTGTCGCGCAACATTTCTGAGATTTTACAGCAATTGTGGCGCAACATTTCTGAGATTTTATAGCAATTGTCGCGCAACATTTCTAAGATTTTACAGCAATTGTCGCGCAACATTTCTGAGATTTTACAGCAATGGTCTCACAAGGTTTCGGGCAGTAGGGCCAAAAAAAAATAACGGTATTTTATACACATATATTCCGGATGTGTCCGTGAGGGGGACCCGATGACATGAATGTGTGCAGAATCGTAGTAGCATAACGTCCGTGTGTGTCTTTTATAAATAGAAAATACTTTACCCCGGGGAAGATTCGAACCCGCGACCTGTAGCACCGTAGACGAACACTTTACCGCTGCAGCTATAATCCTTGATTAGGAAAATTGCTTCCGTATTCGAACTTATAATTCTACCGTGCAACACATTAAACCCAAATTATTCAAAAACGAAGATTTGGTTTGACAAACCCCACTACATCTCCCTAATTGTGGAGCGGATATTTCACAACAAATTCATTTCGACACTTGATGTTGTATTAAGTTGATTCATATTCTGTTATGAAATATCCTGCGTTGTACAAAAAAATAATGTTTTTTTAGTTTGTAACGCATTTTTAATACAATCGTTTAACATAAACTTTGTTTATATATTTTTTCTATTTTCTAGTTTTTAGTGTTTGTGGATTTACATTTCACAGATCAGAGTTCTTTACAAATATCTTTTATTGTTGTATGCAGTTTAACAGTTTGCTTAAACATTATAGTCCTCGCTTCTATCTATCCTATCATAAAACGGTCGCGTCGTCTTCAGCCGCGTATTCGGCGAGTCAAGGGTGGCTCGCCAAACCGATCACACGGTCACCAGGCGTAGGGAAAAACCCCAGGCCCGGTGTTAGCTTTCCAGGCTCGCGGCTTACAATTGCAAGTACAGTGTAAGACTGTATTCTATTTGTTGACATATCTGATATAAATAATTAATACAATTATTCAATTAACACTACATATACACTCAATAACACTATATAACACTCATTAACACTATATAACACTCAATAAACAAACTCATAAACTATATAGGTACAGCAAGAAAAGAGATTTGCAAATAAGAGTTACACGTGCCAATTACTGACAGTGTCCCTACCATTCATATTTAATTTATTATGCGTAATGAAAAAGTTCCGTATCGTCGAGAGAAAATTTCTAAGTCCGTATTCAGAGCGAATTAATTGCTGGAATCTTGCTCAAATTTTACGAGAGAAATATTGCACTCGTAAGATTGGAGCAAGATTCCAGCAATTAATTTGCTCTGAATACGGACTTATATATTTTCACTCGACAATACTGAACTTTCTTATTATCCGTAATCAATTCAATGGCAATAGTAGGGACTCTTGTACTTATTGGCACATGTTACACTTTTTTACAAATATCTTTTGTTGTTGTATATACTTTATGAATTTGTTTAAACCATATGTGTTAGTTAAGAAATTTATATAAAATATTGTCCAATAAGTACCAGAGTCCCTACTATTGCCATTCAATTGATTACGGATAATAAGAAAGTTCAGTATTGTCGAGTGAAAATATATAAGTCCGTATTCAGAGCAAATTAATTGCTGGAATCTTGCGCCAATCTTACGAGCGCAATATTTCTCTCCTAATATTTGAGCAAGATTCCAGCAATTAATTCGCTCTGAATACGGACTTATAAATTTTCACTCGACAATACGGAACTTTTTTATTATCTACGATCAATTAAATGGCATTAGTAGGGACACTGGCACTTATTGGAACATGTTACACTTTTTTACAAATATCTTTTGTTGTTGTATATACTTTATGAATTTGTTTACACCATATGTGTTAGTTAAGAAATTTTCATAAAATATTGTCCACGTTCGCAAACATTCCCTCGGAGGTAGCCCGTGGAATCTTAGACTAGTACGCGTGCCGAGATTTCAGGATCGCTCCGCGTAATTCTGTATTTAGTGCGAATTAATTGCTGGAATCTTGCTCAAATTTTACGAGCGCAATGTTGCACCGTATTTTGTGGTCGATGTTGCATGAACTTTCCACCTGTGTTGTACCGCAATATTGCACGACTATGTTTGCTCAATATTCCCGAAACATTGCCCAAACTTGGCCATTGCAATATTGCAAGGGAATGTTTGCTCAATATTCCCGAAACATTGGCCAAACTGGGCCACTGCAATATTGCAAGGCAATGTTTGCTCAATATTCCCTAAACATTGCTCAAACGTAGGCATTGCAATATTGCACGGCAATGTGTGCACAATATTCCAGGAATATTGCACAAACATGTCCATTGCAATATTCCTCGGCAATGTTTCCACAATTACGCAATAATATTGCAATGCAACCTGCAACATACCGGCAACATTGCAATGTACTGCAACATTTGTGCAACTTTCGTGCAATGAAGTGTGCTGTAGGGGCTGGGTCAAACGTAGCGAATTGAGGTCAGCGCATCGCAGTCAAGGGGTGAAATGTCCATTACAGCGTATTAAGAAATTAGTTTCTTCGTCGCATCGAAAGGGAAGTGACGCCAATGGATTCCTGATGTTTTTCTGATGAAAATCATACCAAATATCATGCGAATCGGACTATTTTGACACAAGCTATTTGTATTCCTTATGTAAGAGTTGTCCGATTTACACGACATGTCGCATGATTTTCATCGGAAAACACCAAGCAATCTATTGGCGTCACTTCCCTTTCGATACGACGAAGAAAATAATTTCTTACTACGCTGTCATGGATGTGCCACCACTTGACTGCGAGGCGCTGACCTCAATTCGCTACGTTCGACCCAGGATTCATACCTTTTTTCCGAAAAAAGCCATAAAATTCGATGGCCACTGCGGGGTGTTGTCTTTGCCACAGGGTGACGGGCGTAAATACAGAAATACCCTGTTTCTGTTTCAGAAATAAAATAATTCTTTATTCTTTATCGTATGGATATGGAAGTGTCGCCGATGGATTCCTTGTGGTTTTCCGATGAAAATCATGCCAAATGTCGTGTAAATCGGACTACTTGTACATAAGGAATACAAATAGCTTGTGTCAAAGTAGTCCGAATTGCATGATGTTTGGTATGATTTTAATCGATGGAACGGCAGGAATCCGTTGGCGTCGCTTTCGCACAGATCTGATGAGAAATGAGGAATTCGAAGATTTCTCACTTCTTAAGGGGGTAGACACGGGTAATGCAGCGCGCTGTATACCGACACAATCTGGCCCGAAACATGGGTTTAGTAGAATACGCTTTTCGTCCTTATATAAGCGAATTTTGGGCTGGGCAAGGTCTTATTCGAAAGACGAAGGTTGCAGCGCGCTCTGGTCATGGTTCGACGAGATTCTGTTGATATCTAATAATATGAGTGTTCAAAGTAGAGCAAAAATCGACAAAATACATTCGCATGAATCCAAGTATTTTTAAGTCACTAAAAAAGTTTTGTGACTCAAACGATGACCAGAGCGCGCTGCACTGAACCTTCCTCTTTCGAATGAGACCTCACCCAGCTCAAAATCTGCTCATATAAGGACGAAAAGCGTATTCTCGTGAAACGCATTCCCAAATACGAGTTCCGCCATATTGGCGATAATACAGAGCAAGTCACGTGACAAATTTAGTTGAGCTAGTGGATACGAGATGGCGCCTACTCGGGAGGACTGCCAACGTTAAAGTGTCCAGACGTCCCGCATTATGCGGGACAGTCCCGCATTTGCCCACATTTGAGCCCTTTGTCCCGCATTGAAAAATGTCCCGCAAAGAGTCCCGCATTGGACATGTAACCTTTTACATTTTCGCAGTGGCATAAAGTTACTGTTTCTTGTACTTCATACAGTATGTGAGACCAAGTTGAATTAAGTAATTTTTTTGTTCGGGAAAAAGAAATATTTTTAATTTTGTATCACAAGTACGCATCATATCTATGTATGTATGATAAGTATGTAACATATTGCAAATATATTGTACATGTTCCAATACAGTACGGAAACGATATCCTCACGGATCTGGTAACCTTTTTTTTTTGCTTGTTTGTCCCGCATCGCCCCACAAAATATCTGGTCACTTTAGCCAACGTGGAATCATAGCAAATGTGAAGCGTTAGCTGGATATACGAGTTACAAGAAAAGAGTGATGCAGTCAATGCATGCATTTTCGGACGATTTTAGGTTAGATTATATGCATTTTAGTCATACGTTGACTAGGAACTGCTGGGAATTGTATACATTTACTAAATTAACGCTTTTACCGTAATATATACATCACTTGAAATCGCTGTCGTATTTGTTATAGTAATTGAAGCAGTTACAGAAACAACGGACTAACCTACATTAAAAAAAAATTTCCTATTGAACATCGATGGCTTAGTACACACATATTGTATGTCCACTTTTAGCGTTTTTGAGAAAAACAGGTTCAAACATTCAATGATACTTTATAATTAAATAAAAACTTTTTGCATTATTGTATTATCATATGTGTAATATAGGTATCACTGAAAATATGTAATTAGTAATATAAGGTGGAATCTGCAAAATTATAATAATAATTCGATAATAATACTTGGAAGATGGATATGCTATATGTAACCAAGTACAGAGTAGGACATACTAGAGTAAAGCCACCAGTAGTCGACCATGTATCAGTAGTCGAGCACCTTCAGAAAAACATGAAAAAAGGTTTTTAGAAGTGACGATCTTTTGAACAGAGTGCAGTTCTCTAACTACACTCTATCTGCACTCCAACAGCACTCTGTTCAAAAGATCGTCACTTCTCAAAACCTTATTTTTCATGTTTTTCTGAAGGTGCTCGACTACTGATACATGGTGGACTACTGGTGGCTTTACCCTAGTATGTCCTCCTCTGTACTTGGTTACATATAGCATTTCCATCTTCCAAGTATTATTATCAAATTATTATTATTATAATTTTGCAGATTCTAACTTATACTACTAATTACATATTTTCTGTGATACCTATATTACATATATATGATAACACCATAATGCAAAAAGTATTTATCTATACTATCTATACTATTATAATAAAGCTACAGCGTTTATTTGTATGCACACGAAAATCTCAAAAAGTACTGAACCAATCACTACGAAATTTTAACTACAGCATCCTTGAACAACAAGAATGAACATAGGCTATGTGTAATCACGTAAAATATAATTAATCTGTGTAATTTTATGTACATAAAAGAAGTCATGACGCGGCCGTCTGCTATGGATAGTACGCGACGCGACCGCCAGGCGGCAATCGGGCCGGGCGCTTCTCGCAGTTGAAATAAAGCAGACACGGGGCATTACTAATTCGGGCGAAGCCGACACGGGGCATGCTAGTTTAATTATAAAGTACCATTGAATGTTTGAACCTGTTTGTCTCAAAAACGCTAAAAGTGAACATACAATATGTGTGCAGTAAAAGTCATCGATATGGTTAGTAGAGTCTATTGCAGGCATGGAACTAAAGTGAACACAGCGGCCGTTTTTCGGAGGCAACGCCTCCGTTCTCCCGCCGCGCGTCTTGGCCCCCGCGGCGGGCCTAGGAGCTTCGAGCGCCTCAGACCCGTACCATATGAACCGCGCGTGGCGTATTAGGATGACATTGTATCAATAGGTTTCCACATCGTCCCAGAGAGCACGATTGTCGATGCGTTTTTTTTTTGTCAACGCGCCACGCGCGGTTCATATGGTACGGGCCTGAGGCGCTCCAAGCTCCTGGGCCGCCGCGGGGGCCAAGACGTGCGACAGGAGAAAGGAGGCGTTGCCTCTGAAAATCGGCCACTGCGTTCACTTTAGTTCCATGCCTGGTCTATTGGAATACGTTCCCACACAGCACACAGACATCTTAAACACATCTTAAAGACGTCTGGAGTCAGACGTTCCAGACGTCTTTCAGACGTCCGTGAACGTCGTTTTCACGTCTTATACAAGTCTTCGGCACGGCTTATGTCACGAATCAAGACGTCTTAAAGATGATTTTAAGACGTCTTACAGACATCTTTAAGATGTCTTTTCTCAGACGTTTTACAGACATCTTTAAGATGTCTTTTCTCAGATGTCTTACAGACATCTTTAAGATGTCTTTTCTCAGACGTCTTACAGACATCTTTAAGATGTCTTTTCTCAGACGTCTTAAAGACGTCTTTATAAGGTCCAGGTTCGGAAAAAAAAAATGTCGGTGACGAGAGGAATCGAACCTAAGACTTTCCGTTTATGAAGCAATCGTTATTCGCACCTACCCAACATACTTCCTTATAAACACTTCCAAATTTTAGCTACATATGTATTGTACTAATTGTTTATAAAAAACACGCATTACAGCGAAATATTTTACAGAATATTATTATTAAATGTCTTTATTGGACCATGACAATTACGATATAACAATAATTGTGAATAGGCGAGGTTCAGCATAAGTGCTGCTCTACAACCTAACCTAATCATCATTCGACCTCTAGACTCACTTCACACACTGTCATATAATTGTATTAAAGAAAAATTGACGAAACAAATGTACGATAATTGCGTTACTATATGTTTAATATTCCATACAAATGGTGCAAAAATTTGCAAATCCTTGCGCCGGTCCTGCCTTAAGATTGCTTTTTACGGACGCCATTCGGATGGCTTTTTACCGACGTCTTTAAGATGTCTTTTGACAGACATCTTTAAGATGTCTCTTGACAAACATCTTTAAGACGTCTTATGAGCATGTTAAAGACGTCTTGTGGATGTCTTAAAGACATCTTAAAGACGTCTTTCACACGTCCGTGCGACGTCTCAAAGATGTCTTTGTCACGAATCAGGACATTCAGACGTTCAGACGTAAAACAGACTTAAAATGGACGTCTATAAGATGTCGTGTGCTGTCTGGGTTATTACTACTAAATCAATTTCGAAAAAAATGTGGGTTAGTCCGTTGTTGCTCTCACTGCTTCAATTATATGGTACAATACCAGAGATGGGTATTACTTAAATAACACGAGCCAATTTTTATTTCAAGCGCTATGATTGAATTAATCTAATCATTGGAAATTCAATTGTCGGCCATGAATAATTTTCTTTTAAAATATAGGATTCTCGACGATGATGAAAGGATGATAGGCCTTGGAATAAAACAATTATGGACTAAATATATAGGTACATTTATTTTTTATATTGATTATTTAATTTATGTAAAAAAAAATTTTTCCTCCTCTTCCCCCTCTTCCTCCGCTTCCTCGTCTAGGTTATCTTCCTCCTTTACCTCCTCTTCCTCCGCCATACTTGAACTCTCTCAATTCCTTTTTGAGGTCACTGTTCTGTAATATGTATCACGGTCAATCGGAAGTATATGATAGAAAAAGTTCAGCATACTTTTTTGCGATTCGCGTCTTACCAGTTGGGGAAGCCTCTGAGTTTTTGTCGCACGACTATACAGATAAAGCAACTCAATTGGACATGGCGACACTGGAAGTTCGCAGGACAACTAGCGATCTTGTATTTTTGTATAAATTAATTAGTGGCCACATAAAATGTCCGAGCCTGTTAGGAGGTGTCAATTTTTATGTCGCGGGCAGAGCTTTTCGTCAGTGCCCTCTATTCTATGCGAGACGGTACAGGACCAATATCGGTCATCTAGACGTAGTTACTCGGAGTTGTAATTATTTCGACAAACTTAATGGCGACTCTCACTCTCTCGACCTTTTCTCTGGATCCCTGGCATCCTTCAGAACATCAGTGTTTAGGTGTCTTGAAGGCGGTCAGGGGTGACCCAACTTTATAAACTTGTATATATGTATATATTTTAAGCGTAAACAACGTTCAACGAAGTGTTACCTAGTTGTAAGTTTTTCTTATTTCTTCGCATGTTTCTATGAGTGTATTTACAGGGTTATACCCGTTAATAATAATAATAATAACAATAACAATAACAATAACAATAACAATAACAATAACAATAAAAATAACAATAAGAATAACAATAAAAATAACAATAAGAATAACAATAAGAATAACAATAAGAATAACAATAAGAATAACAATAAGAATAACAATAATAACAACAATAATAACAACAATAATAACAACAATAATAACAACAATAATAACAACAATAATAACAACAATAATAACAACAATAATAACAACAATAATAACAACAATAATAACAACAATAATAACAACAATAATAACAACAATAATAACAACAATAATAACAACAATAATAACAACAATAATAACAACAATAATAACAACAATAATAACAACAATAATAACAACAATAATAACAACAATAATAACAACAATAATAACAACAATAATAACAACAATAATAACAATAATAATAACAATAATAATAACAATAATAATAACAATAATAATAACAATAATAATAACAATAATAATAACAATAATAATAACAATAATAATAACAATAATAATAACAATAATAATAACAATAATAATAACAATAATAATAACAATAATAATAACAATAATAATAACAATAATAATAACAATAATAATAACAATAATAATAACAATAATAATAACAATAATAATAACAATAATAATAACAATAATAATAACAATAATAATAACAATAATAATAACAATAATAATAACAATAATAATAACAATAATAATAACAATAATAATAACAATAATAATAACAATAATAATAACAATAATAATAACAATAATAATAACAATAATAATAACAATAATAATAACAATAATAATAACAATAATAATAACAATAATAATAACAATAATAATAACAATAATAATAACAATAATAATAACAATAATAATAACAATAATAATAACAATAATAATAACAATAATAATAACAATAATAATAACAATAATAATAACAATAATAATAACAATAATAATAACAATAATAATAACAATAATAATAACAATAATAATAACAATAATAATAACAATAATAATAACAATACTAATAACAATACTAATAACAATACTAATAACAATACTAATAACAATACTAATAACAATACTAATAACAATACTAATAACAATACTAATAACAATACTAATAACAATACTAATAACAATACTAATAACAATACTAATAACAATACTAATAACAATACTAATAACAATACTAATAACAATACTAATAACAATACTAATAACAATACTAATAACAATACTAATAACAATACTAATAACAATACTAATAACAATACTAATAACAATACTAATAACAATACTAATAACAATAACAACAACAATAACAACAACAATAACAACAACAATAACAACAACAATAACAACAACAATAACAACAACAATACTAATAACAATAACAACGACAATAACAACGACAATAACAACGACAATAACAACGACAATAACAACGACAATAACAACGACAATAACAACGACAATAACAACGACAATAACAACGACAATAACAACGACAATAACAACGACAGTAACAACGACAGTAACAACGACAGTAACAACGACAGTAACAACGACAGTAACAACGACAGTAACAACGACAGTAACAACGACAGTAACAACGACAGTAACAACGACAGTAACAACGACAATAACAACGACAATAACAACGACAATAACAACGACAATAACAACGACAATAACAACGACAATAACAACGACAATAACAACGACAATAACAACGACAATAACAACGACAATAACAACGACAATAACAACGACAATAACAACGACAATAACAACGACAATAACAACGACAATAACAACGACAATAACAACGACAATAACAACGACAATAACAACGACAATAACAACGACAATAACAACGACAATAACAACGACAATAACAACGACAATAACAACGACAATAACAACGACAATAACAACGACAATAACAACGACAATAACAACGACAATCGCAACGACAATCGCAACGACAATCGCAACGACAATCGCAACGACAATCGCAACGACAATCGCAACGACAATCGCAACGACAATCGCAACGACAATCGCAACGACAATCGCAACGACAATCGCAACGACAATCGCAACGACAATCGCAACGACAATCGCAACGACAATCGCAACGACAATCGCAACGACAATCGCAACGACAATCGCAACGACAATCGCAACGACAATCGCAACGACAATCGCAACGACAATCGCAACGACAATCGCAACGACAATCGCAACGACAATCGCAACGACAATCGCAACGACAATCGCAACGACAACCGCAGCGACAGCGACAGCGACAGCGACAGCGACAGCGACAGCGACAGCGACAGCGACAGCGACAGCGACAGCGACAGCGACAGCGACAGCGACAGCGACAGCGACAGCGACAGCGACAGCGACAGCGACAGCGACAGCGACAGCGACAGCGACAGCGACAGCGACAGCGACAGCGACAGCGACAGCGACAGCGACAGCGACAGCGACAGCGACAGCGACAGCGACAGCGACAGCGACAGCGACAGCGACAGCGACAGCGACAGCGACAGCGACAGCGACAGCGACAGCGACAGCGACAGCGACAGCGACAGCGACAGCGACAGCGACAGCGACAGCGACAGCGACAGCGACAGCGACAGCGACAGCGACAGCGACAGCGACAGCGACAGCGACAGCGACAGCGACAGCGACAGCGACAGCGACAGCGACAGCGACAGCGACAGCGACAGCGACAGCGACAGCGACAGCGACAGCGACAGCGACAGCGACAGCGACAGCTACAGCGACAGCGACAGCGACAGCGACAGCGACAGCGACAGCGACAGCGACAGCGACAGCGACAGCGACAGCGACAGCGACAGCGGCAGCGACAGCGGCAGCGACAGCGACAGCGACAGCGACAGCGACAGCGACAGCGACAGCGACAGCGACAGCGACAGCGACAGCGACAGCGACAGCGACAGCGACAGCGACAGCGACAGCGACAGCGACAGCGACAGCGACAGCGACAGCGACAGCGACAGCGACAGCGACAGCGACAGCGACAGCGACAGCTACAGCGACAGCGACAGCGACAGCGACAGCGACAGCGACAGCGACAGCGACAGCGACAGCGACAGCGACAGCGACAGCGACAGCGACAGCGGCAGCGACAGCGGCAGCGACAGCGGCAGCGACAGCGGCAGCGACAGCGGCAGCGGCAGCGGCAGGGGCAGGGGCAATGGCAGCGGCAGGGGCAGGGGCAATGGCAGCGGCAATGGCAATGGCAATGGCAATGGCAATGGCAATGGCAATGGCAATGGCAATGTCAATGGCAATGGCAATGGCAATGGCAATGACAATGACAATGACAATGACAATGATAATGATAATAATAATGAGAATAATAATACTATGAAAAATAAACATAAATCATATAACTTTCATTAGAATGTAAGAAATGTTTGCACGAGATTGTCTACGGATCTACATACCTGCTTCTGGAGTCTCAATATTGTCTCCATCCACCGGGGGCGTGGAGTGGGCTGTATGCGCGGACTCCGTCGCGAAGACGGAGTCCTGCGACTCGTTCGACTCCGTCTTCGGGACGGAGTCTTGCTGCGTGTTCGCCTCCGATCTGGGGACGGAGCCTCGCTCCTTCCCGTCTGTCCCGAGGACGGACCCGCCACGTTATCATCGCCTTCTGTTCCAGACATCTAAAAAAGAGTCAAAGAAACAGTGAAACTATTGAATGTAATGGATTTGAAAATGCTGTAGAAGAGCCAGAGATAGCTAAAATGTAATGTAATTACAAATTAGAAATTACTATTAAAATGTAATTGTGTAATGAATTACCTACACATTATTTTCTGTAATTGTTAATTTAGATAGTTGACCATTATTTTGTCAACTATCTAAATTAACGATTGCCGAAAATAATGTATAATCAATTACACAATTACATTTTAATCGTAACTAATAATTTATAATTATATTACATTTTGCCCAACTCAGAGAGGAGTACACGTTTATCATGTTGGTACATTTGGGTACAATATGGGCTTCCTTTAGCCAAGATTTAGCGCAGGAGGAGAATCTTCAGATTTCTAAATGCTGAAATTTCCAAGTTCGAAAGTGTCGAAATTCATATAATGAAAATGTACTCATATTGTCTCAGTTTTAATTGGACAAATTATCCGAATGCCTGCGAGGGGGAAGGTTTGGGTATTGATTGATGTTCTGTGAATACCTTGCCTGGCCACGCCAAGTATTTGACTTCCAGGGAAGAAGAATCAGAAGAAAAATCTTACCGTTTCTGACAAATCCATGACATGATATTACGATATCTCTGTCATGCGTGGACCGATTTTATTGAATTTGGTCTTATTCGAAAGCTTATATGTGGTTTACATAAGAAAAATGCCTTTAAATTTAGAAAATATTGCAGGCGTGATGAGATATTAATGAAATAAGTTTCAGGTTAGGTTGGAATAGCTGTGCTTCGAGTAAAGATACACGGCAGCGACATGCATATACAAGGTGACTTTTCTTTTTTTGGGTGATTATATTATTTTCTTTTGATGGGTTAATTAAAATGTCCGTGATATGAGTAATGGAATTACACAGCATTTTAGCTGTTGTAATTTTTGCAGCTCATTTTGATTTCACATCTTTTTTTATATTGTAATTATATTATTTTCTTTTTTTGGGTGATTATATTATTTTCTTTTTTTTGTGATTATATTATTTTCTTTTTTTTGTGATGTACTTGCGGCTCATTTTGATTTCACATCTTTTCTTATATTGTAATTATATTATTTTCTGTTTTATTTATGTGATTATATTTATTTGTTAATAATACTTTATTCGTCCTTGACTTTTTCATATTTCTTTGTCTTTTTCTGTGATTATTTTATATTTATTTTTTCATAGTACTCTTTTTTTCCTCGAACTTTTTGATGTATACTTTTTTTGTGATTTTTGATATTACTTTTTTTTGTCCTCTACATTTTCATGTACTTGGCGTATTTTTTACTTTTTTAAAGTTTTTTTGGGGATCTCACTTCTTTTTACAAAGCTAATTCATGTACTTGGCGTAATTTTTTTACTTTTTTAAAGTTTTTTATGGGGATGTCACTTCTTTTTACAAAGATAATTCATGTTCTTGGCGTCATTTTTTTACTTTTTTAAAGTTTTTTATGGGGATATCACTTCTTTTTACAAAGATACCTAATTCATGTACTTGTTACGAGCCGGGGCTGCGGCAACGCGAGAAGCCGGCGAGAAGGGTATTTCCCAAGGAATACGGTTTATGAATTTGTTAGTTAGGTGCGCGGACGAACCTGATGCGAAATCAGGGAGCCGCTAGGATTATTGATGGCGAGGACGAACCTGATGCGAAATCAGGGAGCCTCTAGGAATGGAGTCAAACGCGGACGAACCTGATGCGATATCAGGGAGCCGCAGGAGGGTAAAACGTCGTAAACGAACCCGATGCGAAATCGGGGAGTCACTAGGATGAAGTTGACAGACGAACCTGGTGCGAAACCAGGGAGCTGTTAGGAGGTTGGATTATTCACAGACGAACCTGGTGCGAAACCAGGGAGCTGTTCGGAAGTTGGTAGACTTACAGACGAACCTGATGCGAAATCAGGGAGCTGTAGGATACGGACGAACCTGATTCGAAATCAGGGAGCCGTAGGAAGGGTGAGTTTTCGTGGACGAACCCGATGCGAAATCGGGGAGCCACTGGGTTGGAGAAGATGGCTTGTTTTGGTAAAGGGTTGCGAACGAACCTGATGCGAAATCAGGGAGTCGCGGGAGATGTTAGTAATGCCTCGTAACTCTTAATTAATATTTGATACAACTCGAGCGGTAAAGTTGTATCAGTGGGTGAGTGCTACTAATATTATAAGGATCGCTGGGTAACAGATGGATTTAACGTAATCGACTCGATTTACACGTGAACACCATAAGTATATTCAATAATTAGTTATTGTACAAATGTAAGTGTCGCGAGTAATAATTAAATAAAATGTATATGTTACCACTAATTGCACGGTGTTGACGCACTGGCGATGCGGGGCGTACGAGTGGCTATTTCAAAGTGCCAAATAGAATATAAACCGAACTCGCGGATTCTATGAGGTTAACTATGATTCCGATGGAGACTTTAGCCCGATCTTGCTGGATATAACCGACTCTGTACGAGCGTGACACGACGTGACTTTACGCGTGACTCTATAGCTTTGAACCGCCGAGGGTTGAAACCAAAGGGTTTATATAGTCCCGAAAATGAGTGGGGGTTCGTTAGAAGTTTCCATATAAGGAGATCTTTCGGGGTCGTCGTCGTGTCATTCCCGTTCCCATGGTCGTGATCCAGATGGTCGAGATCACGACCCCCATTAGTGGTATGTGATAAACAAAAAGGATTTTAGGGCGTTTTCCTTTCGTAGACGCGAGCTCAAGAAACGGATGAGAGCAGCGTATGGGAAAATTCCACATACGTAACATCTCCCTCCCCAAGACGAAACATCGCGATTCACGCGATGCTTTCTCAAAAGAAGGAAAAACGCTCCAAAATCATTTTATGAGAAAAGTCTAAAAGAGAATTGTCGGGTGTAGTGTAGTGTAGTGTACTTATCGCTAGGTGTTGTAGGGTGTGGAAGTTTTATTCGTCGCTGGGCACTACGTAGCCGATCTGTAGCCAGTGCTCGATGACGTCCAGTGGTGGTTGCCCGGGTAGCCGGTCGAGCGTCAGCGTGGCCGTGAGGCCATCCTTCTGTTCCCCTATCAGCATCTCCGTGCTGGTTGTTGTTGGTAGGGGCGGCGATTGGAAAGGATTGAGTGCCCCTCAGGTAGACTCTCGCTACTTGCCAGGGTATGTCTCAGAAGCAGGGTGATCAGGACCATATTAGGTCGGACGGTCAGCTTATCGTTTTACCGTGGGCGGAAAATTGGCGTGTTCTAATTTGTTCTGATGCTTTGTTTAGATTATCTGAGGTTATATTACGAATATTAGTCATGTGCGTTATTAATTCTATTATGTAGTCTCCAAATGAGTTTAGTTTTTCACCGGTTGGAAAAGGGGTTGGTTCTCGAGCTGGCTTTCCAAAGATTAATTCGTATGGGGTGAAATTTGTTGCTTCGTGAACAGATGTATTGTAAGAGAACATTGCGAACGGTATTAATAAATCCCAGTCTTCATAATTATCCATGTAATGCTTGAGGTATTCGGTGAGGACGATGTGACTTCGTTCCAGAGATCCATTGGTTTGTGGTCTATATCCCGAGGTTGTGATTTGCTTGATTTTAAATATTTCAGATAGATTGGTCATAAGTGTTCCGATGAAGCTTGTTCCTTTGTCCGTTAGTATTGCGCGAGGTGTACCGTAAATCGCGATGAAATGTCTAGCGAAAGCATCTGCAATTGTAGCAGCTCGAATGTTAGGTATTGCTACGGCTACACAATATTTTGTTAAGTTATCTTGAATGGTGAGAATATGTCTGTTCCCACTGGGTGTAATTGGTAAAGGTCCTACTGTATCCACGGAAATTTTGTCAAAGGCTCCTATAGGTGTGTCGGTGATTAACATTGGTTGACGAGTTTTTGCTCGGACTAATTTCTGTTCTTGACAACTCTGGCATTTTCGGATATAGTCTTGAATGTCGTTGCGCATTTGTGGCCAATGGAATTTTGATCGAATGCGTTTGTATGTCTTCGTTACTCCTTTATGTCCTCCGATTAAACTGTCATGAGCTTCGCTGATGATGTGCCGTTTGTCTTCTTCGGATGGTGTGGTGATGATACAGTTGCATAGAATAATCTGCAGGCCTGTTCCTATGAAAACCTCTTCTAAAATCTTGACGAATTCGTTAGATGGTATTTTGTGAAGGTCCCCCGTGGCAGAGATCCGAAATGATTTAATCTGATTCTGATCCAAAGTGTGTCGAAGATTTTGCAGGCCGTTAAGCACGTCTACTCTTTTAATATTATCAAAGAAGTTATCTGAGATTATTATACTGAAAGTTTTAAATAATCCATTGTCTGTAGTTATCACCTGTCCCTTTTTTGGTTGTGTTGCTAGAAGATTTGATTTACTAATTATTTCAGTATCCAGAAGTAATTCTCCGACGGGGTTTACTAAATTGCAGTCGGCGGAAATGAAGTGTACGTAATGTCCTTCTTCAGCGGTAAAAGTATTTGGAGAAACGATAATTTTATGCGGTTGGTCTAATGGAATCTCTTCAAGATCGTCAAGGTCGTTTGAATCCTCGATTTCAGTAGTGAAGAATGGGTAAGGGTCAAGTGTGCGGTCAGGGACCCTAGGTTCGGTTGACCTGCTGTCAGGTGGTTGTCCCACACTTGCTTCGGTCGTAGCTCCTGCAGGTAGCTGGTTTATTGAAGGTTGTAAAGGTTCCTCCATGACTTCCGATGATAATTGCGGGGTACTGAGTAAATCTAGTTGAATGTTTCTTGCATTTTCTATTACAGTATTTTCGAGCGGCTCCTCAAAGGATATCAGATTGTCAAAGACGGTCTGGTCCTTATCTAGAGGGACGATTTGAGTGGAGTTTGCTGCGGTCGAAAAACTGTTTATAGTTTCCTGACGTTCATCTGGCATGGTTACCTCTTGAGATAAGCTGGGAAAAGATCGGTTTTTGTGTATTATTGGAGAATGTTGAACATTCCCACGTGCGGTTTCTTCTATTTCATCTGAGCTGCTGCTTGTCTCTCGGCACTTGGGTCGGTTTTCTCTATCTCGTCGTAACTGTCGTATGCGGTGTCCGATTGTTTCGATGTTGGCGTCAGTTTTCGGTACCTGTACTTTGAAGTCGGGATCCTGGAGCTCTCGTGGAATAAGTGGTAGGCAGGCAGACGTGGGGTTGCGCGATAATGCGTCTGCGTTCTTATTCGTCTTTCCGGATTTATGGACAACCTGGTACTCGTATTCTAAAAGACGGAGCTTCCACTTCATAAGTCTAGAAGTTGGGTCCTTGACAGAATGTAACCAGACAAGTGGTCTGTGATCTGTAACGAGGGTAAATGGGGTTCCGTAGATGTAGGGCCTGAAGTATCTTACGGCGTAAACCATGGCCAAACATTCCTTTTCCGTAGCCGAATAATTCTTCTCAGGTTTATTTAGGCTGCGGGAGGCGTAAGCAATCGGCAGGTCGTTTCCTATCTCCCCTTGGCTAAGTACAGCTCCAATTGCGAAATCAGATGCATCTGTTGTTACAATGAAAGGTTTACTGAAATCAGGGTATTGTAATATGGGCTGTTGACAAAGTTCGTTGCGTAATTGCTTAAAACTCTCGTCTTGTTCTTCTGTCCATTTAAATTTGATACCTTTTCCTAATAAGTTAATTAATGGTTTTGCTTTTGTGGTGAAATTAGGTACGAATCTTCGGTAATATCCAACAAGTCCCATGAATTGTTGAATGTTCTTCTGCGTTGTGGGTGTTGGAAAATCTTGAACAGCTTTTAATTTCCGGGGGTCAGGTCTTACTCCTTCCTTTGAAATAATGTGTCCAAGGTATGCAACTTCCTTTCGCAGGAATTGGCACTTGTTGGTCTGGAGGGTTAATCCATGTTCTCGAAGGCGGTTTAACAATTTTTTGAGTTTGATATTGTGTTCCTGTAACGATGATGCGTAGATCACTATGTCGTCCAAGTAGACAAATAGGTCTGTTCCTTGAAGTCCAGTGAGTGCTTGATCCATCAGGCGTTGAAAGGTGGGTGGTGCATTCTTTAATCCGAAAGGCACTCGAGAAAATTCGTAATGTCCATTTGGAGTAGTGAATGCTGTTTTTGCTTTATCCTTCGGATCCATCTCAATTTGATGAAATCCGCTGGCGAGGTCAAAGACTGAAAAATATTTAGCTCCTCCTAATCGATCTAAGATCTCTGTGATTTGAGGCAATGGATACTTATCAGAAATTGTTATTTCATTGAGGCCGCGAAAATCTATTACCAGACGCCAACGTTTCACTCCGTTTTCGTCTTCTTTCTTCGGGACGATCCATAAAGGTGAATTGTATGGAGATTTTGAAGGCGTAATTATACCATTTGATAGTAACGCGCTAATTTGTTTTTGAATTTCCTTTTGATGTATGATTTTGATGAAGATAAAATCGGTCGGGAAAATCTCTAACTAAATTGATAACGAAATCTAGTTCCTCCGTGTTCAAATGTTTTGTGTTTAGAGCTTCTAAGATTTTTTGTATTCTATCTTGGTTAGTTTTGAAATTTGACGGATGTTCTACAGCTGGGTAAAAATCTTCGTCTGATGAACCGAAGATTTCAAAGGGCTCCAATGTTTGTGGTTCTATCTCTACGTCTAGGGGTACATCGCTGGTATTTGTTGCCATAACGTAACACTTTCCTTTCTCGTTCCTCACAACTGCTTCCCCTATGTAAAGATGATGGAGGGTCTTGATACGTGGTAAATATCCTTCCTTAATCCTGGGGTTTGTTATTGTTATAGCAATTTGTTGCGACGTCCTGGGCTCGATACGATGTTTGGTCGACGTCGGTAGTTCATTTGTTTGAAGTATGTCCTGATAATTTGAAAAACGTAGAGGTCGGGTTGGTTTATTTTTTAATACCAAAGTCCCATGATAATAGGAAATTTCGGCCTCTTCCTGTTTTAAAAATGGGCTTCCTATAAGTCCGTCTGATTCTATTGCAAGCTCTTTTACCACATAGAAAAGTGCAGGAGCTTCGTGAATATGAAGAATTGTTGTTCCTAAAGTATGAATTGGATTATGGGTTGAAACCAAAGGGTTTATATAGTCCCGAAAATGAGTGGGGGTTCGTTAGAAGTTTCCATATAAGGAGATCTTTCGGGGTCGTCGTCGTGTCATTCCCGTTCCCATGGTCGTGATCCAGATGGTCGAGATCACGACCCCCATTAGTGGTATGTGATAAACAAAAAGGATTTTAGGGCGTTTTCCCTTCGTAGACGCGAGCTCAAGAAACGGTTGAGAGCAGCGTATGGGAAAATTCCACATACGTAACATACTTGGCGTCATTTTTTTTTTACTTTTTTGAAGTTTTTTATGGGGATTCAGAATTTCAGCTTCTTCTTTTTTACAAATTTTTCACTGTCACGGGTACTAAAAGTAACGATAAAGTAAGGAACTCCCAGTAAATTATAAATTCTGATCTATCTTCGTTACACGTCCACGCGTTTACGGCGCACTGCAGCCTATCGAGTGATGTTAGAAGATAAAGCGCGTTTGTGGCCAGTAAAGCTTACCATTTCAAAACATTGTCTTAAACTATATTAATATATAAAAACAATAGCTATTTATACAAACAAAAAATGTATTAAATAATATTAAGCAGATATATTTTTATACAAATAAATATTTTAATACGAATAAATATTTTATTCAAATTGGTGTTGCTATACTGAATAAACATGTATATTATAACAAACTTTCTAGTGCGTTCGTCTGTATGTGTGCATGTGCATATGCTATGTATGATATTAGAATATATGTAGAATAAATCTGACTGCGTTTCTAATATGTGTATGTATTTTAGATTGTAAGGGAGTTATTGTAAATTATTATAAAATAACAAAATTAATAATTATTATAATTAATTAATAATAAATAAAAAAATAAATTTATTTTTATAGATTAAAATCTGGTTATTTCATTTATTCATATTTAGTTTATATTATACATATACATGAAAATTTACTAATTTCATTTGCTCGTGCAGTAGTGTTACATTCTCTTTCAGCTCTTGAAATAATTCTCTTCGCCTGCATCGTTAACTGAAAAATAGGACACATTTACTAATAATTATTTATACATTATCACACGTGCTCGTATGTTAAGATCAATAAATGAATAATTGCGTATGCAAAACCCTACCTGAAAATTTGTGCATACATAGTCTGAGGTAGATCACACGGCATCATCTTCTGCTTCGATTATCTGTAAATATATTATAATATAAAAGCCACATTTTAGTTATATACAACTTAACGTAGAACTTACTTATATAGAAATTATATAGAAATAGTGGCCTTTTACTATAGTAAGTGTAGAGACTACATAATATGTCCAAAGGAGGTGAGAGCATATGATAGAAAGTCTTGTGGCAGAAATTTAAAAAATGTTAATGGTAATTTAGCGAAAAAGAACGAAGAGATTCGATATTTTTACTGGTGTTGGTTTAGTATAGTATAAAAATATTTATTGGTGAAATGAAATAGTGTTAATGGAAAACTAGTAAAATTAATGAATAGCGTAGCAACTATATAGAAATAGAGTAGCATTTTGCTATAATAAGGGTAGATTACAAATGTGTCGGAAGGAAATGAGAGCGTATTACAGAAAGTCTTGTTGCCGGAAATTTAAATGCTATGGTAATAATTCAGCGAAGATGAACGAAGAGATCCAATATTTTCAACACACAATTTATTGGTTTTGGAATAAAATTAGTTTAGTATGTTTATAATGTTGTCGATTTACCTTATTTGACTTTCCAGAAACTTGTGCGAAGCAAGACGCTGTGTCTATCTATCTATTCTTCGCCGGACAACCTCCACGCCTGTGCATTCCCTTCATTTCTATCCATTCAAGCCTCTGCGTCCCCTCCAATTCTACTATCCAAGCCTGTGCGTCCCATTCATTTTTATCGGAGTCTTGTGCGACCCCTTCATTTCTATAATATAATAAGCTTTACATAAAAACTCTAAATTGCTGGTATACAAATACAAATAACTGGCAATTTAAATGCAGTGCAATTTTTTACTACAATATATATATTATTTTGTACATGCATGGTACAAATTTCCAGAAACTTGTGTGAAAGGAGATGCTTCTCAGTCGAATCATCTCCGGACAACTTCCAAGTCTGCGACTCTAAATTCAAGAAAAAAAATTCAAACACCGCTACAATCAAAGACACGTCGCATTAGTTACCCCTTACGTCTGATCTAGGTATGCACCGCATTAAGGATAAAATCATAAAAAAGAAAACCAGAACAATAGATTCTGAGGTCTGCAGAACTAACACATAATTGAATAAAAATTTAATTTCTCAATTTATAAATGTAATGATACAGAATCAACTAGCCTATTGTTTATCAACACCACGAATTTTAAAAACAGCGTTAAATACATTATCAAATAAACAGTTTCCAACAGCTTTTTAAACAATTATGGTTAAAAAATTGATAAAAGAAAAATTAAGTAAACGTAAAATATGTTAAATTATCCATCATTAAGAGGGAATAATTTTTCCTCATTTTTTGGCGCAAATTACATTCCGATATATCTTACAGTTCAAAAGTTATACGAAAAAGACCCCAAAATTTTCAACCAGGGCCGGGAAATTCTGAATAGTTCTTTGCAACGTTAATTTGACAGGGAACAGCCCAAAATTCTCGAAGCTTGGGCATCACTGCTGTCCAGCGCACAGTGGGGCAGAACTCCGAAAACGTGGCAAAAACCCAAAATATGAAAGTCCATAAACCCCCAGTTTTCTGCCGCCAAATTATACCTGACACCATGCCTCAAAAGCTTCGGGGGTGTATAAATATGATGGAAAGCCAAGGTCAGATTTATTTAATCTTGAACTTGAGCTTCATTAGTACCCCTGGTGAGAAAGTGAAAAATTCGTGTGCATTAAGACGTGTTTTCTTAAAGTTCCTTACATTATTTGGAAACGCAATTGATATGGCTGGTACATCTAGTGGTAAGTATTCGATTACGTATTATAACATTTAGAAAATATTTTATAATTCATGTATAGTGAACGTTTTTGGCAGCCTTCCGGAAGTAGCAAAATTTCTGTGTTTAC
Source organism: Andrena chrysosceles (assembly GCA_963855975.1). NCBI lineage: Eukaryota > Metazoa > Arthropoda > Insecta > Hymenoptera > Andrenidae > Andrena > Andrena chrysosceles. The sequence goes on along the minus strand of OY979767.1, from coordinate 76,032,453 downwards.
CTAAGGTTTTAGTTGTGTTCCGAGCGTTTCCGAGCTGAAATTTTTTTTTGTATATCTCGAGAAACTATTCAGATTTTATAATGTGAAAGAAATTGTTGCTACTTCTTGCTACCTTCGGCGATATTTCACATTATCTGCGTGCCGTACCTCCAAGATAATCACTATGGTTCTCTTTAATTTCGCAGATTCCGGATCAAATGATTTCATTTCACATACAAGAATGGAATTATTTAATATTTTGAAAACGTGCGAGGAAAAATCATTGGATGAGAAACTTTCCCACTTGGAAAAATTTATTTCTGAACGCAAAATGTGTCCAGACAGTGCACTGCCCAATTTGAAAAAGACATTGTCTTATTTTGTATCTAGTTTTAAGAAGAAATGGGCGGAGTCTCACAGAGTGGACTATAAGTTCATAAAAAAACAGGAAAATTGGTTAAAAGAATCAATGACATTTAAAAGCTTTGTACCATCGCGATGGTACAAAAGCTTTTAAATGGTACAAAGCTTTTAAATGTCATTGAATATATATATATATATATATATATATATAATAAATTTTTCCAAGTGGGAAAGTTTCTCATCCAATGATTTTTCCTCGCACGTTTTCAAAATATTAAATAATTCCATTCTTGTATGTGAAATGAAATCATTTGAACCGGAATCTGCGAAATTAAAGAGAACCATAGTGATTATCTTGGAGGTACGGCACGCAGATAATGTGAAATATCGCCGAAGGTAGCAAGAAGTAGCAACAATTTCTTTCACATTATAAAAACTGAATAGTTTCTCGAGATATACAAAAAAAAATTTCAGCTCGGAAACGCTCGGAACACAACTAAAACCTTAGGTAAACACAGAAATTTTGCTACTTCCGGAAGGCTGCCAAAAACGTTCACTATACATGAATTATAAAATATTTTCTAAATGTTATAATACGTAATCGAATACTTACCACTAGATGTACCAGCCATATCAATTGCGTTTCCAAATAATGTAAGGAACTTTAAGAAAACACGTCTTAATGCACACGAATTTTTCACTTTCTCACCAGGGGTACTAATGAAGCTCAAGTTCAAGATTAAATAAATCTGACCTTGGCTTTCCATCATATTTATACACCCTCGAAGCTTTTGAGGCATGGTGTCAGGTATAATTTGGCGGCAGAAAACTGGGGGTTTATGGACTTTCATATTTTGGGTTTTTGCCACGTTTTCGGAGTTCTGCCCCACTGTGCGATAACCCTGTATACCTTTTCTAGACATTGCGCGGGTAAATTGTGACAAAACTTTCTTCTTCTACGTAAGAATGAATACACGAATCTCTGAGCGTGAGGCACGAGAGCCGCGAGAGTCTGGAGACTACCTCGATCATGATCACTTTGCGAGGCAGGCTCGTGCGACAGTCTCGCGCTACCTCCAGTATGATATTTGCATCGCCCGAGCCATGCGATTTTTGATCTTGGGGCCGCGAGGCACCTTTGAGCACGTCGAAAAATCGACGGCTGATGCCTCGTACAGTAATCATGGTCGAGGTAGTCTCCAGAGTCTCCACTCCGCGAATGGTGTGCCATGCGAGGCAGCCCCGCAATGGCGATACGCAGCTTGAGAAAGACGCGGACACTCAAACAATCACAGTTCACACGACAGATTTTGCACAAAAAATTACAACAATACTATGTCGGTAATCGGAAACCTTACCCGGAATATGTCTAAATACATTCTTGCTTTGGAAGTACTAAAATATAGAAGTATGTCAGTTGTTATAAAAGTGGCGCCGGTCGAAATTTAAAACAAAATTGCACTGTACGTTTATTATGGATCACGTTGATATAATACGTAAAAAAGAAGTGAAATGTAATAAACGAAAAATTTGGACTTAGACCATTTTTATAATAACTGGCACATATAGTGAAAAAGACAGGGATAGTAAGCGTGAAGGTACTTACGTTCTTTACTGCTCGACAGTCGTTTTTTTTCTGACGATCCAGCCTTCGCTATCCTCAAGGGTGGACAGGGCCCAAACTACCTTTCTCACTCCCTCAAGATTTTGTATTTCACTCGCACCAAGGACCGAGCGGGGCGTCATCGGCCCGCGTAAAAGTTCGAATGCGCAAAGGTTTGAAAACGCGGCGCGTGCCCGCGCATACTTGCGGAGTGTTCCTTCATCACCGCCAGGAAAATGGGAAAGGATAATGGTAGAACGAAATATGAATTCTTCGCTAATAATGTCGGTGATACGTCAAAAGTATATGCACGGGATAATCAAAAATTCTTTCCTGTGCACATTTCTGTGCACCAAACAGTATTCCAGGAAGTACATGCAATCTACGTAAATGTATCAGCATACCACCAATCCTAATGAGAAAGAGAGGAACAGGACGCGTATGTCCATCCCTTTCCCACTATCTTCTGTTTATCCTCTCAGCATCTGTAACCAATGCAGCGACAACGCTAGCTGATCAGTTTCTTGTCGTTTGCACTACGGTGAAAGCGCAGAAAGCAATCGGGCTTTTATCTGATGCGCGGATATTGATATATGGAATATACATAATTTGTGAATTGTTCCATTTCCGTGTGGTTCGTTACTGTAGTGCTGATAACTGCGTGTGTGTGATCATTCACATTCATCATTGTCATGGAATCAAAGAAGGAAGCCGCAGATGCAAGAAATAAACGCTATTCAGAGGATGGCACAAAAAGGAAGCAGCCTAAGTTATTTGCAAAGCGTTTGTCGAAAAATAGAAAGTATCGAGAAAGGTAAGTTACGTGTTATGGTACAGATTTGTATGAAGTCACAGTTTGAGATTTAGTAATAGCACGGTATTTTATTGTATATAATACAGTATTATTCATATTCTTCAAATATGTATATCAACAGCTATCTTTGACGCTTTACGTACACATATTCTATGCTATGCGTACCGCAACGCATGTCGTTACTTTACCCCTCTTGCCCCATTCATTCTATTCCAATTCGTATGTTCATCATTATTTAATTAATTAATAATCCGATTTATACCGTGTTTGGACTCATTTTCTTGTGAAAAACGTCAGCAGCGCGTTCCTGCAACTTTCATGCCGATGAGACGCAATGTAGAAATTTTAAATTTCGTTATATATTTTATACAAATTATATGCGTTTTATTACCATAAAACGTTCACACTATACGCGTTTCGTTAGGTATGCTTCCTTTATGATGCAGTTGCGACTATTTCAATGGTTGTACATAGTTTCGAATGGATAAAACATACACTTTAGATTTTATTTAGGTGATGTAGAAGATAATGTTTAAAATTAGCAACAGTCATCGATGATTTGCGATTCGATGTTCAGCATATGTAGTTACTTGTTGAATACGAAATACACAGTGCTTTTTCTTCTGTGGAATTTTGTCCGCAATATATACGTCCATGTGTACTTTCAGCGAAATTTTTTCATTGAAAAGCGCAGTCTTCGAAACATTCTCCAGGCCTCACTGGCAACCTTTGTCCCAACCCGGGCAATGTTTACGACATCTCAAGTACCCTGCAGTTGTGGATACAGCTACGCGAAAAAAAATTCTATTCCGTAGAAAGATATTTTCACACAGATTTTCTCGTACACGTTACACGATGTAATATCGGTTTCGACCAAAAATGGTCGACATTGTATCATGTTTGTGCTCATCATAATCAGGAAAATGTTATGAATATTTGAAAGAAATATTTATGCAGGAAAAATTAGAAGTAAAAAAGTTGAGCCGTTATGGTTATTGAAAAATTGTTGTGTAACCTGCAGGGTTGCCAACAACATTATGCAGGACCGCTTATTTAGTGGGAAGGAAGACCTACAGGAGTGGTGCACAGTGGTCCGAATCGCCGAAAACGCGATTCAAAATCCTTACGTTCACATTTCACGCTTTATCATTATGAAGATGGTCATTCCAGGGAAAATTCCAGGAAATGTAACATGCGATTGAAAACGACCATCGCATAATTTCTTATATTTCAGTGATTTATAACTTTTTATATATTTCAGTAACAGAGAATGAATGCACAGTTTCATTTATATAGATAAATGAAAGCATTTTCAATATCTGAAGTGTGAATTTTTACACATTATTGACTTTCCAGTTTCCGCGTGCTCAATAGCTTTTACTATCATAAAAATGCTATCTGTGTTAATTTTTCAAAAGTTGATAATTAACTGCAAATAACACAATCAAATCAGACAGTACGGTAATAACAATTTTGACCTCAGAATCAGATTCTGCGACCCCAAAAGTCCCTGGAATGACCATCTTCATAATGATAAAGCGTGAAATGTGAACGTAAGGATTTTTAATCGCGTTTTCGGCGTTCGAACCGCTGTGTTGTGGTAATGTGTGCGTCAGCGATCGTCATCACGCGTCCGTTACCACCGCTCCTGTAGGTGTTCCCCCTCCGCTAAATAACGCTATGTCTCTGTATTAGCAGACCGAGACGCTGGCTTTATTTCTCGGCTGCTACGACCCCCGTTCTATCATTCTCTTTTACGACCCATTGACAGCGACAAAGTAATCGCGAGAAACGGAGAATGCTGTTCGCTGAATACCTATGTCGTGAACCCGGGGTAGAACAAATTCGAATACTTGTATAAAACGAAACACGTCTTCATTATACAATATGTTGGAGTATGACTTCACAGTACCAAGAGTCAAAGCTTTCTGACGCTAGAAACGTACTCAGGGATGAACGTCGACAAGTAGGAGAATCCTATTGGTTGTTCTATTGCGAGGGTGTGGGAAATGGAACTGGTAAGGGTGGAAGTGATAGTCCGGAGAAAGTTCGGTTGTAACGGTTTGAAAAAAGGGCCTTGGGGCCTACGGCCTATTCCGCCTGTTTACCGTTAAGTTACGGGCGCTCGAAACGGACTAAGGGTCTTAAGAGAGTGACAATGACCAGATGTGCTTAAAAGAGAAAGTCGCGAAGCTAGGTATCTCACATTTCCCCCCTTAAGATTAATTTATAATTTTTTTTTAAAAAAAGTAAATTAATTAGATTCCATGTTATAATGGATCGCACAATTTGAGGTAATACTAGTCACAATATTGTTCGGTATAATTAAAAATCGCTTTTTAAGATTACGCGACAAAAGAATTCACACAATGATTACGATATAACCTTAATAAAAATCTTTGGCAGTGTAATAATAATTTCTTATAATAATAAAATATTTGTCGTTATGATTAATATAATTTTATGTATTTATGTATATCTACGCATAATTAAATTCTAATAAATAATCACATATCCAAGTGAAATTTTCAACTAAATTAATAATGCTATCTATAACAATGAACAATGTTAAACTTGTTTAAAATATCTTTATGATTAAGATTAAATACTTCGGTTTTCTTTCTATAAATATAAGACTATAAATATCTTACAAGCTATAAAAGTATTTCCGTGTCAGGGTAACGTAAAACTTTATATTAGTCCATATGAACTGAAGGTTGTTATGACACGAATCATAACCAATAACACCTGGCGTAACGGACGCCAGCAAACTCAGCAGCAAACTCAGCAGTACACGCAATCGAAAGAAACGCATACGCTGCAGAGACCCAGATCCACGGGCGAAGACCATTAGGCCTTCCCCCGCGGCCACCAAACCGTGACCCAAAACATTGTATATAAACCCACGGCAAATCAATCAATGATGTCACTTGTAAAAGATCAGTACGCGATCACGCCCGTGATCGCTCGTCGCGTCAGTGCAATAAACTTGTTATAACTACGGTGAGTTCCAACTCTTTAACCGGCACGATCCACTACCTCTCGGCTCGACCCGAGAATCCCGTTCCCGGCATTTTCACCCGTCCTATCGGAGCCCGAGGAACGATCCGTTCGAGGATACCCGCGGAGTGCAGCAAGATTCTACAGGAGAATCTCCACCCCAGCAAACCTCGCAACAAAATTGGTGGCAGCGGTGGGATCCAGCCAAACGTAGGAAACAAGTGAGCCTGAACGCCGGTGACCATCAGAAGTTACCACAAGCAACATCAACAAGGACTCGATCGACAACTAAGTACCATCAATTTCCAAAAGAGGACGCCAAGCGACAAAGTCTACCGCGCAACAGATCGACAGTCCAGCAGCGGCAATAACGATGACGATGCGACTCCTGCTACACGTGCTGTATGTGGGACATTTCATATTAAGAAATTCAAGCATCGCGCCGCGGGAATTTTTTTTTTCATGCAACGAGCAACCTCGTTAAGCAGCAATCTCGAGCGTAATTTAGGCTTCAGAGAAAGGCAAGATAGGGCACAACCCAGGGCTGAGCAACTAGATACCCGAAGTAGGGCACGTAGCGTACCCTCGATCGCAGTCAACGACGAGGCATACGAAGCAGCGATCGACGCGATCTTAGAAATCGACGAAGACGCAGTAGCCAGCCGGAATCAAGTAATAGGGCATGATAGCTCAATAGCCGAGATATTGCAAAATTCATTAGGGTCAGACGGGAATATAGTCTGGGAACGACTTTTCCCTTTTGAGGATTTAGATCCAAGCCTACTTCCTCCCTTAAGACAGCACAACTCTGACGAGACGTGCTCAGAACCAAACGGATTTACTAATACCACATACGACAGCGAAGTTTTCGAAACCTCAGCAGTCATGGTAATACATAGTCCGAAAGGGAAAAATACCGAAGGAAATTCAGGGGAAGAAAACGCGAATCAAGAATTCTCTCGTACAAGAGGAGAAACTTCGAGACGGGAGTCTAGGGGAGAAGAATTAATTTCGGAAAATGCAGATTCTGATGATAGACAAGCTGGGATGGAACAAACATTAACTCTACTTCAAGAAACAGTGCAGCAAAATTGGGCGCTTATGCAAACGTTAGCCGAAAGGATGACTAACATAGAGGTAGCTAATAGAACAAGGATAAGAGCGCAAACTAATAGTGAACGCGACCGAATGGTAGATGAAGAAATAGATAGAATGCGATCGTCAATGAACGGTTCCCTGCAAGAGGACAGGAACAGGACCACGGTACACTTCGAGGCCCCCATAGACGAAGAGGACATACCAAGACGATCCAGCATTTTTGTACCACCTACATACGGGATAGATGAAGCGCCTGACATGCCAACAGGATTAGAGGGCAACAAAGTCCTCAACGCTTTAAAACTTATACCCAAATTCAACGGGAATCCCAAGGAATTAATATCATTTCTGGAAACCTGCAAATACATAATAAAAGGATTCAGGATACCTGAATACAGGGCACAAATAGTACGAGGAATAAAAGCAACTAGGATTACAGGTCCAGCCCAAATCGAAGTAAAGAATCGTCAAATACAGACATTCGATGACCTGGAAAATGTGTTGAATTCGCTGTATAAACCAGTACGCACGACTGCAGCTGTGCAAATGGAGCTTTTGCAATGCAGACAAGGAATGCAGGAGGATGCCCACGCGTACGGGAACCGATTGTCCCTATTGCTCAACGAATTAATTGAGACCGGACTAAATGAAAAGGATTCACTGGTAAAGAAGACAGCGGCCATCGAGATATTCAAGAGGCAGGCACACTGCATATTCCAGGAAGGGCTCCGTGATGACCTAAAAATTTTGGTAAAATCACGAAGATCAGCTGATCTACCAGAGGCCATATCAATAGCCATAGAAGAGGAACGGTCAATTAAGAAGCGGCCCGCAACGAACGGGACAAACCGCAACCCAAATTACAAGGGTCAAACAGGACAGAAATACTGTCACAATTGTAAGAGGTCGGGACATTCCACTGGGGAGTGCTGGAAGGGCACAGGGAATGGACCACGACGATATGGTACGGGACCCGGAGACAGAAGAAATCCCAATGAGGGCAACACAAACTCCGCAAGAAAAGGAACCACCGATACCAACTACGAGAATCGTCAGTCGGACTACAACGATAGATCACGCACACAAGGGCGACGACCCTACAATGCTTACACAGCAAGAGCACAGACAGGATGACAACGAACTCTTCCTACGGCAACGAACTCCAATAATGCTGACACAAGTCAGAAATCGATCAGAATAGCGAAAAGGGAACCACAAGAAACTGGAAAACCTAATTTTGTTTCAGATGAGGTACAAGTGCAAATACAAGAAGCCAAAAATCAAGAAGTAAGAATGCTAGTGGATACAGGAGCCGAAGTATCCGTAATAAACAAAGCATGCGTCAAGGACGGCATAGCATGGAAGGAAAGCGAGGTGCAACTGGTAGCCTTATCAGGAGGAACCATAAAGACATTAGGGGAAATAGAAGCTACCTTCCCGGTTGGGGAACAAAAAATTAAACACCCCTTATATATAATAGAGGACGGTACGCTAACGGACCACCAAGGAATTTTAGGCATAGATTTCTTAAAAAAGCACGAAGCAGGAATACAATACAAAACGCGAGAAATCACAATTAAAGGGAAACACTGGAAAACTCTCCAGAAAAAGAATGTAGTAACGGTTCCCCCGCGTACACAAACGCTAGTAGAAGTAGAAGTAGAAGTAGATAGCAACAAGGAAGGAATAATAGAGATACAGGATTTAGGAGACGGAGTATTCTTAGGCGAATGCCTAGTAAAGCCAAAACGAGGGAAAAGTATAGCTTGTGTGGTAAATTTATCAAATAAAGCACGTACAGTGAAGTTGCCATACATACAGCTGGCCGAGATACAGAGCGACTCGACGGCCGAAGTACATTCCGCTGCCGCAGCATTTCGCGCAACAGTAAGTAAAGAACCGCTGACGACAGGCGTTAACCGTGTCCTGGAATTAATGAAACTTAGCCATTTGAATAAAGAAGAAAGAATCAGCATGGAAGAAATAGGAAGGGAATTTTGCGATAATTTTCACCTAGCAGGGGATCTATTAGGAACCGTTGAAGGAAGGAACAACCCCCTGTAATATTAAACCGTATAGGTTACCCGAAATACATAAACGAGAAGTGAGAGAACAGGTACGGCAGATGTTGGAAGATGGAATAGTGCGAACCAGCTCCAGTCCATGGAACGCACCCCTATTAGTAGTACCTAAAAAAGGGGATACCGAAGGAAAAGCCAGGTTTCGAGTAGTCGTAGACTTTAGGAAGCTAAACGAAGTCACAATCGGCGACTCATACCCTCTGCCAAATATTACGGAAATATTTGACCAGTTAGGGAAGGCACAATACTTCACTACGCTTGATCTCGCGTCTGGGTATCATCAGATACCCATGGACGACAGAGACAAGGAGAAAACCGCGTTCTCTACGCCACAAGGACATTTCGAGTTTAATCGAATGCCTTTCGGGCTAAGAAACGCGCCAGCAACCTTTCAGAGATTGATGAACACCATCCTCATGGGACTACAAGGAATAGACTGTTTTGTCTACCTGGACGACCTGGTGGTGTTTGGCACTAACCTAAAGGAACACAACATGAGACTGCGAAAGGTAATGAAGAAATTACGGGAATACAACCTAAAATTACAGCCAGAAAAATGTTCATTTCTGTGCAAAGAAGTGGGATTCCTGGGACATATAATAACGCCTGAAGGAATGAAACCGGATCCCGAAAAAAACCAAGGCAGTAGAACAGTACCCCGTGCCGACTAAACTGAAGGAAGTACAATCCTTCCTAGGACTAGCAGGATACTATAGAAGGTTCATTCCGGAATATTCGAAAATAGCAAGACCGTTATCAAAACTAACGAGCGATAAAACAGAATTTATCTGGACAACTGAGCAGCAGTACGCGTTCGAAACATTAAAAAATTGCTTAATTACAGCACCTGTATTAGCTTACCCAGATTTCTCAAGGGAATTCATAATCACAACAGATGCGTCGGACATAGCCATAGGCGCGATACTATCACAGGGAGTGATAGGAGAGGACAGACCAATAGCATATGCAAGCAGAGTATTGAACAAAGCGGAGAAAAACTATAGCACAACAGAAAAGGAGCTACTCGCCTTTGTATGGGCGACAAAACAATTTCGACCATACGTATATGGTACACATTTTAAGGTAGTAACAGACCACAAAGCATTGGTTTAGTTATTTAGGGTGCAAGACCCAGGGTCAAGATTGATTCGCTGGCGCATACAGCTAGCAGAGCACGATTATGAAATCATTCACAAGGCAGGCAAAGCTAACACAAACGCAGACGCACTCAGTAGGAATATAAATATTATGCGAAACGAGCAAAGAAATAGCGGTGAAACAGACATTATAGAAGTAGAAGAAGACAAGGACAGGCAACAAATACTATATGAGTACCACCTGGCACCATTAGGAGGGCACCAGGGCATCCAGCGAACAGCACAAAGGATCAAGCAAAAATACAAATGGAAAGGAATGGACAAGGACATAGAAGAATACATTCAGAAGTGCACATGGTGCCAGAAGAATAAAATATGTAGACGAAATAAAGCACCAATGGTAATATCTGATACGCCTACTCGACCATTCGAGAAATGCGCACTGGATATAGTGGGACCCCTTACAATAACTAAGCTAGGGAACAAGTATATCCTAACATTTCAGGATCAGTTAACCAAATTTAGTAAAGCGTTACCTCTTCCCAACCAAGAAGCACGGACCATCGCAGAAGCATTTGTGACCCGGATAATCTGTGAGCATGGAATACCGGACAAGATTCTGACGGATCAAGGGTCAAACTTTGTAGGTGAGGTGTTTAAAAACACCTGCAAGCTATTAAAAATAACAAAAATACAAACAACCGCGTATCGCCCAGAATCGAACGGAGCACTCGAAAGATCTCATAGAACGTTAGTCGAATACTTAAGGCACTATATAGATGGGGACCAAGCTGACTGGGACGCGTGGCTACCGTACGCAATGTTCGCGTATAATACTACCCCACATACAGCAACGGGCTACACCCCGCATGAACTAGTCTACGGACAGCAAGCGGAACTACCAACAGCCCTAAGACTTGCGCCTAATCCTACATATAACTATGATGACTACGCGCAAGAAGCTAAAGAAAGACTACGAGCAGCAAACGAGACGGCCCGCGAGAATTTGAAGGATGCAAAAATGCGGTCAAAGATAACGTATGATAAGAAGACTAAAGAAATACAATTCAACGAAGGAGACAAAGTACTGCTATATGACGAGTCCGTGAGACGAGGAAGATCCAAGAAATTAGACTCTAAATGGGAAGGACCCTATGTAATAATCGAGAAAAAATCTAAAGTCAATGTAGTAATTAAAAAAGGAAGGAAAACGTTGACGGTTCACACGAACAGAATAAAACATTTTATTGAATAAAGGACCGTACACGTCAAGAGGAAAAGGAAACGAGGGAGAGTAAACGAGTAGACACATAATTAGGTAAAAATAAATATATTCAAAAAGGGCAGACAGTATAATAAAAAAAAAATTTTTACAAAAGGATGCCCATCAAATCAAACTGGCCCCAGTCTTCTTCCTGTAACAGACACAAAGGACAAGTAAGAAAATGAGAAGGAAAATAAAAAGGAAATATTCGCGGAAATAGATGTACTTACTTCCTCCTCAAGAAACTGGAGAGAGAACAATCTCCGCAAGCCAATAGGGTCATACGACAAACGCCACTCTGGGAAATCGATCTCCCATAGATCCAGAATGGCGAGGCGGGCCAGGGAGCGTACCAGCCGAACATGCTGCATTTGATGTATATTAATATACCCGCGAATATGTCGGCGAGCCCACCACTAAATAAGAAAAGGAATAGGAATTAACTACCAGAACGCAAAAAAATTGTTGTCAAAAACGTCAAAAAGAACGCATACGTAAACACGAAAAACAGGAGTAAAAATACTTACTTCTAGTAAGCCCTCGGGATACATGGTATAGCTGTTTGTTCACTCGTAACACAACAAATTAGCAATAAAAAAAAATCGCGGGGCGATGCAATATATACTCGCGCGCGAAAAGAAAATTGGAGTGAACTGAATTCGCAAACGGCGCCCACTACCGATGAATTGCCATACACAATAGAGCCGATGAAGCATAACGCGGGAATCCACTTTACCCACATCGGTGAGCTACACACGGTTACCGATAATTGGAAGATCGTCACACGATTGGACACGGAACCATTAACGCGGAGGTACGAGCAACTCGAACCCTATATCAAGGGGATAAAAATACTATGTAGCCAAAGATCCTACACACCGGAAAGGTCCGAAGTATGTAAGAATCACCTAAACCTTTTGAACGGACGAATGGAAAAATTGAGTAATCGTATCCAACACATATACGAAATACCGACCTACACGCAAAACAAGCGCAGAGGATTAATAAACGGGATTGGATCAATATCCAAACGCTATTTGGTACAATGGACGCCAGCGACGCAAAAGAAATCAGCGCTCATTTCGCGGAAATAGATAATAAGCAAGATACGCTACAAAACGCCATGAAAAAACAAATACAATTAACAAACACAACATTAGCCCATCTGCAAAAAGTGGAAATAGCAATCCAGCGGAATGAAGACCTATTAAACGAGCAGATGAAGAGACTACAAATACGGAACGCAGCAGACATGGCAGAGCAAGACAGAAGAACTACGTTAAATGAACATTTCACGACATTGAACTCTTTATTAGTCGACCTCACGGAAGACGTGAACGACGTAACTCAATACTGTAGTCGGCTTAAAAGCGGGATCATCGACCCCAGCGTACTATCAAGAGGGGAGGTCGCCAGACTACTACAAACGGCTGTGCAACAGTTACCAAACGGACTGACGTTTCCGATAGCACCAACATCGGAGAACGCCCACGTGATCGAAGAAATATCGTCAATAGTAGCCTACTATGACAAGCGGACTCAACACATCTCAACATCTCAACACTCTGTACATCTCAACACAGATGTACAGCGTTATGGAGGTGACACCAGTACCCGTGCATGTACGTGACAACATCTATGCACTATTCGTGATCCACTCGTCAACGATGATCATCGACACGGAGAATAACCAGTACATCATCGCAGACACACAGGACCTTCAAAAATGTAAGAAATTTTTAAATCAATATTATTGCGAACAACCAATGGTCGTACACAGGTTAACAGACACACTGGAGTGCGAAGTTAACCTATGGCTGAAACCAGCCGATAAATTCCCCGCGAACTGCGAAACGAAATATATAACCGCGAATAACACTCTCTGGATTAGTACGCCACAACCGGCAATGTGGATATATGCGACACACGAACCAGACGCGCTTACTATCCAATGCGAGGGTAGTAAAACATTCAGAACCACGATAACGCAATCAGGGATCATTACACTAAAAAATAATTGTAAAATGAGTAGTGAAGAAGTAATACTGCGAAATCAAAAACAGTATACGAACAAGATCATGTGATAAAAACTGCACCACTGTACAAACTTAACACAAAATTAACGGGATTAGTCAACACAGCGAAACCACTAACCCAAGTACAACTAGATAGGATAATAAAGGATCCTTCAGAATTTTCACAACTATACAAACAACTCGACCAAATCGATAGCAACTTATCCGTAGAATCAAGTAATACTAACATACCGATATGGCACATAATATACCCTAGTGCCACCACAATACTAATAATAACCATAATAATATTCGCAACCATAATATACCGTGTGCTTCGCCGAAAGAAAACAACAAGAAGCGAAGCAAATGCTACATATATAGCTCCGGCAGCCGAATTAAACACTCAGCCTGGGCACTAGATTAAAAAAAAAAACGATTGTAACACAAAAAAATGTAATCGGGAAAACAAATGTAAACTAAATCCCGACAAGGCCACCCTTCTTATAAGGGGGGGGAGGATGTTATGACACGAATCATAACCAATAACACCTGGCGTAACGGACGCCAGCAAACTCAGCAGCAAACTCAGCAGTACACGCAATCGAAAGAAACGCATACGCTGCAGAGACCCAGATCCACGGGCGAAGACCATTAGGCCTTCCCCCGCGGCCACCAAACCGTGACCCAAAACATTGTATATAAACCCACGGCAAATCAATCAATGATGTCACTTGTAAAAGATCAGAACGCGATCACGCCCGTGATCGCTCGTCGCGTCAGTGCAATAAACTTGTTATAACTAGGGTGAGTTCCAACTCTTTAACCGGCACGATCCACTACCTCTCGGCTCGACCCGAGAATCCCGTTCCCGGCATTTTCACCCGTCCTATCGGAGCCCGAGGAACGATCCGTTCGAGGATACCCGCGGAGTGCAGCAAGATTCTACAGGAGAATCTCCACCCCAGCAAACCTCGCAACAAGGTGCACACGACGCTGATTTTCTGCGTCCCTGCGAATCACTAGGCTGGGTGGGCGTACTGCTTCGACTGCGTTCTCCAGTGATGTTGATTGAACGCGAATTGAAGTCCCTCTCCTCCTCTCTGGATTGATCTTCTTCCTCCAAGATCTGTGATAACTGCATCCTCGTTGCTGGAGTTGCGTTAATATTGGTGTTAATAATTTTTAAACAGCAATTATCATTTGTTGTTTCAGACTTCCTCACGAAACAAAAATATTTTGTTAGGGCCTGAAATATGCCGCACCAGCGTAACATATTTATGATTACTACAATGATAATGACTGATATCACTGCGCTTAAAGCGTTGGAATACCAAGGACTGCGTTGTGGGATTGGTGATTCCGCTGGTTCTTGTAATAACTTGTCCATTTGCATCAATTTGTGATTCAAGTATTTGAATTCACCAGTCCTAAGATTCGTAATCTTGATTGGTGATAATCTTACCGGATTGATGGTTAGATTACTTTGTTTTCTGAAGCAGCAAGAGTCTTCTGCAATATTATACATATTTATTTTGTGGCTGCGATTCGTGGTGATTTCTTGTGTCGGTTCCAAAATTGTTGATTGAGTGTATCCTTTACACTCTGGTTCCAGACGGATGATTCCAGTAAATTTCAGTTCCACATCCTCAAGTGCTAGAACATGTCAATGTTAGCTCCAAAATTTGGCTGGTGATGAAAATCCATTCATTATTCGCGATGTAATGCCAAATTTCAAGATTGGCTTGGATAGTCTGGGTCTTGCACGACGTTGGTAAAGTTTCGATGGTGGATGTGAACAAATTGTTTCAAATATCGGATCCGTAACTGGTTCTGCTTGTGGTATTTGAGGTGTGGATATTCAATATAACACTCAATATAGAATGAAAAAGATTTAATAGAAATATAACGAAGATAATACTGATAGTGGTTAAGGCTGCCGTCTCAGTGGGCCTTGAATGTGTGCGTACGTTCACACAAGCTAGGAAAAGCGTGTACGTATACGCGTTTAGTAAACAAACCGTAAATTACAACTTTCGTCCTGGAATCGGCCAGAAGGTGGTTTGTGCGGGTACAGTTGCCTTCAGTAGACATCTGTGCAGGGTGGTCTGGTGCGTTTGAACGCTAATAACCACCGTACGTTGAAATAATAATGAATTTATGAATCGAAAACTTAACAGAATGAGGCTCAAAGGCTTCTCCGTTGGTGGCGCTAGTGGTGTACCGCAGCCACGTAGCACCAGCGTGACGTATACGCAAGGCCGATGCGAGGTTAGTTGGCGGCCTTACGCAAGAAACTTTTTGGTGCTCCCCAATTTTTGCACCTGTTTTCTATTTAATATGATTTGTCTTTACGGGGTGTACATTTTATTTATGTGGGGGTCGGATTCCTTTATTATTAAGCGTGCCATATAGTTTTTTAGCGCCCCATTCGGCTGGCGCCCTTATGCAGCGCATAACTTGCATAATGGTTCCGCCGGCCCTGCGTATACGCGATGTAGTAAACAAACCGTAAATTACAACTTTCTCCCTGGAATCGGCAAGAAGGAAGTTTTTGCGGGTATAGTTGCCTCCAGTAGACATCCGTGCAGGGTGGTCTGGTGCGTTTGAGCGCTAATAGCCACCGTACGTTCAAATATTAATGAATTTATGAATCGTGTACTGAGACAGACTGGAGAAATGATAGAATGAAGCTTCAAGGATTCTCCGTCACCGGCGCTGACGGTATATTCGTGCCTTGTACCATCAAAACCGGTCGAAGACCAAACTAGTCGATAAATGTAGGAAAGACATAGTTGCCGAGACGTATCGAGAGTTGAATCGCGCTGTTGCCGCATTTCCCCTATTACTATTTTGTCGTCACGGAGGCTTGGATGAATCACGGCGAAGCGGCTGGAGAACAGAGATGGGCAACGATAATATCTGGATAAACTCAAATAAAATATTCTACAGTATTGTCTCATTACGGGCTCGGTTTGGTGTACACCATGTGGACTTTTCGCTATCCCCACCACTTCTGTCTCACTCTTGTCCGGTGAAGGCGAGAGGACGGTACGAGACAGACGACACGTTGATGTTTTGTCTCGTTCCATCTTTCGGACGCCTGACACTCCGTCCTTTGCGTTCGCGCCCGTCGCGCACGCAAAGCGTCCCATCTCGCTCCCCCCATCGGCCAGAAAGAAGCGAGAAACGAACACTCGGAATTAGGACTGTTCACGATACGGGGCTCACCGCCGGTCCCGACCAGCGAGGATTTGGGCTGTTCGGCGGCGGCTTGTAATCTCGGTTGGAGGGCCTACAGTTTTGATAAAATGTAAAATATGATGTTTTCAGTATTCAGTAACATACTGCTGAGATTTTCCACATTAAACTGAATTCAAATACGGTATCAATTGGATTATTTCTAGAACTGTAGTAGATAATTAAATATAAATGCGTAACATTTCTAATATAATAATGCTACAAATAATCTGATTTATACCGTGTTTAAATACATTTTCATCTGGAAAATCTCAGCAGTATGTTACTGAAACGTTCATGTCGATACGATAGAAAATATGAAAGTTTTACATTCTATTAAAACAAACAAAATAAAGAATCATATAATTATATTTTTTTCACAAGAAAATATAAATATTTCCCTCACCGCATACGTTATATTTCGCAACTCAAAATTCACGATTTTTGGGGAAACGGGTTTTGTTAACGGGAAAAGTTTTGTTAGACAACAACCGCTTTTTCTATACTAATAACTCAAAAACTGCAAATTTTGAGTTGCATCGTTGTTACAGCAAATGAGCGATTTCATTACGAGCGATCTGATAAAATTGTAGGAAGACCGTCAATGGAGAAGAGGAATTACACAGAATGAGAAAAGATAATTAGAATTGCGAAGTGTAGAAGAGATATTGATACCGAAATAAGTATTGTTTCATTGATATATTTCCTAACTTTACTACCCAACCTCTCTATCTTTCATTATTGCCATCCTCCTTTACATTCAGCGAGGCTCTGACGCTAGGCGCAGCTCTCGTGCCGTATTCTTTCCAGACTTCTCGATAGAAAGAGGTGTGGCAACAGCGCGGCAGAGACGGAGAGAACAGAAAATGTGGCAACTATGCGTAAAAAATTCGTCTACATAGAGTACCTGGAGATGTCACCTCTATATAAGTTCTTTTTATCGACTGCAGTAGTTTCATTAGGGTCCGTCTGTTTACAGAGGACGCTTCGATCGATTCGGACCATAACAAACTTGAGACGGCAGCCTTAAGTCTCTTTGAATACAACACGCTTGCTCTCTTCTCGCTCTCAATACAAGGACTGCGTCTTTTCGCCTTCACGCAGTACTGCCAACCTCTCATTCCATCATTCCCCGTGCACTGGGCCCATTCACACCCACACTCATACCAACTCATAGATGAAAAATAACTCCACAACAGCCAAGTAAATAGATTGTAATATATGTAAAATTATTATATATTGTTCCATTAATTAAAAAATAGAAATATAAAAAGAAAAAATATAAAAATAGAATATAAATAGTGTCTCGGCAGAACCATCTCTCTCTCTCTCTCTCTCTCTCTCTCTCTTTCTCTCTCTCTCTCTCTCTCTCTCTCAATCTCTCTCTCTCTCAATCTCTCTTTCTCCTTCTCTTTCTCTCTTTTTCTCTTCTTCACATCAATCGCAAGACAACTTGAACATTCTCGAACAGCTGATGGACTTCCTATTTACTTTTCGCGACATCATACGTACATACTTTTCCACACAACACCTCGTATACATTCATACGCACTCACGCTCTCGTGACCGACCCGAGTGCTCAGTTACACAGAACAGTAATATCTCGACAGCATTCGCCGAAAGTGTTACATATCTATTGTATCGCCCCAATTCTTTATCTCTAAATAAACCACACTATTCTCAACATTTTTGAGTTCTCCCTATGCAAATAGAATATAAAAATACAACATAAAAAGAAAAATATAATAATAATAATAATTTAATTTATTGCCCACTTTCACCTACTCCTTCTTCATAAAGTCTGTTCCAAATTTCTTCCCGTTCCAATCTATCAAATGGACTCTTCATATCCGTGAAAAACAGGTATAGTTTTCCTCTTCCTTTTGAGGTTTCTATATCTATAACCATTTTAACTACAGCTATGGCGTCTACTCTTCCTCTCCTTTTCCTGAATCCCATATGCGTTGCTGAAATCATTATTTTAGTTTTATCTTAGTTTTCCAAATGTCTGTAAAATATATATGTATAGAATTACTGATGCCCATGCTCTTTATAGCATGGGGATCAGGAGGGTTCCACAGGATTAGTTAATTGACACGTGGTTTCTCTCTAGGATGGTTGCAGCCGGAAAAGAACGAGGCTGCTGAAACACTCGTTCGTGTCTCCTACCCTACACTCTATATTCGTTCTGTCGAACTATATTGTGGCGTGCAGTTTAACCTATATATATACTATTTCAGGTGTAGGGCTGACCTGAATTATGTCTGGAGTTTATGTTTTTAACATGCGTATCGTTTAACCCCTCAGTGTGGTATGACGAGCAGGACTCGTCATGAGAAAAAGGTCCTCAACGACGGTATGACGAGCACTGCTCGTCATGGGACGTGAATCGGAGGCGTCAGCATTAGGCCTTGGGACCACGGTCTATTGGACACTCGAATTAGAGGCGTGTTGTGCACTTCCCAAATACTTTCTGTAGGCCTTGGGGAGGAGATATGTACAGAGTGATCTTAGAGCCACTGGAATCCTCGGCCGACCGCGGCGATTCGAGGTCGACACCCCGCAGTCGAGGGTGAAATATTCATTACAGCGTATTAAGAAATTCTTTTTTCTTCAGCGTATCGATATGAAAATAACACTAATGGATTCCTTATGTTTTTCTGATGAAAATCGTACCAAATGTCATGTAAATCGGACTACTTTTACATAAGAATAGACAGATACGAGGTATGTATTTTGTGCCCGCCCAAGTATTTACTTTTCCACCAGAGTCGACCAATAGCACTCAAGTTTGACAATACTTCTTCAGATCCGCTATGTAGTAACACCTTAACAGCAGAGGCCAAGATTTTAACCAATGACATTCATCCCGCAGTTAGGAACTGTTCTGGACAGAAAATCTCCCAGCTTGAGGGGTTAATATCCCATTTTCCATTTGGTCTTCTAATCTTCTGCTTAAAATTTCCACATATATCTTATAATCCGTGTCCATCTAACAAGGGGAGTCCACAGTGAGGTGTACATCGATTTTGATGAGCCTTGGCACGATGGATCTATGTCGAAAATAAGTAAATACGTGTCCGAGCGTTTGTGCCATTGGGCTTTAATAACAGAGATAATTACATGTAAATTATTAAACATTTCATAGCGCCGATGGAAACCATAAAAGCCATAACCACAACTTAAGAATATGCCGTGGAGCGTTCGGTAAGACGGCAGCGTGGCGTTGTTGCGGTCGTGAGTTCAATTCCGCCTGTGTCTATATATTTTTTCATACTTTATTTTTTCCACACTTTATTTTTTCCACACTGTATGAATAGTGAGAAAAAAAGGTAACGGTAGTAACGTTCACTAATTCTTTTAAATGTATAAATACAATTATTATTTTTTTTTTTTTTTTTTTAACGTGGGGAAATCTTCAAAAGACACCCCGACACCTCCAGAGGCGAATCCCCCGAGGACGCCAGGGTAGTGTGGGATTTTTACCCACTAAAACCCCACGGCCACCATCGCGCGATGGGGTACCACCGGAAACTTCGATAAGACTTCGCAGAACTGTTCCTGAATAATTAATATACCTATAACATAAGAACTATTATATAATAACGAGCGGTAATCTCGAAAAATTAGCATCCCAAAATTAATATCAGTACACAATTCAACTTACAGTAACAAAATGAGATATATATTTATGTTCTTACGTTTCCATTATCTACAGCTCTCCGGGTGATATTGGTCATAAAAACATTCGAAACATAAAATGTTCCTGCATGTAGCACACTTTATAAATCCTGATTTGCTACATCTGCAATTCGATCGCCTCAGGTCTGTTGGAAAGCAAACTTCATTCACATTTGCGAACACAGATCTTGACGGAATTAATTTTGACGCGAACCAGGCGTATTTAATCATATCTTCAAAAATTGGAGCAGACAGTTGGTGGTGTATAAGAGAATGAATTTTAATTGCATCTTCCCTCGAAGATAAATGTTCATTTTTCTGTAGGACATCGACCGAATTTTGTATTTTTTTAATAAAATTCTTCATCTGCCTAAAGAAATAGACGTCCAATGGTTGGCAAAATGGTGTGCAGTGTGGGGGAATAACTGCTATTTGGGAGCTGCAGTTCCCTTCCTCATCCGTGAAAATTCTATTTATTTCTTGCAAATCTGTCTGACCTCCCCACGAGGCCAGGAACGCGTAGTCGTATTTTCGGATGCGTTTGTCGATTGTTTGTAAAAAAAAACAAAAGAAACACATGCCATAAGCCACCGAAATAATCGGCATTGCATTAGTGGCAACAAGAAGCATTCTAGTTTTCTCAAAGTTTTGTGAAACGTGCGATTTCTAACGGTGAATAAAAAAGTGGTGTCTGCAGAATGGCAACGAGACAAGCAGTAGTGCAAGATTTAACAAGTGGAGCTTCCACCGAAACCATCTTCGATGGAAAATACGACTACGCGTTCCTGGCCTCCTACGACAAAGACGACATTGCGAACAGCTTGAAAATTTGTTGCGGAATTTTAGAGTCACTGAATATTATCACAGGACCAGCGAAAGAACCCGTATCGGAAAAGTCGATAGCTATAGGCGAAAAAATGGCTACAGCTATCATCGAAGTATTAAAAGAAATGGATTTTCACGAACAAGAGGAATTATTTTTCTGTAACGAAGATATTCCAGGAGAAGATAAAGAAAATATAGTGCCAGGAGCCGTTTCAAGTGCAAGTTCAGCGTCGAGCACTTCATCTCACAATGAAATAGATATGGACGTCGAATATGAACCGGATAGCAAAGCGATAAAATCTGATTACATACCGCTGGACACAAAAATTAAAATTGTAAATTTAGTCAGGGAACATCCGAAATGGAGTTTGAAGACCATACGTCGTAATGGAGGTAGCTCACTTGACTCCAAAAGACATATATATAGATGGCGAACAGAAATTGAAAGCGGTGGAGGAGTAATGGAAAAACATAATATGATAAATAAATGGACTCTCGACCGATTCCATCAAGCTCGGCAACAAAAACTTCCAGTTACAACAAGAATGCTGCAGCAATGGGCCACTCAAGCGGCTATGCAATTTGAAGGGGAAAATTTTTCGTTTTCCGCATCGCACGGTTGGGTCAACAAATTTAAATTGCATAATTCGATTCGCCAGAGGAAAGTGACCCGTTATATTAAATCGCGGAATGGTCTGGATTTGCCCACTATTTTAAGGATAGCAGAAGAATTTCAAAAAACAACTTCAACAATAATACCAAATTTTAATCCGGATTTCGTGTTAAACACGGACCAAAGTGGCTGTGAGTACAGAATGAATATACAGCGAGTTTTGTCTCACAAGGGAGAAAAAATGACAGAAGTTTTTCTTGGAGATTTCAACAAGGTCACGCATAGCTATACAGTACAGTATACTATCTCCGCTTCTGGAAAACTCATCCCGAAAGTTTTCTTTTGCTTGCAAGAAGCGAAAGGAACTTTTGGCCCTCGCGTTGCCACCACCGTCCAAAATTTAACACATAGATACAAAAATGTATACTTAACAGCCTCCAAATCCGGAAAATTAACAAAATCTCATTTCATGACGTTTCTGACCAACGTCATGAAAGAGTATTGTGGGCACCAGAAATTCCTGCTCCTCCTCGATTCGTGGGGAGGTCAGACAGATTTGCAAGAAATAAATAGAATTTTCACGGATGAGGAAGGGAACTGCAGCTCCCAAATAGCAGTTATTCCCCCACACTGCACACCATTTTGCCAACCATTGGACGTCTATTTCTTTAGGCAGATGAAGAATTTTATTAAAAAAATACAAAATTCGGTCGATGTCCTACAGAAAAATGAACATTTATCTTCGAGGGAAGATGCAATTAAAATTCATTCTCTTATACACCACCAACTGTCTGCTCCAATTTTTGAAGATATGATTAAATACGCCTGGTTCGCGTCAAAATTAATTCCGTCAAGATCTGTGTTCGCAAATGTGAATGAAGTTTGCTTTCCAACAGACCTGAGGCGATCGAATTGCAGATGTAGCAAATCAGGATTTATAAAGTGTGCTGCATGCAGGAACATTTTATGTTTCGAATGTTTTTATGACCAATATCACCCGGAGAGCTGTAGATAATGGAAACGTAAGAACATAAATATATATCACATTTTGTTACTGTAAGTTGAATTGTGTACTGATATTAATTTTGGGATGCTAATTTTTCGAGATTACCGCTCGTTATTATATAATACTTCTTATGTTATAGGTATATTAATTATTCAGGAACAGTACTGCGAAGTCTTATCGAAGTTTCCGGTGGTACCCCATCGCGCGATGGTGGCCGTGGGGTTTTAGTGGGTAAAAATCCCACACTACCCTGGCGCCCTCGGGGGATTCGCCTCTGGAGGTGTCGGGGTGTCTTTTGAAGATTTCCCCACGTTAAAAAAAAAAAAATAATAATTGTATTTATACATTTAAAAGAATTAGTGAACGTTACTACCGTTACCTTTTTTTCTCACTATTCATACAGTGTGGAAAAAATAAAGTATGAAAAAATATATAGACACAGGCGGAATCGAACTCACGACCGCAACAACGCCACGCTGACGTCTTAGCGAACGCTCCACGGCATATTCTTAAGTTGTGGTTATGGCTTTTATGGTTTCCATCGGCGCTATGAAATGTTTAATAATTTACATGTAATTATCTCTGTTATTAAGGCCCAATGGCACAAACGCTCGGACATGTATTTACTTATTTTCGACATAGATCCATCGTGCCAAGGCTCATCAAAATCGATGTACACCTCACTGTGGACTCCCCTTGTAAGTTATGCTCCTATAGATCTTAACCATTTCCCTTTCTCCTTTTTTATTTTTTTTTTTTTTGAACACAGGACTTAATATTCCTTCTTTCCATTCTTCCGGAATGTCCCCTTTCTTCTATGTTCTGTTTATCACCTTTATTTGATTACCTATATTTATGAAGATGATTGCGACCTCGATGTTGAATTAAGATACCTATAATTAAAATGTAAGCGTTTAATTTTTAAGTCTGTTCTGTTAATATCTTAAATGATTTGAGTTCAGATCGACGTGAGTCAGATCGGTTTATATCTATATTTATTTAATAAATTTTTGTACAAAAGGAATTAATTTATCAATTCTTTTTGTTTTTTTATATATTTTTGTTTTTTGTTTTTTAATAAAAATTGGAATTTTATGTTTATTAAGAATAGGTGTTTACCCTGTGATAATTTTTGGTTGGGCTTCAAATTCTAATTATTCAATATTAGGAGCGATGGGGTCAATTTCACAATCACTTTCTTATGAAGTAAGTTTATTTTTAACAATATTTTCTGTAATTTTATTAATTGAAAGTTATTCATTATTGGATTTATATAAATTTCAATATTATATTAAATTTATTTTAATTTTAATTTCAGTCTTTTAAAATCGGAGACCAAGTGCTACTACACGACGAGACACTAAGACGCGGGCGGTCAAAACTGACACCTGCGTGGATAGGCTCTTACACGATTTAAAACACGCACGATAATAATAATAATTACATTATAAAGGGCGATGAACAATCCGCTTTCAGACAAATACTTTATAGAATTGGACAGTAATAGGAAATGGTCGCAGTTTTGAAGGAAAGTAACGATACACTAACATTTATATATAAGGATAAGACTAAGAAAAGTAATTTATTAAAAAAAAGATGGTAAATAAGCGCACAACTAGACGTCGTCGTCCCAGCTACGTAGAGCGCCGTTGGCGAGCCCGACTCGCCGATCCATGCCCGATAAAGGTGAGATCAGACGGCGCGTGAATCGGCGATTCACGCGCCGTCTGATCGGTCATGGCTCGGCTCGCCCAGGCTCGCCAAGCCGACTTGCCGAGCTAGACGAGCCGAGCCAGCTCGCCAAAACGTTGGCTCAAACCCTGCTTCTGAAAATTTTTCGGCTGTGGGCCCTTCCCTCAGTGGAAATTTTCGGCGGCAGGTCCGGTCTGAAGAAGTCTCCGTGGCGGCTCGGCCCAGACTGATCCCCTCCATCATCGCGGCTTCCCCCACTCCGCCGCTCGTGCGCGCGCAACCTGTCTTCCTCGCTCCGCTCTCTCCGCACCAAAGTTCTCCGCGCCCCCTCACTTACCCCCCCCCCCCCCGCCCCGCGCTCCTCTCAGAGGACCTGCTTTGGAACTCTTCTAGCCTTACTAGTGTGGACAACACCATACACTCATGCACACTTTTTCGGGTGGTTTAAGCGCACTGTACCATATTTAAAATCAAACGCCGTTATTGTGATGGATAACGCGCCGTACCACTCTGCGAAACAAGAGCGCTGTCCCGTAACGAGCTGGAACAAACCGCAGATAAAGGAGTGGCTTACCAGCAAGAGAATACGAATGCCAGATACAGCATTGAAGTGGCAGTTATTGGACGAGGTTCGCAGAATTAAGCCCAATTACGATAAATATGTTATCGATGAATTCGCAAAAACAATGGGGAGAAATATTCTCCGACTACCGCCTTGCTATTGCGAGTTGAATCCATTTGAGCTTGCGTGGGCGGTAATAAAAGGCCACATAAAAGCCAGTAACAAGACTTTCCACCTTGCCGATGTAAAGCGGCTAATAATACAAGGGGTGGAAAAGGCAACACCCGAAATGTGGGCAAATTTTATCTGCCACACGACGAAGGAGGAGGATAAATTATATGACCTGGACCAAGTAATGGGGTATGCAGGATAATGGGGATGATTCTTCATTCGACGAAGATGACCTAGACCACGGTGAAGGTGGACATTCAGAATTCGAGCTAGATCCGTATTTGGAACCCGAACCGGAACCGAATTTGGAATTGGAGTCGGATTCAGATAGAATCATCAAGACAGAAACTGCACAGTAGGCCGGTAAGCTGCATTTCAGGGAAACAATCTAATCTTTTAATCTATCTTTCTTATGTATATATATTTATGTATTTCTGTACTCTTTCAGAAACTTTTTTAAGGAAGGACCACTCAGAATTCCCGGATCAATCAGAGAAGTATGTTATCTTTGAACTAGGTGTGCTAATAGGACATTGAATCTGGAGTTAATGTGATTTTTATTCATTCTTGTAGATGTCTCAATGTGAATCCGGATCCGGCGCCAATTCCGAATGCACACCTTCGTGGTCTGGGTTACTTTCATCCAGGGACTCCTACCGGTATGTAAAATACCGGTATTATACCGGTATTTTTCGGTAGTATCTTCGTCTGAGACATAATACCGGTATAACGCTCATACCGGTATTCCGCCATTACAGCTATACCGGTATCGATATCGTACCGAAACAGATAAATACCGAAATCGATATTGTACCGAAAAATAAAAATACCGAAACCGATATCGTACCGAAAACAATCGGTTACCGGTAACCGAAATAAATACCGGTATTTTTTCGGTATTCTGTTCGGTAACATTTCCATAGACATATATAGACGGAGCGTGTCTGAGGGGGCGTTGTGAGGTTCGCGGTAAGGGGAGCGATACAGACAAATCGGGTATTGCAGTGGCTATGCATGCCGAATGCTTCCGAAGCTAATCGACATGCCTGTATCTGACCTCAGCCTTTTCCCCTCCAAGCCTACCATTCCCCTCACCGATAATCCCAGCTTCTGCTCCGTCTATACATGTCTATGGACATTTCATAACCCTTACAGAATTGGAACTATTATATCAAAATACCGGTATAACTGTAGAGTGTGTTTAAATGAGTAGAACGAAAGCCGCATGTGTGGACGAAGAATCGAGGCGGGTGAGAGGGGATGATAAGATGTGATAGGCCGATTGGTATGGGGAGCGGGAGTTGGTGAAAGAGTGGGAGAAAAAGTATATACGGAGGATAAACGAGAGAATCGAGAGAGAACTCAAGGAGTAACTGTTAACATAATACTATAGCAAGTAGTTCAATAAACAATATTATATTACTTTACAATAACATTTACAACATAACATTATACCATTAGGGTAAGTCAGGGTGAGATGGTCATACGCAAGAGATGGACAGTGACAGTATTTTTTAGAAGGAAATGCCTGATTGCGCTGCCTCGACGTGGGTACAAAGTGTCATAGAAAAGTGACATTCTTAGTTCAAAGTTTTTACGATATTTTTAATACGATACCGTAAACTGGGGCGACTTTGCCCGCCGGGGTGACATTGCCCACTTTTTTAGTCTGACTGAAAAATTACCATATGATTGAATTCGCTATTGTTTTTTCCTTTGACCTTGGAAAAATTATTGCTATCTATTACAAAACACCACATGTTCTAATTACTTCTCAATTAAATAAAATAAAGTTCTTCCGAAAAGTGGGCAATGTCACCCCGGGTGGGCAAAGTCACCCCAGTTTACGGTATTTTAAGGGAATTTTTAATTAAATCAAGTAAAACAATTTAAAAGGAAGTGTAGGATAAATGAAAATGCACAGCAGTTGATGACGAATGTTTATTTTTATCATTAAAATTAAGCATTAAAATATCATCCAGAATGTGATCAGATAAATTGTAGCGTAAATAGGATAATACATACTTCAAAGAGGAGAATAATCTCTCCACACTAACTTGTGTCGGAGGTACAGATAACGCTATTTTGGCTAATGAGTATAATTCCGGTTCATTATTTTTATTTGTGTTCCAAAATTCTAAAATATCTTCTTTGGAATCCAAACGAGGGTATTCTAAAAATTTCCTCAGCATACCCATAATGTCCAAAGTATGTGTAGAAGTACTAGCACCGCGTTTTTTATTGTCTAACTCCCTTAACATTTTTTCTACATCGTCTGCCTCACAGTCATCTTCACATGCAGTTGAAGTGCTCGGGGAACAGTTATTATTATTAGGTAACGTCTGATATTCTTTCTGCATTTTTTGTGTATATTGCCAAGTACGTATTAAATGGTTATTCGCTTGTATTATTTGTTGTCGCGTTAAGACGATGTTAAATCGCACATCAAGAAACATTCCTGCCAGGAAAGCATCGTTATTAAATAAATGTTTTTCTCGAGCTGCCATTGCTTGAACAAGTCTACATGCCAATGGCGTTTTGATCTTGGCGCTTTCTAATTTACATTGTGACCACGTTCGATAAAAATCTCCAATCACAAGTTGTTCTTCTTGTAATCGTTTGGTTGCAATACGCGCTGGGGTTAGAGAACACACTAGATCTTCAATTTCTAACCACGTTTGTGGATGTAAATATTGATCTTTATTTTTTTTGTCACAGCATTCTTTTAATTCCACCAGACGTTCCAACATATCCAATGTTGAGTGCCAGCGTGTAGGGCAGTCTATTATGGGTTTCTTCTTTTGCATTGCCTTTAGTATACTTCTCACCCCTGGTGCTCGTAACTTTTTGCAAACTCCTCTAGCTTGACTGATTATGGCTGCAGTTTTGTCATCTTTCAAAACATCCGAGACAGCTACCTGTAGTGTGTGAGCTGCACACCGGACAGATCTAATTTGATATTTTAATTTTTCAGCGTTCTCATCTTTATCATTACAATTTAAATTATTTAAAATGTTTTCTTCGTCATCCGATAGCAAAAATTCATATTCTTCATCATTATCATTAAGATTTGTTTCATTAAGAGGTACCAAATTACAACTATCGCTATCGCATTCGCTGTCGCTATCGTCTTTACTATTACAATTTTCCTCTTGGTCGTTCCCTATGAGTTTGACGAGCTTAATCATGTTTGATCCGTTATCGGTCGTAATCGAATAAATCTGATGTATAGATATCCCATACATGAGAAGGACATTTTTCAAAATGTGTTTCATATTCATAGCAGTATGTCTACTGTAAACTTCTTTCACTGCTAGAGTATTCAGAACCAGTTTCTTCCCATTCACGTACTGTACATTTATTCCTAAAAATGAACGATCCATACAGGTCGCAGCATCGATTTTTAGCGATACTAATTTGCCGTGGAATTTCTTCCTAAGTTCTTCTCGAAACAACTTTGCTTTCATTATAACGGCATTACGCACTTCTTGCGAAGAAATATTTAATTTCGAAATTGAACACGACGGTATCATATTAATAATATTTTGGAAAGCGGTGTCATTAATTAAACTGAAAGGCCGTCCATGAATTGTTATTAGATTCACGCATTCGTCTAACACATCCTGCTTAATGCGTTTGCTTTTATTATTAGCACTTCCTTCCCCCACATCTACAGTTTTTCGCTTTTGCTTGTCAAGCATAACTTTTGTAAATTCAGCAGGATGATTCGATGACAAATGAGACAACAAATTGGTGCCGTGATTTCCCTAAAAGTACGCAAATATGAGTCATAAAATAATAATCAAATAATTACAAATACTTACTGCGACTTCATGACCGCACTCGTTAATCAAACATGTCGATTTATTATTTGAATTCAGTTTGAAGTATTCGTGAACAGTATTTGTTCTCTTCCGACCCATTCCGTCTGTGTGCTCAACCACTGACCCTAACACTAACCCTAATACGGATACTAACTCGAACACTGATGCTAACACTAACGCTAACCCTGATGATAACACTGACTCTAACACTGATACTAAAACTGATAATAACTCTAAGACTGACTTGAACACTGATAATAACACTAACACTAACACTGATACTAACACTGATAATAACTCTAAGACTGACTTTAACACTGATAATAACACTAACACTAACACTGATACTGACACTGATAATAACTCTAAGACTGACTTTAACACTGATAATAACACTAACACTAACACTAACAGTAACTCTACCACTAACAACAACACTAATAGTAACTCTAACAATAACAGTAATGAACTAAAAATAAACTAATAGCGTGTTACTTAATAACCTAATAATCTAATAATAAACAACCAATAACTTAGTAACTATTACACTAAACCGACTAAAGTAATAAATGCAGAACTAGCTCGGTAATCTATAAATATTTAATAAATTAATAAATTTCAAAAATCTTTCCTTGCTGCTCTGCTCTCTTTAGTTAAAATGTCCTATCTAGCATTTTGAAACAACCTAGAAAACTGCAGTTTTATCATTTACTTTGTACCATACTTATTTCCTTCATTCAAATTAAAAGATGTTGTCGTTATTTCGTAATAGCTTAATATAATTTCTTGTAATAGGTGTACCGGTAGGGAATGTATTATTAACGTACCAATTAATTAATTGTTTTAGATAAGATATTTTACCCATTTTGAAAGAAGTTAGGTTAAATACATTAGACTGATTATAAATCTTTACGAAGCACGTAGAGTTTTCTAACTTTACTTAAAAGGTAAAGGCGTGTGGAACTTCAAATATTTCGACATATCTCAAAAAATGAAAAAATGCTAAATAGGACAGTTTAACTAAGGAGGGCAGTGTTAGGACCTATTCACTCAATGGTCGATCAGCAGACTCACGTGTCACCACGTTCTTGTCCCAGATGTCGAAAACCTTCATTTGTTTATATTCGCGTACTTTTACGGAAAACACATAAATCAGATTTATTCGATTACGACCGATAACGGATCAAACATGATTAAGCTCGTCAAACTCATAAGGAACGACCAAGAGGAAAATTGTAATAGTAAAGACGATAGCGACAGCGAATGCGATAGCGATAGTTGTAATTTGGTACCTCTTAATGAAACAAATCTTAATGATAATGATGAAGACTATGAATTTTTGCTATCGGATGACGAAGAAAACATTTTAAATAATTTAAATTGTAATGATAAAGGTGAGAACGCTGAAAAATTAAAACATCAAATTAGATCTGTCCGTTGTGCAGCTCACACACTACAGTTAGCTGTCTCGGATGTTTTGAAAGATGACAAAACTGCAGCCATAATCAGTCAAGCTAGAGGAGTTTGCAAAAAGTTACGAGCACCAGGGATGAGAAGTATACTAAAGGCAATGCAAAAGAAGAAATCCATAATATACTGCAACCAAACGATTACAAGAAGAACAACTTGTGATTGGAGATTTTTATCGAACGTGGTCACAATGTAAATTAGGAAGCGCCAAGATCAAAACGCCATTGGCATGTAGACTTGTTGAGGCAATGGCAGCTCGAGAAAAACATTTATTTAATAACGATGCTTTCCTGGCAGGAATGTATCTTGATGTGCAATTTAACATCGTCTTAACGCGACAACAAATAATACAAGCCAATAACCATTTAATACGTACTTGGCAATATACACAAAAAATACAGAAAGAATATCAGACGTTACATAATAATAATAACTGTTCCCCGAGCACTTCAACTGCATGTGAAGATGAGTGTGAGGCAGACGATGTTGAAAAAATGTTAAGGGAGTTAGACAATAAAAAACGCGGTGCTAGTACTTCTACACATACTTTGGACATTATGGGTATGCTGAGGAAATTTTTAGAATACCCTCGTTTGGATTCCAAAGAAGACATTTTAGAATTTTGAAACACAAATAAAAATAATGAACCGGAATTATACTCATTAGCCAAAATAGCCTTATCAGTACTTCCGACACAAGTTAGTGTGGAGAGATTATTCTCCTCTTTGAAGTATGTATTGTCCTATTTACGCTACAATATATCTGATCACATTCTGGATGATATTTTAATGCTTAGAGCTAACACCAAGGATGTAAATTTATAAATTATGATAAAAATAAACATTCATCACCAACTGCTGTGCATTTTCATTTATCCTACACTTCCTTTTAAATTGTTTTACTTAATTTAATTAAAAATACCCTTAAAATATCGTATTAAAAATATCGTAAAAACATAATTAAAAATATTTAGAAATTTAGGCATAATGGAATACGAAACCGAAAAAATAACCGTAAATGTTTACTACATGTCTGTTAATATCAATAAACGAAAAATGAATATTTAATATACAAGTTTTACAAATGGAAAAAATGTGTCATTGCCCATCTTTCCCCTAATGTCCGGGAAAGATGGGCATATGCACCTTTCAGGCTAACAAGTTGTGGTCTTTAACTGGTTATCTCAAATTCTTTCTAGTTTTCATCCACCTTCGTTTTTGCCCGCTTAAAACTTATTTGGGCTCTTGCTGTGAGTCTTCTAATCCGCATGTATGACACACAGTGTCAAACTCTGTGCAATTTTCATGGGCCCCATAACCACATGACTTACATTTTAGCCAATTTTTTTTTGGTTTCGAAATAATTTTCTCCGAATTTCACCAAAATATCTGAAATTACATCAAATACAGCTATGACCAGCTCTCCTGGACAACAATTGACCATCTTCCCCTTAAAGCCCTGGTAAGATAGACATTCCCATTTTGCTTAGACTAACAGACGTAACCCCGAATACTTTACGGTTAAAAACACTGTATACAATGCACTATCGAAAATACATCTTGAGAATTAAAAACATTCAGCAAAAATAACACAAACGAGATGACCAAAATGTTGATCAAACATTTTGAAGCACTAGCTTAAATTTTACGGTGGATTTACAAACCTTTAAAAACGTTCTATTCCAACACTTTGAACTAAGAATGTCACTTTTCTATGACACTTTGTACCCACGTCGAGGCAGCGCAATCAGGCCTTTCCTTCTAAAAAATACTGTCACTGCCCATCTCTTGCGTATGACCATCTCACCCTGACTTACCCTAATACGTATAATGTTACACCGGTATTTTGATATAATAGTTCCAATTCTGTAAGGGTTATGAAATGTCCATAGACATGTATAGGCGGAGCAGAAGCTGGGATTATCGGCGAGGGGAATGGTCGGCTTAGAGGGGAAAAGGCAGAGGTCAGATACAGGCACGTCGGGTTAGCTTCGGAAGCATTCGGCATGCATAGCCGCTGCGATACCCGATTTGCCTGTATCGCTCCCCTTACCGCGAACCTCACATCGACCCCTCAGACACGCTCCGTCTATATATGTCTATGAAAATGTTACCGAACAGAATACCGAAAAAATACCGGTATTTATTTCGGTTACCGGTAACCGATTGTTTTCGGTACGATATCGGTTTCGGTATTTTTATTTTTCGGTACAATATCGATTTCGGTATTTATCTATTTCGGTACGATATCGGTACCGGTATTTATCTGTTTCGGTATGATATCGGTATCGGTATTGCTGTAATGGCGAAATACCGGTATGAGCGTTATACCGGTATTAAAGTTTCATCGGGTGAAGGATGCTGCGCATTATCCTGCATATCGTCGATTACCTGATTACACATTTCGGGTATTATCTTTCCCCCTTGTATCAAGATGGAAAGTCTTGTTATTGGCTTTTACGTGGCCTTTTACTAACGCCCACGCGAGCTCAATTGGATTCAAGTCGCAATGGTACGGCGGTAGCCGGAGAATAGTTTTCCTTGTTGTCTTTGCGAATTCATCGATCACATATTTATCGTAATTGGGCTTAATGCTGTGA
The DNA here is from genome assembly GCA_963855975.1 of Andrena chrysosceles. NCBI lineage: Eukaryota > Metazoa > Arthropoda > Insecta > Hymenoptera > Andrenidae > Andrena > Andrena chrysosceles. The sequence goes on along the minus strand of OY979767.1, from coordinate 75,999,456 downwards.
ACCTCGTCCAATAACTGCCACTTCAGTGCTGTATCTGGCATTCGTATTCCCTTGCTGGTAAGCCACTCCTTTATCTGCGGTTTGTTCCAGCTTGTTACGGGACAGCGCTCCTGTTTCGCAGAGTGGTACGGCGCGTTATCCATCACAATACCGGCGTTTGGTTTTAAATATGGTACAGTGCGCTTAAACCACTCGAAAAAGTGTGCCGCATTCATCTCGTCGGGGTAATCAGCGCTCTTGGTCTTCGATTCAAAACACAGCAAGCCAATTTCGACAAAACCATCCTCCGATCCAATATGGAGTACGATGAGGCGCTTTCCTTTCACAGTCGGAGTAGGTGGGCCAATCGTCAGGCCCCTTTCTCTGGCGTTCGATGCCGAAGCTATGGTGTTGTCCACCCACACTCGCTGCCGTGTGTCGCCCGCATTTACCCATGTCTCGCCCAAATAATAAATAGGCCTTCTCGCCGTTCTGAATTCTCGAATTTTTGTGATGAACGTTCAGCGCCAACGAATTATATCTTCTCGCTCGATAAGGGCACTATTGCGTTGTCTCTGTACGTACTTGAAGTTCATTTTCATCAGGAGGCCTTGTAACGTACTCAGCGATATAATCGGTAAATTTTCGTCTCTTCGGATCGCCGCCAAAACTCTCGGAGCTGTCGGTAGTTCTCTTCGTTCCCAAAAGGCGTGCACATGCTTCCGCATTGCTCCAATTTTCTCTTCCGACATCTTCTGCATTATATCGGGCCTTACCCATGTCTTCGAAGGTGAAGTCAGGATCCCCGTCCTTTTAAATTCTTTTAAAGTGTCGACGACGGTACGATAGCGGATAGTCCACGCCGAATGTATTTCCAACTAATTTTATAATTTCCTTGTACCTCATTTCCGTAAACTGAGCTTTCTTGTCATTATAAATATTTTTGATAATCTTCCTTTGTCCAGAGTTTTATAAATATATACCAATGTTTTATAAATCTTTATAAATGTTTTACAAAGTTTGTATAATAAAATTTATTTTTATATGTTATATTTTGTTGTTATATTTCATAATATTAATACCGTAAACATTTCAGTATAATACGACTAATAAATAAATTCGTAATATGACACGACTTTGGTAGAATACACGTTTTATTTCGTTACCTGGTATATGAAAGAGGATCGGAACGATGCATAGAGAGAGGGAAGCCTGGGTGGTAAAGTGGAGAAACAAAGACCTCGTGAGAGTCGAAGAGCTCATTCCACATGCGCGAAATGGTTTCCTTCTAAAATTACCTCAAGTATAGTTGTGAGGACTGTGGCATCAAAACCCACCAAGGGGATAAATGTCTTAGTCGATCGGGCCATCCATGGGACAACGGTCGTCTTTTAAGCTGCAAGGTTCAGGCGACGACCACAAGTCTCTCCGAGTCACTATCTTCATCCCAGCCGAGTGTATTACAGCCTACTATTCCCACGTTGGAGGACATCAGGGGACTAATCAGGAGCGAAATAAGGAGCGAAATCAGGAGTGAGCTGAGTACTTTTCGGCGCGAGATTCTGGCTGTTGTTCAAGCGGATATCGCGGACATCCGTATACCAACACGGATCTGGCGGAACGGATGGTGGTTCTCGAGGAGAATGCTTTCTCTGATACTAGTCGCGGGATTTCTGACGGCTCAATCGCTGACAGCGTCATTTCCGAACTGAATGAAAGACAAAACAGAAGCTGCAATATTATTATTCATGGGATACCTGAGGTTCCAGTAGTTCCTGAAGTTCCTCTCGGTCAAAGGAACTTGCGGGATGCGGACAGCGGGAAAGCCTTGTTGGGTGCGGTCTACGACTAGGACTACAGCATTATCCGTACGCGTAGGCTAAGGAAAGCCAATGGTCCGTCTCCAAGGCCACCTTGTGTGGGGCTGTCTTCTGCGGAGTTGGTCAAGAAAGTACTTGCGAATAAATTCAAGAACACGGGATCAATGAAAATCTCTGATGACACATTGGGCTGCAGCGTATGAGCCTAAACCAGCTGAGGGACAAACTTAGGAGTCTCCGCGAAGGGTGGAAAGGACATGACTATAAAATATATGAATGAGGCTCCTAAAATTGTCCGTGCACCAGCTCCAGCAGCTCGTTCGTCAAAAAACTAGTGGGTAATCTCGTGGTGTATTACCAGAACGTCCGTGGCCTGAGGACTAAAACGAAAGACCTTTTACGCGCAATAACGTGTTCCGATACCTTCTATGACATTGTTGTACTAGTTGAAACATAGTCAAATGACGGCATTTTTACTGAGGAACTGGATCTAGCTAATTATAATGAATACAGATTTTACAGAAATACCAGTGTTCACTCGAGGGGAGGAGGAGTTCTGATCGCTGTAAGTAAAGCGTTATTAAGCTCTGTTGTTGGTATGTCTTCTGGTAGCTTTGAGCAGCTCTTTCTTAGGGTCAATACGGGTCCAGGCAGTCTTATTCTGGGAGCTGTTTATATTCCGCCTGCATCAAATGCATGCTTATATCGGGACCATGGTCTCTCTTTGGATGATATACTCTGTCGTTATCCCACTGATAAGGTCCTTGTGTTAGGTGACTACAACGTGGCTCGAATTTCCTGGATCCCTTGTCCGTCTAGTGTGTCGAATCCTACCTTATCATGTCTTGCCTTTAACCCTTCGGTGGGCGCGCCTGCGGCAGTTTGCTGCAAAGGGTCTAGCAGGGTAAGCATGGGCAAACGGCCCCCACGCCGCACAGTGGCGAATTTCGCCGAAAAGCTGGCCAAAAATGAATCTGCAATTCCCGTGCAAATTATTAAAATATTTTATTGTAATATAACTCTAAGCAGCTAAAAGTATAATTTTTTAACGTTAATTTGTTGTTTTAATTATAATTATATTATTAAAAATATTAAAAGTATTGTGGTTTGTAGGTTTTAGTCAAATAATTACGCAGTCATTACTGAAACATTAATATTTGTATATATTTTAACATTATTATATTGCATACTTATACATCTATATTTATACAAACATTTGGTACATAGCACTGATGATCAACGAGATGCTTTTCTTGCGGAATTTTAAACGTTAGGTATAATTACTAAGTGAGAGCTCAACCGCAATTTTGTCACTATTAACTTCCGTCTTATTTTGACTCGCATAAATATCTGCTGAAAGTGCTATCTGTAGGTGAACAGTGCATGTTTTATGTATAAATGAGTTTCATTGCGCGTTGTAGCATTCGGCACTTCTGTAAATCTTCCCGAATACACCTTTACTTCCGAACTTCTAATTGCACAGTAATTCAATTATTTATTGCAATGCAATCACTTGCCTTCACTCCGATATATAATAAAATAAAAAATAAAAAATATGATTACAATATAGAAAAAGATGTGAAATCAAAATGAGCTGCAAGTACATCACAAAAAAAAGAAAATAATATAATCACACAAAAACAGAAAATAATATAATCACATAAAAAGAAAATAATATATGTATGTATCTTTAATGTTCCCCTTGGGGTTACATGAACCTCTGTTCCGGTTTTACACTTTTCCGTAACTCTACTTAAACCTATTCCTTACACCTAAAACTATCTCACTACTCTATATACACTATTTACAATATTTACACCCTTTCGCCTCATCGCCTTCGCACGCCTTTCGCTCGCAACTCGTCGCCCTCGCTCGCATCTCGCTCGCAACTCGCCGCCCTCGCCCGCCTCTCGCCGCTCTCGCACGCGTCTCGCCGCACTCGCCCGCGTCTCAACGTCCTCGCTCACCTCTCGCTGCCCTCTCTCTATCCCCCCATTCCTCCCCTCTCTTCCCCGCTTATTCTATCTTACACTCCACTCTCCCCATTCATCCTTCCTTCCTTCCGTTTCCACAATCTCTCTCTCTCTCTCTCTCTCTCTCTCACTCTCTCCCTCTCCCTCACTCTCTCCCGCTTTCTCACTCCCTCGCTCCTTCACTCCCTCCTCACTCCCTCATTCCCTCACTCGCTCATTCCCCCCCTCTTCCTCTTTCTCACTTTCCTTTGCCCTCTCCCCTCTCTACCCTCCTCCTTCCCCCATTCTCCCCCCTGAATCCCGTTCCTCTACCCTCCCCCCTCTCCCCCCTGAATCCTGTTCCTCTCCTCCTCCAGCGCTCTTAGCCACCCCTCCCCCTCTCCCTCTTCTCCCAATACTTCCCTTACTTTCTCCTACCAACTACTTTTGTCCCCCCTGTCCCTGCATCTTTCCCAAACATGTTCCCATGTTTCCTCCTCCCCCCCGGAAACTCTACATAACCTTTTCTCCGTCCCCTCCCAGTACCTTCCTTCCCTTATCTCATTTCCCAACCTAAACCTTGCAATCCTTCTCCACCTGCTTTCCCCCCACCCCTTTCTCAGGTACTCCGGAAACCCCACCACCATCGTCCACTTATACCACCTATTGTATCTGGACTCCATTATCTTTTCCCACGTTTGTCCTTCGTCTTTTTCTCTACCTCTTCTCTCTATCTCTCCATACCCCTCCCTCCCCCTTTCCCTTAACCTCCTCACCTCCTCTATTTCTAGTCCTACCTCTTTGAAAAATCCTCTCCTTTCCTCCTCCCACGCGGACACTCTTCCCTCTTTTCCTTCTCTTTTTTTTATTTCCTCCCAACACTTTCTCGCCAACCCACTCCCTCTTCCCTCCTCCAGCCTCATCTCGAAGTTCCACGCCCTTCTTCCTGCTTTTATCCACAACTTCTCCCTATCCACCTCCTTCCTTACCAAGTACCCCGGCGTTACTCTCTCCTGCGTCGCCTCCATCGCTTTCCTTTCCCTCCAACCCCATACCTCCACCCCATAACTCCCCACCGTCCACACTAGTGAGTCGAATAGGGATAGCCTTCTCCTCACGTCGTTCCCAAACTTTATTTTCCCAATCCCCCATACCTGCCTTATTGCCACTGCCGCCTTTCTTGCCCTTGTTGCCACCTGCTCTTCCTGCCCTCCATTCCTTCCTATCTCGTATCCCAAGTATGTGAACTTTGTCACCTCCTCTATCCTCCTTCCCTTCCAGCTCCAGCTTAGTTTCTTCCTTCTCCCCCCTCCTTTCGCGAATCTCATAATTTTCGTCTTTTCCACGTTCAATTCTAGCTTCTTCCTGTCCAGATACCACTCTAGCCTTCCTATCATTCCCCTCAACTCCCCTTCGTCCTCTGCCACCAACACCGCGTACGCGAGAGATCTTACCTTTACCCCTCCTATCCTTACTCCCCCCCATCCCCCCTTTCTCAACTCTTCCTCTAGGTCCGCCGTCAACACGTTGAACAGGTGAGGGCTCAGGGGGCACCCCTGCCTTACCCCTCTCGCTGTCCAGAAGTTGTCCCCCTCCTCTCCTCCTACTCTTACCCTACTCCTCGTCTCCGTATATATCTCCTCTATCCTTCTTCTCAAGTCCTCACTTACCCCCCTCTCCTCCATTGCTCTCCATAGCACCTCCCTATCTACGGAGTCGAACGCTGCCTTTAGGTCGATGAACAACGCTACCATTTTTCCCCCTGGTTTCTCCGTCCTTCTATTTATGAGGTAGTTTAGCACGTATACGTTGTCCATCGTTCCCATACCTCTCCTAAACCCTGTCTGGTTCTCCGGCACCACTCTACCCTCCTCCATCTCTACCACCAGCCTTTCCGCCAATACCGATGCATACACCTTGTATAGTGTTGGCATCACCGTCACCCCCCTGTACTCCTCTACCCCCACTCCGTCCCCCTTTTTCACGATCGGGACCACCACCCCCTCTTTCCATTCTTCCGGCCACCCTTCCCCTCTCCATACCTTCTTTATCATTCCCCATGCCCACCCCTGCACTTCCATCCCTCCATACCTCCACACTTCGTTTGGTATTTTGTCCCCCCCCCCCATTGCTTTATTATCTCTCAACTTTCCCAATACCTTTGTTACCTCTTCCCACGCTATCTCATCCCTTTCTTCCCCTCTTCTCCTCCCTACTTGTCCCCTCACTACTCGCCTTTCTACTCCTCCCAGTACCCTCATGAAATGCTCCTTCCACTCCTTCATTTCTATCTTCTCGTTTATTCTGTTCCTCCTCTTCCTCCCCCTGTTCACTATCTCCCATACCTCTTTCTCACTTCTTACTTCCTCCGCCTCTTTTATGAACCTGTCCGCCTCTTCCTTTTTCTTTTCCTCACATTTTTGCTTATACCGTCTTTTCAGCTCCCTGTACTCGTCTACTTTCGCTCCCCCCTTTCTCCATCTTCTCAGCGCCTTTCTCGTCTCCCCTTTCGCTACCATGCACTTCTCGTCCCACCACCCCACTTTTCTCTTCTCCTTTTCTCTCCCTCCCTCCTCTAGCCCCCTTCTCAACCTCCGCAATCCCTCCTGCAGCTCCTCTTCTAGTCCTAGTCCCCTTTCCTCCCCTATCTCCGCCACCTCCTCTCTGAATCTCTCCCTTCCCCTCTCGTTCCACCCGCCCCTCTCTGTCCCGCCTCTGTTTCCCTCTCCCCTTTTTCTTTCTCTTCTCTCCTCCCTTATCCTCACTATTAGCGGGTGGTGGTCCGATTCTACCCCTTCCCCTACTTCTAAGCTCTCTATCCTATCCACTATGCCTACCTCCCCTACTACATAATCTATAACCGTCTCCCCCCTTGCCCCTGTATATGTGAATTCCCCCCTCTCGTCCCCTTTCATCATCCCATTCAAAATCCCCCAACCTCTCTCCTCCAGCCACCCCACCAATTTTCTCCCCTCCGTGTTCTCCGTTCCATCCTTCGAGTTCCTCACCCCCTCTTCCTCCTCTCCTTATGACGCCCCTCCTTTTGTACCCGTCCTGGCATTAAAATCTCCTCCTATTAGCGTCTCCCCCTCTTTTTCCCCCTTTTCCGCCCACTCCTCCATTCTTTCTAGTTTCCTTTCCAGGTCCCCGCTGACGTATACTCCTACAAAATTCCACCCCTTTGCTCCTATTCTTGCCCTCACCTCTATTAATCCTTCCTCTCCTATTGTTATCCCCCCTTTGCCTGCCTCTACTAGTTCCTTCCTTACCCCCGCCAACATTCCCCCTTTCGCCCTTCCCATCCTGTTGTCCCTCCTTGCCGCCTGCATTTCCCATATGAATCCCTTCGGTAGTTTCCCTCTTATCGCCCCCCACCTCTTCTCCTCCACCCACGTCTCCATCATTATTATAATGTCCCACCTTCCTATCCTTCCCCAGAATTCCGCATCTTTTCCTGCCAGCCCCGCTACATTCCACCATACTACCTCCCACCCCTTCCTTCCTTTCTCCCCTTTCCTTGCCGTCTTTCCCTCTTTCCTACTCACTCCTAACCGCCCTTCTCCTGTGGCCCTCCTTTTCCTTCCCCCTGTTTCCCCTGTTCCTCCTCCCTTGCTGCTTCCTTTCCCCACTCCCTCCCCTTTATGTCCCTTAGCACCTCGTTTCTTTCGTCCCACTTCCACCAGCATCCCTCTATCATTACCCTACTATATCTCACCCATACCCTTTTCCCCCTCCGCTATTGCCTCTAGCTTTCTCTTCATCTTCCTTTCCCGCCACGTTAAATCTGCCTCTATCCTCTCCTTTCTACCAGCTAGCTTCTTCTTTTCCTCCATCACTTTTCTTTTCGTTTCCTCTTCTTTTAATTTTACGACCACTATCTCTCCCCCTCCCCCTACCTTTTTGGCCGATTCTATTCCTTCCTGTATCCCCATGATCCTAAATAGCTCCTCCACTCCCTCCTTGACTGTCTTTCCCTTCTCCTCCATACCCCTTATCACAATGTTCTTTCTTCTCTCTTCCCTTTCTTTCTCCTCCATCTTCCATTCCAGGTCCCTAAACCTTCTTTCCATCTCCTCCCCTCCGTCCTTCACACCTCCTATCCGCCTCTGCTCCACACTTATCTCCAGCTTTTCCATCCTCTCCTCCAGCCGCCGCCCTCCCGACCCTCCTAATCTCTCTACCTCTTCCACCCTCCTCCCAAGTTCTCGTACTTCCTTTTTTAATTCTTCCTTTTCCTTTTTCCTTTTTTCCCCATCTTCCACATTTCTTCTTTTAGCCCTTCTATCTCCCCCTTGAGCCACTCCTCCTGCCCTTTCGCCCTTTCCCTTGCCTCCTCTCTACCTTCTGCTATCTCTTCCCTCATATATTTTAACATCTCCATTATGCCCCCTTCCTGTCCTCCTTTCCCTGTTGGCGATCTCGCTACCTTCTTACTTGTCCTGAACGCCTTTTCCTTCTCTTCCTCTAACACTATCTCGTCTTCTTGCCTCTCCCTTTTTCTTCTTAATAAATCCTCTATTCCCCCCGTACTATTCCTTCTCTCCATTTTAAATCTTTCCGCGCTCGTGGGCCTACCTTTTTTCTTGGCTTCCTCTCCCTTCTCTTCTACTTCCTTTCTTTCGTTTCCCATTCCTTTCTGCCCTTCTCCACTTTCCTACGACCACTCTTTTTCCTCCTACGTCTTTTGCCTAACCCTTCCTTCTTCTACCTTATCGACACCTTCCTCTTTCCTTTCGGCTCTCTTCCTTATCTCCTTCTTTCCTATCTTCTCCACCAGGAGTCGCCTACTATCTTTCCTCTTCGCGCCTATTCTGCTCTTACTCTCCGGTTCTTCTCCCTAACCTTCAAATTGCTCTTCTCACCCTTGCCCTCCGTCTCCCTCTCTCTCCTATTCTTCCCCCTGACGCCCTTTCACCTTCCTGCAACTCCAACTTTCACCTTCCCCACTCCTTTTCCTCTACACTCCACTCTCACACTCCGCACACTTCCACTTCTCGCAACGCAAGCACTCTTACCCTCCTCACTCAATCGCACCGGAAACGGAAGTCCAAGAAAATAATATAATTACAATATAAAAAAGGATGTGAAATCAAAATGAGCTGCAAGTACATCACAAAAAAAAGAAAATAATATAATCACACAAAAAAAGAAAATAATATAATTACAATATAAAAAAAGATGTGAAATCAAAATGAGCTGCAAGTACATAAAGGTACTTTCCAACTGCGCTTAAGATGACACAACTACATATACACAGCTAAAATGCTGTGTTATTCCATTACTCATATCGCGGACATTTTAATTAACCCATCAAAAAGAATCCCATTTAAAAACATTGTCGTAAATTAATAGCTTTACAAAATTAATGATATACAAAAATTGCGCCAATTATAACAATGCCTATTTATACAAAGAAAAAAATGTATTAAATAATACCCATCAAAAAGAATCCCATTTAAAAACATTGTCGTAAATTAATACCCATCAAAAAGAATCCCATTTAAAAACATTGTCGAAAATTAATATTAATTTATTAATGTTCTATATCTAACTTTACAAAAATAATGATATACAACAATTGCGCCAATTATCACAATGGCTAGTTATACAAAGAAAAAATTACAATGGTATAATGAAAAAATGTATTAAATAATATTAAGCAGATATATTTTTATACAAATAAATATTTTAATATGAATAAATATTTTATTCAAAATACTTGGCGCTGCAATCTAAAATACATAAACATATACATATACATACGAGTATTAGAAACGCTGTCAGATTTATTCTATATATATTTAATTCGAATACCATTCGTAGCATATGCACATACACACATCCAAGAACGCACGCACAAGAAAGAAAGAAAAAGATTATTGCAATTTATACATATTTATTCAGTTTAGCAAACCCAATTCGGAGAGCAGCGCCAAGTATTTTGAATAAAATATTTATTCGTATTAAAATATTTATTTGTATAAAAATATATCTGCTTAATATTATTTAATACATTTTTTCATTGTACCATTGTGATTTTTTTCTTTGAATAACTAGCCATTGTGATAATTGGCGCAATTGTTGTATATCATTATTTTTGTAAAGTTAAATATAGAACATTAATAAATTAATATTAATTTTCGACAATGTTTTTAAATGGGATTCTTTTTGATGGGTATTAATTTACGACAATGTTTTTAAATGGGATTCTTTTTGATGGGTATTATTTAATACATTTTTTTCTTTGTATAAATAGGCATTGTTATAATTGGCGCAATTTTTGTATATCATTAATTTTGTAAAGCTATTAATTTACGACAATGTTTTTAAATGGGATTCTTTTTGATGGGTTAATTAAAATGTCCGCGATATGAGTAATGGAATAACACAGCATTTTAGCTGTGTATATGTAGTTGTGTCATCTTAAGCGCAGTTGGAAAGTACCTTTATGTACTTGCAGCTCATTTTGATTTCACATCTTTTTTTATATTGTAATTATATTATTTTCTTTTTTTGTGTGATTATATTATTTTCTTTTTTTTGTGATGTACTTGCAGCTCATTTTGATTTCACATCCTTTTTTATATTGTAATTATATTATTTTCTTTTTATGTGATTATATTATTTTCTGTTTTTGTGTGATTATATTATTTTCTTTTTTTTTGTGATGTACAGGGTCATCGTTTAATCCTGCAACCCGCGCGCGCGCGAACTTGTAAAATAGCAACACCGCCTCATGGACGCATTCCACTACAACCATGCACCGTCACCGCGTTCGGAGAGCTGCTAGCGACCGCTGGACAGCAGTGATGCCCGAGCTTCGAGAATTTTGGGCTGGTCTCTTTCAAATTAACGTTGCAAATAACTATTCAGAATTTCCCGGCCCCGGTTGAAAAATTTGGGGCCTTTTTCGTATAACTTTTGAACTGTAAGAGATATCAGAATGCAATTTGCGCCGAAAAATGAGGAAAAATTATTCCCTCTTAATGATGAATAATTTAACATATTTTACGTTTACTTAATTTTTCTTTTATCAACTTTTTAACCATAATTGTTTAAAAAGCTGTTGGAAACTGTTTATTTGATAATGTATTTAACGCAGTTTTTAAAATTTGTGGTGTTGATAAACAATAGGTTAGTTGTTTCTGTATCATTAAATTCATAAATTGAGAAATTAAATTTTTATTCAATTATGTGTTAGTTCTGCAGACCTCAGAATCTATTCTTCTGGTTTTCTTTTTTATGATTTTATCCTTAATGCGGTGCATACCAGATCAGACATAAGGGGTAACTAATGCGACGTGTCATTGATTGTAGCGGTGTTTGAATATTTTTTCTAGAATTAGCTACTCAACGCCACGCCTATACCGGCTTCCGTTAATGCCATTTTCTGGAACGATGTGCCATTACTGTGGCTTTTACAAACAGGTGGCGAAAAATTTCTCCGTACGAGGGTATACCGCCGCGGTCAACCCTGCCGTAGCTAAAATTTTTGAAATTGAGACGGGTACGAGATCAGTTGACATTATTTTCAAACCTCATTGCAGTAATCTGGGGTGCGAGTGGTAAACCGATCATAAAAGTGGGGCGCGCGGCTTGATTACCTAGGCTGGGAAATTCCCAATACCTAGCTCTTTGCGACGCTAAAATTTTCGTAGCTCGGGCATCACTTTTGTCCAGTGGTCGCAGACAGCTCTGCGCTGGGCCGATGCATGGTTGTAGTGGAATTTTACAAGTTCGCGCGCGCGCGGGTTGCAGGATTAAACGATGACCCTGTACTTGCAGCTCATTTTGATTTCACATCCTTTTTTATATTGTAATTATATTATTTTCTTTTTATGTGATTATATTATTTTCTGTTTTTGTGTGATTATATTATTTTCTTTTTTTTTTGTGATGTACTTGCAGCTCATTTTGATTTCACATCTTTTTTTATATTGTAATCATATTTTTTATTTTTTATTTATGTGATTATATTTTTTTGTTAATTATACTTTATTCGTCCTTGACTTTTTCATGTTTCTTTGTCTTTTCTTGTGTTTTTTTATATTTATTTGTTGATAATACTCTTTTTTTCCCCGACTTTTTCATGTATACTATTTCCTTTTTTTTGTGATTTTTGATAGTACTTTTTTTGTCCTCGACATTTTCATGTACTTCGCGTAATTTTTTTACTTTTTTAAAGTTTTTATGGGGATGTCACTTCTTTTTACAAAGATAATTCATGTTCTTGGCGTAATTTTTTTACTTTTTTAAAGTTTTTTATGGGGATCTCACTTCTTTTTACAAAGATAATTCATGTTCTTTGCGTCATATTTTTTTACTTTTTTTAAGTTTTTTTGGGATTCAGAATTTCAGCTTCTTCTTTTTTACAAATTTTTCCCTGTCACGGGTACTAAAAGTAAGGATAAAGTAAGGAAATCCCAATAAATTATAAATTCTGATGTATCTTCGTTACACGTCCACGCGTTTACGGCGCACTGCAGCCTATCGAGTGATGTTAGAAGATAAAGCTAGTTTGTAGCCAGTAAAGCTTACTCGGAATACTCGGAATAGCGCAAAGCAGCTCAACGTGTGTACTTTTATTATTTTTTGATTAAGGATAAATTCTACGTAAGTTTAACACCTTCCCCAAAAAAACATGTGCACTGCATTGCCGATCTATATGTATTATATGAATGTATAGTACTTTGTGTGCAGTACATAGTGCGCGAAGCAGCTTATGGCGCTGAAAGCAGCCTTTGGTGCTGAACGTATTTATCATTGAACTGTAAGGAACAACCACAATTAACATCTTTCGAAGAAAAATATGTATGCATTTTTAGCATTTCGTGGCCAAGCTTGTTTTTCTACTCGTAAATCATCAACGAATACCCACGTTGTGCCCTCACCCCTTACCATACTCGTGTAATGACCATCGGAAATACTTTTACCGTGGTGGAAAATCGCTGCCTTAAGTTTATAACAGTGATCTACCAATTGTATTTTAGTAGTAGGCATTGCTTTGATGTTGAAATTTTCAACTTTCGTTGTTCCACTACTATCGTGATCGAACAAATGTAATTTTGCAATAAGAATTTGTTTGGAAGCAGTTATATCGATTTTCTTCATTGTATTTGAATTTGAATTATCACAATTATTGCAAGGATCTTTCTGATTTTTCCATCCTGTGAAATTGTGTTTTATTATATCTTGAAATTCAAATGTTTTTTTTTAACATCTTGGGCAGTGCAAGATGTACCACACAATTTGTACTGATAGTAGTACTTGTGTAATTACACGCTAAACATCTTAATACTGTTGTTATTTCGTGTTGTACTGCATTCTTAATAAGAATCTCATGATCACAAAGAGAGGTAATAAACTCAGCTGCATCATGCAGCTGATTGTAAGCGTATTTTTCCCCTGCGAACTGCCGTAATGATATTATGTTTGGATTTTGATCCGATTTATATTGGTCCATAAAGACTTTTATAGTATCATCAGCTTTTTCCATCGAAAATAAGTTTTCTCTTATAGATGAACAATATAACATGCATTGGATTGAGGCTTTCGCATAACAAGACACACCATCAGAATTCGGGAGACCTCTCACGTTGTATTGAGTGGTATCCGCGATGTGATCATTAGTATTCTGACATTCGGAAACATTATAATTAGGTACTGCCCAAACAGCATCACGAACTTTGCGAACGCGGTTTTTAGAAATTGAAATAGTCATAAGATCAGGTCTATATTTTTTTCGCAATCTATTGTACTCTATTGTAGTCGGTTCTTGTGCCTTTACGGAAGATGGATCATAATTTATAAGATGCAGCCCTTGTAATGTGGTCACCCGTGAAAGAGCAACGTAAATTTGTCCGCAAGTAAATATTGAATTACCTGCTTCTACGACAGCATTCTGCAAGCTTAGTCCTTGACTTTTGTGAATACAGTATTTCCTCGCTGTGGGCTCGCTGGTCGGGACCGGCGTTGAACCCATATCATGAACCGAGCCCAAATTCCGAGTGTTCGTTTCTCGCTTCTTTCTGGCCGAAGGGGGGAGCGAGATGGAACGCTTTGCGTGCGCGGCGGGCGTGCGCGACGGTCAGATAGCCAGGCACGGCACGCGTCTTTTTTGCGCCCTAGACGAAGTTGTCCAACTTATCCCTTTATTATAATACATTTATTTGAGATTATTGGTGACCTTACTCTGAATTTTTATTCGTAGTTTAAAACAATTGCAGTACAATTAGTAATATTTTATTTTAAAGTTTATTTTCAACAATACCAGCAATGAAAATACCATTTTGCAAATATTAAAGTAATATTCATGGTAAATCATACATATGTAATGCCTTACAATTATGTAAATACGTTAATTCATATATGTATTTCCTATATTACATATCCATACGTACAATAATGGAGTACCTATTAATATTTAAGGGAAAGTTGTAATTGTACAAAGGACGTCAAAGTTATCTTTCCTTTCATCTAGGAAATTTGGCAAACTTGTTACAAATATGTACATAAAATAGAAAATATACGAATTTCATTTTTCAAAAGTACATATAAATGATTTATTTAGTCTAAGACGCGTTATATATGTATTTTCTTTGGCTATGTACATACTGATCGCTGCCTGTAAGCTTGGCAGGTCCCTATTGGCGACTGCCTAGGGCGGAAAGTCGACAAGAGGTGCAAAATGGTATTTTCATTGCCGATATTGTTGAAAATAAACTTTAAAATAAAATATTACTAATTGTACTGCAACTGTTTTAAGCTACGAATAAAAATTCAGAGTAAGGTCATCAATAAACTCAAATAAATGTATTATAATAAAGGGATAAATTGGACAACTTCGTCTAGGGCGCAAAAAAGACGCGTGCCGTGCCTGGCTATCTGACCGTCGCGCGCATGCGTCGAGCAGTCACGATTCCATCTGAGCGCTCGCGGCCGTCGCGCGACGATTATTTATAGAAATAGAGTGGCCTTTTGCTATAGTGAGTGTAGAGACTACATAATGTATTCAAAGCAGGTGAGAGCGTATGGCAGAAAGTCTTGTTGCAGGATATTTAAATGCTAATGGTAATAATTCAGCGAAAATGAATGAGATCCAATATTTTTAACGCACAATTTATTGGTGTTGGAATAAAACTAATAATAATTTAGTATGTTTATTGGTGAATTGAAATAATGGGAATCTAAAAAATTAATGAATAACGTGACAACTACTGTGGATTTTATTAAAGTATTACGAATGTCTTTCACAAAAGATTGAAAAGCATCAAGGGAGATGTGTTTTCAGGGTACTTTCTTAACTAATGTGACTTGCTTTACATTGCAAGCAGTACACCATAATCTATTTTCTTAATAATTCTTAATGCTATGTCTTTTGATTGACAAATTTTGCCGATTTACCTTATTTGACAAATTCCCAGAAACTTGTGCGAAACAAGATGCTCTGTCTATCTGTATATCTATTTAATCTTCTCCGGACAACCTCCAAGCCTGTGCATTCTCTTCATTTCTATCCATCCAAGCCTGTGCGTCCCCTTCAATTCTACTATCCAAGCCTGTGCGTCCCCTTCATTTTTATCCAAGTCCTGTGCGTCCCCTTCATTTCTATAATATATAATAAGCTTTACATAAAAACTCTAAATTGCTGGTATATACAAAAACAAGTATCTGGCAATTTAAATGTAATGTAATTTTTTACTACAATATATTATTTTGTACATGCATGATACAAATTTCCAGAAACTTGTGTGAAAGGAGATGCTTCGCAGTCGAACCATCTCCGAACAACTTCCAAGTCTGCGACTCTACATAAGAAATCTATTAAAAAAATTTTGGCGACTTACCTTATTAATTGAGACAATAATTCAGTCTCCTATGTAGTGTAAAAACTCGTGACATTCCAAATTCGGACAACTTACTTTATTTGACACTTAGCACTTGGTAGGTTATAAAATTCAAAATAGTATATATATATGTATGTACAATGACGGACGACGATCCCCGCCGAATAATCCCGAGAGTCGACGAACGAAGAACGAAACATGTGTTGGCTGAAGATGTGTGTGTGTAACGCGTATACGTATTATGTTGACGAAAATTTGGCTTGAAGAATCAGAAGAAAATCTTACCGTTTCTGACAGATCCATGACATGATATTACGATATCTCTGTCATGCGTGGACCGATTTTATTGAAATTGGTCTTATTCGAAAGCTTATATGCGGTTTACATAAGAAAAATGCCTTTAAATTTAGAAAATATTGCAAGCGTGATGAGATATTAATGAAATAAGTTTCAGGTTAGGTTGGAATAGCTGTGCGTCGAGTAAAGATACACGGCAGCGACAGGCATATACAAGGTGTCTTTTCTTTCATGTACTTGGCGTCGAGACGCTACCGCGTCTCTAGATACACTATACAGGATAATATAACAATATAACGTTAAAAAATATAATTTCAAACAGAATTATTTCTCTCGTATACAGAGATTTCGCAGTCAATGTCACCTGTTATAGGAAAAAACTATTCCTACTTTTTCACTATATACGCAAAATTTTCTATTCTCTCCCGCACTCGCTCAATTTCTTTTCACAACATATATACACGCAGAGCAACATATGCAAAATAACATAAAATATGTATACAAAAAAAAGAGATATTTAAAGAATAATGCCGAGTAACAAAATACAGAATGATATATAATACATATGTAAAGTTAAAAAAATAAAACTTCAAAAAAGGGGCAAAAGTTCGCACAATGCAGTGGGGCAAGAGTTCGCATGCGAACTTTCGCCCCAAAATAATTTGATAGGTGTTATATCTTCATTAAACTTATTTTAATTCTAGAGTTTGCTAAATTTTGAGTTTATGATAGTTGAGCCACGCTGATATCAGCTTTTGATTTTTGTTATTAATTTTTAATCCACAATATTTTTCCAAAATACGTTTTTTATTAACTTTTTGATTAAAAAATATAACTTTATTTTATTGTCTTATTCATTTATTGTTAGAACTTATAAGAGGACAACCGGCCGAAAACCTATTAGTGAGGAGATGCTTCAGATCGCTCGAGATAAATTAGAAGCAGGACTTTCAACAAAAAAAATCGCTGCAGAATTGGGAACACCGAAAAAAATTAATTATAAACTATTAGGCGTTTTACTGTATTGCCCGAACTATGTACTTATGCAGGAAAATAAAACACTTCTTTGGTTATTTCTCGTTGCGTTCTTTTGCCCCATAACATGCGAACTTATGCCCCACATATCGGGTAAAAGTTCGCATTTGACACTTTTTGGAAATATTTATTTTATATAAGTTGTGACATGTAAATTTACATGAAGACACTGCCTATCGAATAATGATTATCAGTGTAATACCAAGGATTTTAGAGAAGTCTAAACTTTAAGTACGCACTCTTACCCCACATTACTCTACACAAAAATGAGAATATTTGCCAAAATAGCAATTTGTTGCAAAAAACTGCAACGGGGTCTTAAAGTGCATACCTTGAGCTTTCATTTAAAAAAAAGAATGGTGCTTGAGCTCGCTTGAGTTGTAACTTTTTGCTTAAGAATAAACAAAAAATTAATATGTTTTCAGTACTTGTTTATAAAAACTTTTACAGACTTCACATTTAAAACAATAATAGTGTATATGATACTACACCCCAATATATAATGTTTATTTTGATAGCTGGACTCGATAAGCTGAAAATAAATCTCAAAGTAGACCTTTAAATTTCGAGCGTCAACTTTGAACTGACATATCTCAGCAAGGGCTGCAGTTTATATATTTACATTAGTAAGAAATTATGCTCAAATATGTCATAAATAAATCGCACCAATTGGATTTAGCAAATTTAAAACTTTTACATTCTAATTTTTGACCAGCTTTTCGGCGAAATTCGCCACTGTGCGCCGATTCCTGGAGTTGTTATTTTTTAAACAATGCTCCTTGCCTGAAAAACCATTGTGTAAAGTTTTAAATCGCACCCCCTCCCCCCCCGTTTAAGGGTAATACGGGGGTAAATGCCCTTAAAGATATTATTTTTTATCTCAGTTACTACTTAAGATATTTGAATGAAAAAAAACGAAAATATAGCTACTTACTAACTGTACTTCATATATTTTTTTTTCAATTTTAAATCTATTATTAAGGGTAGAAAAAAAATAATTAATTTTTTGGGGGTGGTTTTTGGAAACAACCCTTTGAGTGACAACCTTCAAAAAATTAAGAATAATACTCTATTATCGATCTATTATATAAAAAATCCCGGAGATGGTCGAGATGGTGGATCATAGTTAAATAATTTAAAGAAGATCATTATATTATAAATATGAGGGGTTTTGTGACGAGAAAGAGTACTTGTCGCGAGCCTAAGCACGTGTCATTTAAATGCGAATGGACGAAACGATTGCGGTTCGTTTGGGAGATCGAAGTATGAAGGTGAAGGTAGCTGTGGAACAACGCGTATCCACTAAATACGAATATTTCCCGGATATTAACAAGGCCTATACTGAATTCATCCTAAGAAAAACCTCGTTCCACGCAGGGATGCTTCTGAAGAGGCGCTGATTGGTCCGACTCCCCACTTAACCACCTACGTTTTTCTCCGTCTTACCGCCTGCTACTTCTCGGTCAACCGTTCCGCAGCCTGCGTCGGGCCCGTAGGCAGTAGTGTGGGCTGCGCAGATCGGTCACAAAACGGTATGGGCGTAAGGTTTTTCTTAGGATGAATTCAGTATAGTAGGTTAAGCATGGGCAAAGGGCCCCCACGCTGATTTTTGGAGTGGATATGATATTTTTTAAACAATGCTCCTAGCCTGAAAAACCATTATGTAAAGTTTTAGATCGCTACTCCCCGTTTACGGGTAATACGGGGGTAAACGGCCTTATCGTTATTATTCTTTTGTCGGTTATTAGTTAAGATATTTAAATGAAACAGAAGCGACAAAATAGCTACATATTAGCTGTAATTCATATATTTTTTCAAATTGTAAATCAATTATTAGGGTAAAGGCAGGTAATATGGAACACCTGATTTCACAAGCTTGTCAAAAGTAGAGGAATTTGTTTTTTTTTTAATTTAACCTACGCGAGGAGATAAAGGATTTAATGCATAATCGTATTTACATAGTTAAATGTAAAAAAATCCAATTGTTTTGCAATTATAGGAAAAAAAGTGAAAAAAGTGCATATCGGCCGTTCGAAAAAATGGGTCCTAATATGGAACACCTACGAAATTTGTAAAGAAACCTGAAAAATCTTTACTTTTTTTTATTAAAAATGAAGATTTATTAAAGAGCAAATACAAATAAACAAATATACATCATCTTTATAGTTTATTTCTGCTTTCTGCGTCTCCTACACATTGGGCACGTGAATAATGAGTCGGAAGCACCACAATCTTCGTGTGCCCACTGAAAGCAGCGAATACATTGCGTCCACTTTTCCCCATTCTCATCATTTTTATAATTAGTACCGCAAAATAAACATTCCGCATCATCGCCATCAACATCATCTATGTCAGAAGAACTATCAGTCTCTTCTTTTTTCTTTTTTGGCATACTTTTGGCACACAACTTTTTTCTTGAATTAGACTTTTCATTCCTTTTATTGCCTTTATTTAAGCTTTCTTCAATGTCTTTTTTATGAAATGGGGAACTTATAATACCAGCAGAACCTGTTTTGCGAGTAGTAGATCTTTTAGGATTGAGCCGAGGTAAAGGCATTATGTTATAAGGTTCGAGAATTCGACTAGGTCCGGGAATTGGCTCACTGTTTAAAAGTTGATTTGATGATGGACCAGGTACAGCGTGTTGATGATTTTCTGTAACGCTACCACTAATGGGGAAATCATAATCCTGAAAAATTTCGCGATTGAGGGGATAGAGACCTGTCTTTCTAAAACCACTCATCGAAATTTCCATCGTAGCAGCCTTGCAATAAGCAGCGTTAAATAATCTGGCAATTCTAAACGGAGTTACTAAATCTTTATTTGCGGCACGTTTCTCAAAAAGGTTTCAATTTCTGAACTGTAATAAGTTTTTAAAGGCCTCATAAAGGAAACGTCGATTGGTTGGAGTTTGTGGGAGGAATGAGGAGGTAGGCAAACTATGCTGACATGGTTTTCAATGGCTCTTTCAATAATTTCAATATTTCTTGTATGCGTACTGTGGCCGCTAAGCACTAAGAGAACGGGATTATCCATACTTGGATTAGTATGTTTGATGAAATGATTAAACCACATTGTAAAAATATGGGTCTGTATCCAACCGGATGGATGACAAGCCCAAATTGAACCCGGTGGTGCCCCATCCATCAATTCGTCCTTCATATCTTTCCTCGGCCAAATTATTAATGGTGGAACAAAAGAGCCCGTCGCGTTCATACAAATTACAACAGTAATTAATTTCCCTCTCTCAGCAGAAGTGAGAGCTGCAACTTCTTTTTTTCCTTTTACGCTGATATTTTCTCCATTTTGTGTTGAACCACGGATATTCCGGTTTCATCCACGTTATAAATTCTATGTGGCATTCTTTTAACCTTTTCAAAATCGGGTTCATAAACATCAAAAAACTGCTTCACACATTCCGGAGAGAATCCCTTTACTCGTGCATTAGAAGTAGCACGTGGTGTTCTGATACTTAGAGTTGGATGTCGCTGCATAAAATTTTTGAACCATGCTTTCCCGCAGTTTCATTTCGGAAAGGGTTCGGAATATTATTTCTTAAAGCTACTTGATATGCTATTTTCAATAAATCTTTTCTTCTCAATCCAAAAAACCTCTTATCCATTTCAATACAATAATTACTATGTTTTAATTCTAAATGTTCAGGTAGTGCAGGTCTCCTACCTAATGGTATATTTACCAATGTAGATGGTGAAATATCAGTATTTAAAACATATCTACGTAGAGTGATTTTCGGTACTCCATATTTTTTCGATGCAGCTTGGTATCCCATTTGCTTTTCTCGAACTGCTGTGACTGCATTTGTCATGCTTTCTTTGTCCCAGGATTTTCTCTTAACCTTTAATGCTGTGACTTCCATCCTTATAAAAAATAATAATGTGTTTATAACAGATTATATAATCGTATTATGGAATACGCATGCAATATGGAACACGCACGCAATATGGAACATGTTCCATATTGCACGCACTCGGTATGTTCCATATTACGCACGCACATGTTCCGATGAGAAAATAAGAATTATACTAAGAAGAAAACAACTTTACTGGTAAACTATTGTTGAATAATCAAGAACAAACATAATTAATGATAAATCATACCAAAATATTACTTGGTAACTTACCTTCCCTACAATATTGCACTGTTTAATGCACTTTTCAGAAACTTTTCCTTACCACGAAATATATAAACGCGTCTCTTCCAGTAATGGATGCCCGACTGATGCTCAATTGTCAGTATGATTGTCTACTGTTTCGAGGGAACTAGTCTACACGATTGTCTTCGTTATTTCTTTATCGAAATATTGCGAAGTTCCATATTACGTGCTGTTCCATATTACCTGCCTTTACCCTACTCGTAGAAAAAATAATTTATTTTTTGGGGGTGGTATTTGCAAACAACCCTATAAGTGACAACACCTTGTCGTGATAATCGCTTATTTGTTTGAACCTATCGAAAGTACAATCCGTACTTAGCCAGGCGTATGTTGCTATCATTCCGATTATATAAACGCTGATTGCAAAAACCACCCCCAAAAAAAATTATTTTTTTTCTAGCCGTAATAATTCATTTACAATTAGGAAAAAATATATGTATTACAGCTAATATGTATCTATTTTGTCACTTTCGTTTCATTTAAATATCTTAAGTAGTAACAGACAAAAAAATAATAACGATAAGGGCGTTTACCCCCGTTTGGAAGTGTATCTAATTGAATGAAGACGAAAGTATACCGTGTATCCTGCCGGCGAGCGCCCGTGTACACAAGGTTTCCAGGTGTCCACCTCTGATTGCTTTGATTTTTGGATATGTTTTAGAGGACAGAAAAAAGATATAGGTGTTTTTTTATTTTGGCCTGTTTGCGTGTTTAGGGGGTGAAACTACCCCTCAAAGGTTTTCAGGTGGAGCAGATGGATGTGGACTAATTATCTGTTTGTTATCTCCATCGCCATTAATATTTGATGTTCATTGAATAAAATATGATTAAGCAACTAATGTAATTTCGATTTTCTTCTGTGAGACCTAAAATTGTCTAAATTTAGAAGTAAAACAACGAGAACTCCGATTGCGGTGTAAATGCCGCAACGCGCCCGCTCATGCAAGTCTGGAGAGCGCACCCACCGAAGGGTTAATGACGAGAAAACTATTTTTAGCTGTATTCAAGATATCTGTCATCTCCACAACTTGTAGCAGCATAAACTTAATCCACAACTCCCATTGATCCGTCCTTGACTTAGTCTTATCTAACCTTGATGATATCCATGTTGATTTGTCCTTTGAGGCTCTTGTAGCCGTTGACCACTACCACCCATGCTTTCTGATGCACCTCAAGTCCCAAGGTGCTCAGTTATCCGGAGGTTTAGGATGATCCAAGTACGACTTCAGACGCGCAAACTTTGCTCTTATTCTCCAGTATCTGAACTCGATCGACTAGGATTCTTCGTTGAAAAATCTCTCGTTGGATAATGCCGTTTCCGTATTGTACGACCATATCTCCTACGCGATTAACGCATTTGTGCCGGTTCTCAGGACGCGTTTTTCAAATTATCCTTGCTGGTTTACTAAGGAGCTTGTTTCCCTGATTAGTGCTAAAAAGGCTGCTCATCGTGATTTCAAGAGACACAACAACCATCATGATTACGCAACGTTTAGCCACTTGAGATCTGTTTGCAAATCGCTCTCTACTATCTGTTATGACAATTACATAGCTCGTACGGAATCATGCATTCCACTGAATGTCAAGGCCTTCTGGAGATTTGTCAACAGTAACAGATCTATGGGTGGTCTTCCTAATACAATGCACTTTAATGGTGACCAGTTGTCTGGAAATACTGAAATTGCTAATGTATTTACAATTTTTTTCGAGTCTGTGTATTCTGTTCCGGACACGGATTACACCGTAAACTCCTCTTCTCGAACAGCGCTGGACGTGTGTGGCTTGAGCATAGATATCGGGGAGGTCCTATCTGAAATCGATGGTCTAAACCCAAACAAGAGCCCAGGTGTGGATGGGGTCCCTGCAGTGTTTTTCAAGGAATGTAAATTTATCCTGTCGAGGCCTTCATGGATCATATTTAGTCTTTCCTTATTAGTGGGGCGTTTTCCATTACCGATGAAGGACGGTATCATCTCTCCCGTTTTCAAATCTGGCGGCAAATCTGATATTACAAACTACAGGTCAATATCCTTGCTCAATGTCATGAGCAAGATCTTCGAGGGTATTGTTACCAAGAAGATTTATGCTCGGGCATCCAACCATATAAACACGGAACAGTATGGTTTTTCTACGGGTCGCTCCACGTGCAGCAATTTAACTGTTTTGCAGCTATATATCGAGAGGATTGGATAATACAGGATAATTTACAGGTTGGTGATAATGAATAATTTACAGAGTGAATCATGGTCTTTTGATAGACAAACTCGCAGAAATAGGCTTTAGTGGAACCTTGTTATGTTGGTTACATTCATACGTCACTGGACGTACTCAATCAGTTAGGGTGGGAGAGAGTGTATCAAATACAGGGTCATCCGTTAAAACTGCAACCTACGCGCGCGCGAACAGACGAAAATGGCAACACCGCCTCACAGACGCATTCCACTACAACCATGCATTGGCCCAGCGTTCGGAGGGTTACCAGCGACCACTGGGTAACAGTGATGCCCAAGCTTCGAAAATTTTAGGATGGTCTCTTTCAAATTAACGCCGCAAAGAGCTGTGCGGAATTTCCCGGCCTAGGTAAGCGAGCCGCGCGCTCCGCTTTTATGATCGGTTTACCACTCGCACCCCGGATTACTGTAATGCGGTTTGAAAACAATGTCAACTGGTCGCGTACCAGCCTTAATTTCAAAAATTTTAGTTACAACAGGGTTGACCGCGGCGCTATACCTTCGTACGGAGAGATTTTCAGCCACAATAATGACGCATCGTTCCAAGAAATGCCATTAATGGAAGCTGGTATAGGCGTGGCGTTGAGTAGCTAATAGGCTAAACATTCAGACACAAAAATTCTAGAAAAAAATTCAAACACCGCTACAATCAAAGACACGTCCCATTAGTTACTCCTTACGTCCGATCTATGCATGCACTGCATATAAGGATAAAATTATAAAAAAGAAAACCAGAACAATAAATTCTGAGGTCTGCGGAACTAACACATAATTGAATAAAAATTTAATTTCTCAATTTATGAAAGTAATGTCACAGAAACAACAAACCTATTGTTTATCAAGATCATGAATTTTAAAAAGAGCATTAAATACAGTATTAAGGGGGGAGACCACTGTCTCGGCCCGAAATGTAAGGGTATTTTCGGGAATTTATTTCAACCAAACAACGCAAGTAAATCAATTTATTGCTTAGTATAGTCAATAGTGTATATATCGAAGGGTAAGAAAAAATTTTTTTTAATCAAATTCATAAATCCGTTTTCTGTATACACTCCGTCAAAATTTGCGCTCCGGAAAAAACATGCTAGTCGCGTTGACAGTCCCCAGAAATTATGGTTCATCGAAATTCAAAAAAACAATAATATTTAAAAACTAGAAGCTTACCTCTATTACGTGACGATCGCAAAATTTCAAAATTGTAAAAGAATAACAAAATGGCGGACCACTGAAAAAAAGTCATGTTTTCGGGGTACAAAATTGGGGAAATGTTGCTAAAAAAAATAGAAGCAGGTTGAAAATTGAAAATGTCTGATCGTCACGTAATAGCGACGGGTTTTCCGTACAATAAATGTCCTTGATCAAGCCAATTGGACGTATAGTTTTCTCTGTAGACCGTCAACGCGGTTGAGAAATGTCATTCTGAGAAAAACGCGTTCAAAGTTCCGCGTGGCTCAGTCCCGCGTTTGACACCGCTTCACGAAAAACACCATATCTCCGTCAATTTTGCGAAATTCTTCATCAAATTTGGAGAGAACATTCTTGAAACATACGTCTTTCAGAAAATGTAAAAAGAAAAAAAAAATTTTCAGATTTGATACAGTGGTCTCCCCCCTTAAATAAACAGTTTTCAAAAGCTTTTCACAACAATTATGGTTAAAAAATTGATAAAAGAAAAATTAAGTAAATATAAAATATTTTAAATGATCCATCATCAAGAGGGAATAATTTTTCCTCATTTTTCGGCGCAATTTGCATTCGGATATCTTTCATAGTTCAAAAGTTATACGAAAAAGGACCCCAATTCTTCAACACCGGCCGGGAAATTTCAAATAGCTCCGTGTGACGTTAATTTGAAATAGACCATCCTAAAATTTTCGAAGCTCGGGCATCACTGCTACCCAGCGGTCGTTGGTGACCCCCCGATCGCCGCGCCGGGCCGGTGCATGGTTGTAGTGGAATCCGTCCGTGAGGCGGTGTTGCCAATTCGTCTGTTCGCGCACGCGTAGGTTGCAGTTTTAACGGATGACCCTGTATAATCTATGCCACATCTGGAGTGCCGCAGGGACCTCATCTTGGCCCATTGCTTTTTCTGCTGTTTGTAAACGACATAAAGGACTTTTTCCATAATAGCCAGTTTCTTCTTTTTACTGACGACTTTAAGATTTTTAAAACAATTACTAACAGTGCGGATGCAACTGACCTCCAGTCCGATTTGGTTAGCTTGGGTTGCTGGTGCGTGAGTAATCGTATGGATTTGAATATCGGGAAATGTCATATCCTGAGGTTTTCTCGCAGTAGGAACCCCTCTGCCTACACCTACTCACGTTCTGCCACCGAGCTTGTTACTCTCTGTTCAACCCGTGACCTTGTTGTTATTATAGACTCCGGCTTAACTTTTGTGGAGCATATTAGGGATTGCAAATTTACCGACTTTTTCAATTACATGGGTGTGTGAAGCCCATCCGCGATGACACATTTGGTCTACGTGAGCTAGCTTGGCAACAACGTACATCAGCGGTATGCTCGAAAGACCGATTATTAAACACTACGGTTATTAGGTAACCGACTTTCCTGGTTAAGGTCTCGCACGACCTTGAGTAATGCTAATCTTGAAGAACCGGTAATTCGGTAAAATTTTCATTCAAAACCGGTTAATCGATAATTTACCGCTAAGTTTTGAAGGTATTGAGAATATAAAAGTAAACATTGCAAAAAAATTTTTGAACTCTAATCCAGCATTATAAAAAATATATGCAAATAAAACTCTTCTGAATATAAAATATACAATTATTTAACACAAATAGATATATTTCTATAAGTATTGACATTACTTACTAATATGGGTCTTCACCACGAACACAATGGAAAGAATCTTAACTTATATGCATAACTAAATATTTTTTATTTAACAATTCGTTTTAACAAATAAGCACGCAAAAACATAATTTGTCCAAAATTTGGTCTCCTGATAAAGCGCTCTTAGATTCTACAATTGTTGCTCGCGTAGTCATTAAGAAATCATATGCCATTTGTAGATATTTTATTTTTACTTTTTCTACTTGAAAATACATGTATTCTTTGATGGCTTGATTCAGATTTTTAGTTTTCTTTTGGATCAAAGTTGTTTCTTCATGAGATACTTTGGTTTTCGTCTCTATTACACTAGTTTACACAATAAATTTTTTTTTGCGCGACAGATACCACTATTTTTTTCTTATGTGAAAGAGCTCGCTGATTTCGAAAATAAGGTGAAAAAAATTTCTATGGATACGTTTTTAAGATATTGACAGATGAATTTTTTGCCTGTCTGTCAAACAGGTGGTCCCACTTAATTGCGAATATCTCATGTTGCGAATGTGTGATTTGGTCGAAAATTAAGATAATTGAATTACCAACAAATGTACCTAACAAAATTTTCAAACCGCTTCAATAGTTTGGGCGAAATCAATGGAAATAACGATATCACATTCGCTTTTTAACCTTGCTGTCCTATTCCGGTTTATTTAACGCAAAACAAATTTCATAACGAAAAACTGGTGGTGGTGGTGATTTTGTACCAGCTCAACCAGGCACTACTGTACATCTATAAATGTTTGCCAAGATTACGCGTTTGTCAATCGCGTGAAGCGACAAGAGTTGCAACTGCATTACTGACAGAAGCGCGCTGTTCCCTCAACCCGGGGATCCCTGTAATTCTAATGTTGTATTTGTAATTAAAAATAGCCCGATTTACTTCATGTTTGGTCTCATTTTCATCAACAGAATCTCGCCAACCAATCGGCAATACTCCCAATAAAAAAGTTCCGACATCTCAGCTGAGCCTGATATTCTCAACAATCATGGTCTCAGCATCGGTCGAGGGTTTTTTGTTGGTGCGTTGTTTCACGCATCCTTGGTTCCTCATATTTTTCTACATTTTTAGAAAAAAAAACAGTTTTAAACAATTGGACGTCCCTTTTCTCGAAAGAATGAAAGCGAACATTTTGTTAGTAGCAGGACCGGCAGTTTTGCATTAAGAATACGAATACAGAGAATGCGGGGGTATAGTATAGCGGGGGTCGTAGCTAAAATTTTTTAAATTGAGACGGGTACGAGACCAGTCGACATTGTTTTCGAACCTCATTAATCTGGGGGTGTGAGAGGTTAACCGATCATAAAAGAGGATCGCGCGACTCGGTTACACGAGCCAGGAAATTCCCAATAGCTCTTTGCCACGTTAATTTCAAAGAGACCGTCCCAAAATTTTCGAAGCTCGGGGTTCACTGCTGTCCAGGGGTCTGGCAACTCTCGGAACGCCGGGACGGTGCATTGTTGTAGCGCTGAGATGGGCAAAAAATTATTTGAAATAAAAATTTGTGTACGTAATGTTTATTTCAAATATTTTTTTGCCCATCTCTGTTGTAGAGGCGTACGTCCACGAGGCGCTGTTGCTATTTTGCCACAAGCAACGAAATGATAGAACAGTGAATCGATAATGGTTATGTTATAAATGTTTATCCATCTTGTACTGTTTATTACTGCTCTTGTTAATACATTAATAAATTAAGAAACAATTTGTAATCGATTTGATTGATCTTCCCAAAGAAATGTAACGCCTGTATACTGCAAATGTAATCTGCAGCGTTTCAAGACCATTATACTCATTCATCTTTTTCGTTCAGTGTCGGATCTATACTCGTACTCAAAAAGTTACAATTCGATGGCCACGACATTCTGGCCTTTTCACTGTACGCTATCTTGAAATTGTTTGAACGCTAACGCGTACCTTTTTTTACGACCCTGATGGGTTCATAGGAAACAGCCAGCGAACGACGCGGCTCTGGGGACATAAACGCTAGACTAGTGGCATAAGAACAAAGTCAGCAATAGGCCATTCAGTAATAAGTATGCCAATTTCTATCATAGAAGTATCACTAATGGATTCCTAAGGTCGGTATCATATATATTGGCCGGTGAGTTTCGTGAGGGGCATTCTCCCACCACACAGTTTGCCTGCCTCGGTGCTCCTTTTCTCAATGTTTTCTGACTCGCTCTCGTTCCATCTCGCTTTCGCCTTCGCAGAACAAGAGTGAGCCAGAAGTGGTGGGGATAGTGCCAAGCTTCTGGGGTGTAGACCAAATCGAGCTGTCAGCGTAGAAATACACACATCAGAATAGGTGTGCGTTAGCGACGAAAAAATTCAGGAGCTTTATTGGTTAGAACATTGACACTTTCTCGATAGCTTCATCTCGTATTGGTCTACGCATAGCTTCGTAACGCACACAACTATTACGCTAAGAATAAATAACAGCCAAACAGCTAGGTTCAAGCGGAGCCGAGCAGCGTTCCCGTTACCCCACCATACCCTGCGAGGACCACGCAACTCCAACTGACAAATCCACGATCGTCAGATGGTGGTGGCTGATTTCTCCTCGATCGCTGTTCCCGAAAACGAATTCACCGGCCAATATATTTGATACCGACCTTAGTGTTTTTCTGATGAAAATAACACCAAACATGATATGATTTTGATTATTTTTAATGACTGTAATGGGAAGTACTTGGAGTAAAGTCATCGAGGAAAGTAACGAAGAGTACTTGAATTCTACATGAATTGATACGGATTGATATGTGTGCCAAGATCTAAACGTAAGCGATACCTACGTGGGCCGAAAAAACAATTTTTTTTATTTTCGTTGGAGCCTAGCGTGGAAAAGTTGTGTCATTAGGAGTTAAAGACACACGCAAAACATGGGGGTCGTATCTCAATTTTTCACCGGGCCCAAAGCCAGTTGAAATTTTTTTTTAAATTTTTTTCAAAAATTTATTTAGCCTAGTGTATTTGTGAGTGTTTCTCAGTATCCCCTAAAAATTTGAAGTCATTTGGAAATTATTTAACCGCCCCGTGGGTCAACAATATAAATAAGTAAATGAGGATATTTTTTATTTTAATTGTGCATCCTTTCGCCTAATTTGATATTTTAGCATGAAAAATAATATATGCTTAATACCGAATTAACCCAGAACTCACAACGTGGAGGTATCTGCACCAGGATTTCCACCCGCCCACCCTTCCATGTAATGGTACATTTGAGTTTCACTTACCCTTTTTTTAGCAAAATATTGACCTTTATTGTCAAATGTAGGTAATTCCAACCTAGCATCTAATTTAGCTCTGATAAATCCATCTCTCGATGATTCACCACATTCTTTTTGTGAAGCCTCGGTGACCAGCTTAACACACCGCTCAACGGCTTGAGTATGACAAGGAAACGTTTCAAATTGAGGTAAATTTCTTCCTTCCGCAATATTTTGTAATTCAGTTTCACTAAATTTCATTGTTAGCGGTGGTTCTGTTACAATACAGTTTTGCCAGTCAATTATATTAATGTAATCCAGAACATCAAAGTTTTTATTCGGCACCTTAAAAAACATAATTCCAGTGACCGTTTGTTTTTTTGCATTTTGGATTCGTTGAACAGCCAGTTCTCTTATATATGCCCGTGGGTCCACAAGCATTGATAATAGAATATTTTCGGGATGGGCAAAATACGCATTATTCGCAAAAACTTTATCAATTATTCCTGTTACTTTTCTTGGGAACTCTCTTGATGCTTTAATGACATTCCAAATATGTATTGTCCCATATGCTAGCCCAGACTTAGCTTTTATTTGAAACAAAGTTGGAGCATATACTTTTGTAATATATTGCGTTAAAATATTTAGATAGCCACAATGTGGCTACTACTAATCCAACGGAAAATCTAAATATTTTAACGCAATATAGATACTACTAATCCAACGGAAAATCTAAATATTTTAACGCAATATAGATTTTCCGTTGGTCTACATTTGACAATAAAGGTCAATATTTTGCTAAAAAAGGGTAAGTGAAACTGAAATGTACCAATACATGGAAGGGTGGGCGGGTGGAACTCCTGGTGCAGATACCTCCACGTGGTGAGTTCTGGGTTAATTCGGTATTAAGCATATATTGTTTTCCATGCTGAAATATCAAATTGAACGAAAGGCTGCATCATTAAAATAAAAAATATCCTCATTTACTTATTTATATTGTTGATCCATGGGGGCGGTAAAAAAATTTCTAAATGACTTCAAATTTTTAGGGGATACTGAGAAACACTCACAAAAACACTAGGCTAAAAAATTTTGAAAAAAAATTAAAAAAAATATTTCAACTGGCTTTGGGCCCGGTGAAAAATTGAGATACGACCCCCATGTTTTGCGTATGTCTTTAACTCCTAATGACACAACTTTTCCACGCTAGGCACCAACGAAATTAAAAAAAAAATTGTTTTTTCGGCCCACCCTAGTGTACAGGGTGTCCAACGGTAGACTGGACAGCGCCGTAGCTCCTAAAGTATTGGAGATAAAAATATTTAAAAAATAGGGAATTGCATCGTTCGAGGGGGCTAATAAATAAGCCCGAACGAATTTTTTTTCGATTATTATTTTAAAAAATACGATGGTCAAGTTCGGTTTTTCAAATGGAACTATTTTTTTTGAAGTCCTGAGTTGATAGTGCGTTCCAAGACAAATTCAATAAGCATCAATGTATACACTTTATTTCCATTGGTTTCTGAGATATTGCGCTTGCAAATTTACTGATTTTCACTGCAAGAAACTCCTCTGTAATAACAAGGACCGGGGACGGTCTTACTGGCGCCACGGATGGCACTGCCTGTTGAAATAGATACATACCTGCGAAAGGTCTACGCCAGGCCCAAAGGCTGGACAATTCTTTTCCGTCAGAAATGCTACTTAGGTAGGTACATCTGCGGTATCGAGAAGCGCATCGTTACTTTTATTTCGCACTTGCTTCTACGCTCGGATGGCCGGTTCTTTTGGGAGGGATGCAAGTTGGATTGGTTAGGTTCGGAGGAGTGAAAGTTGCTAGACTAAATTTCAACTATAGGGAGCAGATTGTATCAGAACCAATCGGATTTGCATCCCTCACAAACGGCTGCTAGAGAGCAAGAGGCCCTCTTCACAGCAATACCTTCTCCCCAATGCCCACCTTCTCTCGCACGGAATACGTCAACGCATGGTTTTGTTTTGATATCGAAGCTCATGTTTATACTCGAGAGGACCACGCGTCGACAGCGGGCTACCCCTTTTCTTACCGTGTCTCTCCACGAGGAGTATTGCCGGTGGATTGTAGAAGCGCAGATGTCTGGATGCCAGTTGTTGAATTCAGGAGACGATAGAAACACTTTATTACAAAACACACATGTACTATAATTAAAGTAAATCGTATTCCTCTCGGGCAGGAGTCGCCCGAAGTTCGTCAAGAAGATGCGGCCTGGTACCCCGTGGCGAGGACAACCCTTCCCAGGGTCTCGCTCGATTTTTATGGCTTTTTCCGGAAAAAGGTACGAATCCTGGGCCGAACGTAACGAATTGAGGTCGAGCCACCGCAGTCGGGGGTGAAATATCCATTACAACTTATTAAGAAATTCTTTTCTTCATCGTAACGAAAGGGAAGTGACGCCAATGGATTCCTTATGTTTTTCTGATGAAAATCATACTAAATATCATGCAAATCGGACTACTTTGACACAAGCTATTTGTATTCCCTATGTAAAAGTTGTCCGATTTACACGACATTTGTAATGATTTTCATCAGAAAACCCCAAGGAATCCATCGGCGACACATCCATATCCATACGATAAAGAATAAAGAATTATTTTATTTCCTAAACAAATACAGGGTAATTCTGGAGGTACGCCCGTCGCCTCGTGGCGAGGACAACACCCCGCAGTGCCCATCGAATTTTATGGCTTTCGACCCTCGAAGGGTTTGGAATATCATTAAGAAGTGAGAAATGTTTAGGATTTCAAATGTTTGCTTCTTTTCTTCGTCGTATCGCAGGAGAAAGTGATGCCAATGGATTCCTGGCGTTTCGTCGATTAAAATCATAACAAATTTCATGTAAATCGGACTATTTGGAACCAAGTCAAGTCAGCTTGAAATGATATAAATCGATTTTCCATGGAATTTCCTTCATTATGTTCCGAATTACGTCGTTCTTGGTGTCATTTTCATCGGCGAAACATAAGAAATCGATGGTTGTCGTTTTTGCAATGATCTGATGAGAAATGCGCGAGTCGAAGATTTCTCACTTCTTAATAGGCTGTCGAGGGTCGAAAACCATAAAAATCGGGTGAGGCACTGCGAAGGTCTGTCCTCGCCACGGGGTACCAGACCGCATCTGCTTGACGGGCGTTGCTCCAGAATTACCCTGTATCTGTTTCAGAAATAAAATTGTTAGAGCGCCGACCGGACCAATATTTTTGTTCATCCGCGGGTTTATGACGCTACAGTTTTGAAATGTCGTTGAGGGTAGCAATTCAGATATTAGCGGGAATTTCCCGAACCTTGGCCATCAGCTGGCTTGATTACCCTCCACGGCGGCCGTGGCGTCATAAAACCACCCCAAGGCTTCGCGTGAGGTCCGGCGCGCTGCAACCCTGGGCCCAGGAATACTGGCCCAGGTACCAGAAAATCGTGGCTACCCCCGCACCAATCAGGGCCTTCGTTTACGCTGATTGGTGCGCACCATGCTACACACGATCCGTATAAATGCTAAGACTTTTCGAATAAAGAGAGAGAAACCAAGTTACACTCAACATAGAAACATCGTCGTCTCATTTAGAATTTTAGTGTCGAATATCGAATTCGACTGGTCCTTCGAGGTCTAGTAGGCACACCATCGTGCAAACATCAGCCAAGCCAGAAGGATCATACCGATCCATCGCTGGCACTCTAACAAAAATAATTCTCTATTCTTTATCGTATGGATATGGAAGTGTCGCCGTTGGATTCCTTGTGGTTTTCCGATGAAAATCATGCCAAATGTCGTGTAAATCGGACAAGTTTTACATAGGGAATACAAATAGCTTGTATCAAAGTAGTCCGATTTGCATGATATTTGGTATGATTTTCGTCAGAAAAACATAAGGAATCCATTCGCGTCACTTCCCTCTCGATACGATGAAGAAAAGAATTTCTTAATACGCTGTAATGGATATTTCATCCTCGACTGCGGGGGCTCGACCTCAATTCGTTACGTTCGCGGCCCAGGATTCGTACCTTTTTCCGGTAAAAGTCATAAAAATCGAGCGAGACCCTGCGAAGGGTTGTCCTCACCACGGGGTACCAGGCCGCATCTTCTTGACGAACGTCGGGCGACTCCTGCCCGAGAGGAATACGATTTACTTTAATTATAGTACATGTGTGTTTTGTAATAAAGTGTTTCTATCGTCTCCTGAATTCAATAACTGGGTAGCCCGCTGTCGATGCGTGCTCCTCCCGAGTATAAAAACGAGATTCGACATCAAAACAAAAGCATGCGTGGACGTATCCATGCGAGAGAAGGTGGGCATTGGGGAGGAGGTATTGCTGTGATGAGGGCCTCTTGCTCTCTAGCAGCCGTTTGTGAGGGATGCAAATCCGATTGGTTCTAATACAATCTGCCCCCTATGGTTAAAATTTTGTCTAGCAACTTTCACACCTCCTAACCTAACCAATTCAACTTGCATCCCTCCCAAAAGAACCGGCCATCCGAGCGTAGAAGCAAGTGCGAAATATAAGTAACGATGCGCTTCTCGATACCGCAGATGTACCTACCTAAGTAGCATTTCTGGCGGAAAAGAATTGTCCAGCCTTTGGGCCTGGCGTAGACCTTTCGCAGGTATGTATCTATTTCAACAGGCAGTGCCATCCGTGGCGCCAGTAAGACCGTCCCCGGTCCTTGTTATTACAGAGGAGTTTCTTGCAGTGAAAATCAGTAAATTTGCAAGCGCAATATCTCAAAAACCAGTGAAAATAAAGTGTATACATTGATGCTTATTGAATTTGTCTTGGAACGCACTATCAACTCAGGACTTAAAAAAAAATAGTTCCATTTGAAAAACCGAACTTGACCATCGTATTTTTTAAAATAATAATCGAAAAAAAAATTCGTCCGGGCTAATTTATTAGCCCCCTCGATCCATGCAATTCTCTATTTTTTAAATATTTTTATCTCCAATACTTTAGGAGCTACGGCGCTGTCCAGTCTACCGTGGGACACCCTGTATATACCAAGTGCATATGCAAAGTATGGAGTGAACTGGATAAAATTTTCTCGGCATTTTGTTTAGCTTATGTCTTACGTCATTTTAAGAGTTATCATTATGAAAATTGATGTCAACTAAACTAACAAGGGACGCTCGGCAACCCGCAAATTCAGAAAATTATGCAACTCAGTGTGTAAGTAGAGTAGTTTATCCGTAACGCAACCCTATTTTTGTTGGTGTCATAATGCAATTTTTGGGGTTGAAATCACCCCATGAAAAACTGTAGAATTCTGTTTTCCGTGGAATATTTCAAGAAAGGTGAGATTCGTGATAGGTAAATGGTGGAGTTGGAACTTTAAGACTGCGCATATAACACAGTTCGACAAATTGTGACTTTTCTTAGGACTTGTAATATTCAACAGCCGTTGCCTATAGGTTTTCGTGCGCTGAAAACGAATCCGCAAAGCGTTTGTCGCCATCACTCTCAGTTTTTGAGAAATTCGATTTTGAAAAAAACTGCAAATTTTCGACTTTGAACATTTTTTATGCCGAAACGATAATGGTTGCTCATTGCGTCAAATTATTCTATGTATCCTCCGGAATACAACGATATAAGTTATTATTGCATTATGAACATTTAAATATGTGTGGTTTCTTTTTGTGACCAAATATATAAAGTTTATTAAAACTACACCCTAAGAATATAAGCTGTCTGTTACACGTCTATTGCTCTACTGTCCTCGTTCGTACAATCCTTTTGCTCCTTCTCTTTCACCTGTTCCCTCTACCGATCGGCCTATCACGCCTTATCATTCGCTCTGCATTCTCTTTCTCTCTCTCTCTCTCTCTCTCTCTCTCTCTCTCTATTTTCGCGGCATTCACACAATCACACAGTACATACAGGGTGTCCCACCTAAGAGTGGACAGCGCGATATCTCCTAAGGTATTGTCAATAAAAATATAAAAAATAGGGAATTGCATGGTTCGAGGGGGCTAATTTATTAGCGTGACCGAATTTTGTTTTCGATTATTATTTTAAAAGATACGATGGTCAAGTTCGGTTTATCAAATGGAACTATTTTTTTTTAAGACTTGAGTTGATAGTGCGTTCCAAGACAAATTCAATAAGTTTCCATGTATACACTTTATTTCCACTGGTTTTTGAGATATTGCGCATGCAAATTTACTGATTTTCCCTGGAAGAAAACCCGCTGGAATAGCAAGGACCGGGGACGGTCTTGCTTGGCGCCACGGGTGGCATTGCCTGTTGAAACTGATACCTACCTGCCAAAGGTCTACGCCAGAAATGGCAGGCCCAAAGGCTGGACAATTCTTTTCCGTCAGAAGTGCTATTTAGGTAGGTACATCTGCGGTATCGAGAAGCGCACCGTTACTATTATTTCGCACTTGCTTGTACGCTCGGATGGCCGGTTCATTTGGGAGGGATGCAAGTTGAATTGGTTAAGTTAGGAGGTGTGAAAGTTGCTAGACTAAATTTCAACCATAGGGAGCAGATTGTATTAGAACCAATCGGATTTGCATCCCGCACAATCGGCTGCTCTCTCGAAGAGGCCCTCTTCACAGCAATGCCCGCCTTCTCTCGCACGGAATACGGTAACGCATGCTTTGGTTTTGATATTGAAGCTCGTGTTTATACTCGAGAGGACCACGCGTCGACAGCAGACTACTCCTTTTCTTCCTGTGTACTCTCCACGAGGCTTGTCGTATTGACGGTGGATTGTAGGAGCGTAGTTATCTGGATGCCAGTTACAAAACACACATGTACTATTGTGATATCCCACTATTTTTCGCGCGGTACTATTCTAAATACTTTCCCATGTATCTCAAAATCACTCCACCAAAGTTCTTCAAACTCAACTATTACCCCTTTTCCCCAATCGCTGATCATCTTGACGATGTACCTTAGCGATCCCCATCTCAAGATGGTCGGTACGAAACCTCCTTCTAACTATTCGCCCTACGAGGCACGAATTCCCTTCCTCATACTAAATCTAAACAAGTCCCTCGCTCCAAAAACCTTCTTAAATCGAGACCAGGTCTCACTCCCCTCTTTACGACTCACTGAATCCAAGCCATTCTATCCCCTTTCCTATTAAAACACCCAAAATCCATTCGACGGGTTGAGTATCTCCTTTTACCGTTCATAAAAACCCCAGAAGTCTAATTGCGACGAATATTTGGCGTACGTGACATAAATATGTCTAATAATAGACGTACCATTCATAAAAACCCCGGAAGTCCTACTGCGACTTATTTCTTAAATATGTCAAGGTTCCTACCGCGCGTACCCCCACAACATTCCTGTAAGGATACATACAGTACTTCCTCGCTGTGGGCTCGCTGGTCGGGACCGGCGTTGAACCCATATCATGAACCGAGCCCAAATTCCGAGTGTTCGTTTCTCGCTTCTTTCTGGCCGAAGGGGGGAGCGAGATGGAACGCTTTGCGTGCGCGGCGGGCGTGCGCGACGGCCGCGAGCGCTCAGATGGAATCGTGACTGCTCGGCGCATGCGCGTGACGGTCAGATAGCCAGGCACGGCACGCGTCTTTTTTGCGCCCTAGACGAAGCTGTCCAATTTATCCCTTTATTATAATACATTTATTTGAGATTATTGGTGATCTTACTCTGAATTTTTATTCGTAGTTTAAAACAATTGCAGTACAATTAGTAATATTTTATTTTAAAGTTTATTTTCAACA
Organism: Andrena chrysosceles; assembly: GCA_963855975.1. NCBI lineage: Eukaryota > Metazoa > Arthropoda > Insecta > Hymenoptera > Andrenidae > Andrena > Andrena chrysosceles. The sequence goes on along the minus strand of OY979767.1, from coordinate 75,962,340 downwards.
ATACCAACAATGAAAATACCATTTTGCAAATATTAAAGTAATTATCATGGTAAATAATACATATGTAATGCCTTACAATTATGTAAATACGTTAATTCATATATGTATATCCTATATTACATATAGATACGTACAATAATGGAGTACCTATTAATATTTAAGGGAAAGTTGTAATTGTACAAAGGACGTCAAAGTTATCTTTCCTTTCATCTAGGAAATTTGACAAACTTGTTACAAATATGTACATAAAATAGAAAATATACGAATTTCATTTTTCAAAAGTACATATAAAGGATTTATTTAGTCTAAGACGCGTTATATATGTATTTTCTTTGGCTATGTACATACTGATCACTGCCTGTAAGCTTGGCTGGTGCCTATTGGCGACTGCCTAGGGCGGAAAGTCGACAAGAGGTGCAAAATGGTATTTTCATTGCCGATATTGTTGAAAATAAACTTTAAAATAAAATATTACTAATTGTACTGCAACTGTTTCAAGCTACGAATAAAAATTCAGAGTAAGGTCATCAATAAACTCAAATAAAAGTATTATAATAAAGGGCGTTATTTCATAAGTTCGCATAGGGCGCAAAAAAGATTTGAGCCGTGCCTGCGTCAAGATTTTGCGAAACGGTTCCATTGCTCACATTGTGTGCTCGAGATCATTGCGCACGCCCGTCGCGCACGCAAAGGACGGAGCGTCACGGCGTCCGAAAGACGGAGCGAGACAAAACATCAACGCGTCGTTTGTCTCGTACCGCCCTTGCTCGCTTCCAGTGCCTCTCGCTCGCTCTCGTTCCATCTCGCTCTCGTTTCATCTCGCTCTCGCCTTCGCCGGAAAAGAGTGAGACAGAAGTGGTGGGGATAGCGAAAAACCCACATAGTGTACATCAAATCGAGTCCACAAGGAGACAATACTGTAAATATGAGGTCCCGAGAGGCCGAAGATTCATTATTCGAAAGATCATTATTATCGTTCAATTTCTGTGTTACCAAACAAAGAAGTTTCATTATTCGAAAGTTCATTATCGATCAATTTCTGTGTTACCGAACATTAAAAAATATCATTAATATTCATTTAAATTCAGTGACCAACAATCACCATTCGTCAATCATTGTAAGATATTACAATTACCATTTATGACATTGTATATCACCACCATCATTTATATTTTGTATTATCATTTCTATTGCTTTTCTATATTATTGTGTCTTATTAACGCTTATTGCGTATGTCATTCTTGTATTATTATTCGTATTGCTTTCATTATCTTTATATTATTAACGCTTATTGTTCATTTATTATTTGTATTATCAACACTTATTGTCGTTCATATTATCTTGCATTTTAACGCTTATTGCAAACATCTATTATTTTGTATTACTGTGACGTCCTGGCCCCACCACGGTATCGCGACTTAGTGTCGACGAGCGCCACCAGAGGTCTCTAATCTTTCCCGCTAGTCCTAACTCTCAATATCATTCGTATATATACAAGTTCCAAATCACATCCTCTGTGTCCCCGTGTGTGTCTAGGGCAGGGGCCGTCAGCTATAGCCCTACTGATGAGTCTGGCTGGCGGTCCCAAGGCGAAACGCACCTCTTCTTTTCCTCCTCGATCCTCCAACGCCGATCCACCCGCCCCGCATAGTTACTCCATAGTGGCGTTGCCGGGCCTTAGGGTTTACGGTGCGTCGGAGGCGACGGGGCAAGAACTCCCTTCTCCTCCTGAACGTTCCGGCAGTTCAGGACGTGACATTACTATTCATATTATTTTCTATATCAACGCTTATTGCAACCATCTATTATTTTGTATTACTACCCATACAGCACACTCCGTTGCCCGAAGCTTGCAGGAAGGAAATCGAATTTTATGGCTTTCGACCCTCGAAGGGTTTGGAATATCATTAAGACGCGAGAAATGTTTAGGATTTCAAATGTTTGCTTCTTTTCTTCGTCGTATCGAAGGAGAAAGTGATGCCAATGGATTCCTGGCGTTTCGTCGATTAAAATCATAACAAATTTCATGTAAATCGGACTATTTGTAACCAAGTCAAGTCAGCTTGAAATTATATAAATCGATTTTCCGTGGAATTTCCTTCATTGTGTCATTTTCAACGGCGAAACATAAGGAATCGATGGTTGTCGTTTTTGCAAAGATCTAATGAGAAATGCGCGAGTCGAAGATTTCTCACCTCTTAATAGGCTGTCGAACCCCTTCGAGGGTTGAAAACCCTAAAAATCGGGTGAGGCACTGCGAAGGTCTGTCCTCACCACGGGGTACCAGGCTGCATCTTCTTGACGAACGTCGGGCGACTCTTGCCCGAGAGGAATACGATTTACTTTAATTATAGTACATGTGTGTTTTGTAATAAAGTGTTTCTATCGTCTCCTGAATTCAACAACTGGCATCCAGACATCTGCGCTTCTACAATCCACCGGCAATACTACTCGTGGAGAGACACAGTAAGAAAAGGGGTAGCCCGCTGTCGACGCGTGGCTCTCGAGTATAAACATGAGCTTCGATATCAAAACAAAACCATGCGTTGACGTATTCCGTGCGAGAGAAGGTGAGCATTGCGGAGAAGGTATTGCTGTGAAGACGGCCTCTTCAAGAGTGCAGCCGTTTGTGAGGGATGCAAATCCGATTGGTTCTGATACAATCTGCTCCCTATAGTTGAAATTTAGTCTAGCAACTTTCACTCCTCCGAACCTAACCAATCCAACTTGCATCCCTTCCAGACGAACCGGCCATCCGAACCTAGAAGCAAGTGCGAAATAAAAGTAACGATGCGCTTCTCGATACCGCAGATGTGCCTACCTAAGTAGCATTTCTGACGGAAAAGTATTGTCCAGCCTTTGGGCCTGGCGTAGACCTTTCGCAGGTATGTATCTATTTCAACAGGCAGTGCCACCCGTAGCGTCAGTAGGACCGTCCCCGGTCCTTGCTATTCCAGAGGAGTTTCTTGCAGTGAAAATCAGTAAATTTGCAAGCGCAATATCTCAAAAACCAGTGGAAATAAAGTGTATACATTGATGCTTATTGAATTTGTCTTGGAACGCACTATCAACTCAGGACTTCAAAAAAAATAGTTCCATTTGAAAAACCGAACTTGACCATCGTATTTTTTAAAATAATAATCGAAAAAAAATTCGTTCGGGCTAATTTATTAGCCCCCTCGAACCATGCAATTCCCTATTTTTTAAAAAATTTTATCTCCAATACTTTAGGAGCTACGGCGCTGTCCAGTCTACCGTGGGACACCCTGTACAGTGAGCCACGAAAGTATTCGAACGCCCTGAAATGAAAAGTTTGAGGCTTAAAAAATATGAGTCCTATTACGAATTATAAAATACTTTTATTTCTATAATAACACATAAGTATCATGATTATACGTGTAAAATTTGAAGTGTCTCTGATGACGTCAACAATAGTTATAAAACATTTCTTGGTAACATCGACTAAATGACCGTCACAAAAGTATTCGAACGACTAAATTCAAAATAGATATTTTAAATAAATGTAGTGTTTTAATATTTTGTCGGGCCACCCCGAGCACTTATCACAGCTTCTAAACGTCGTTGCATACTGTCAACCAAATTTTCGGTAATATCTTCTTTTATATTACTCCAAACTTCAAAAATTTTGGTTGTTAATGCTTCCTTTGAACTAATATTATATTTACGAAGTTGTCTGTCAATTTCTGCCCATAAGTGTTCTATGGGGTTGATGTCCGGACTTTGTGGGGGTGTTTCTAAAATGTGGGGTACGTTGTATATGATCCACTGTTTAACAATATATGCGGTATGTTTCGGATCATTATCCTGCTGAAAATGAAAATTTCCTTCTAGCCCTAATTTTTCCGCACTTTGCACCAAATTCTCTTTTAATATTTGCATATATTTATATTTATCTAATATGCCTTCAATAATGGCGAGGTTTCCGACACCACTGGCTCCCATACACCCTCATACCATTATGGATCCACCTCCATGCTTCACGGTTGGGCGTAAATTTTTAGGATCCATCTCTCTATTTGCTAATCTCCAAACCTTCTGACATCCATCTGAACCAAATATGTTAAATTTGCTCTCGTTCGAGAAAATAACACGTTTCCAAAAGTCCTTATCCTTGTTGACATACTTTTTAGCGAAATTTAGTCTCTTCTGCTTATTTACTTTGCTAATGAATGGTTTCATTCGAGGAATCCGACCATGAAAATTATTTTCACGAAGAATTCTTCGACAAAGTTCAGGATGAACTTGTTTTTTAAAACTATCAGCGATTAGTGTTGCAAGTTTTGGATCAGAAATTCTTGGGTTCTTCTTGACTTCACGAACAATTGTATTTTCCTCCCTCTTCGTTAACGTCTTGGGTCGGCCAGAACGGACTTTATTTCGAAGGATTCCAGTGATTTGTAACTTGTTTACTATATAGTAAACGGTAGATTTACTTCTCCCTAACAATTTGGCTATTTCGCCATAGCTCTTGCCTTCATTGTGCCACTTAATGATCAATTTCCTATCAGTGATGCTTGTTTCTGATTGTTTTGGGCACATTATTACCAAAACTGTTTTAATCTTATTAACACTCGCAGTACTTAACACGGGGAGTGTGAAAAAACAACTGAGAACGCCAATGTTTACATTTTATCATACTCAAGGATTGTTTTGTATTAGAAGGGTCGTCGTTCGAATTCTTTCGTGACGGTCATTTGGTCGATGTTACCAAGAAATGTTTTATAAATATTGTTGACATCATCAGAGACACTTCAAATTTGACATGTATAATCATGATACTTATATGTTATTATAGAAATAAAAGTATTTTATAATTCGTAATAGGACTCATATTTTATAAGCCTCAAACTTTTCATTTCAAGGCGTTCGAATACTTTCGTGATTCACTGTATGTTATTAGTGGGATAAGTAAGTAAAATTGATTTACAATCATTTAAAATTTATATAGATATGCATTATGCCAATCGAAGGTTCGACAAGGTTATCGGCATCAATGCGATTCTGCGTCATTTTAGTGATAACATATATATTTTGCAAAGTCAATGTAAATCTCCACGCACTATTTATTTATCGTATGGTTTCCAAAATAGTCTAATGATATTACACTTCGAGTAATGCATGCATGAATGTGATGTTATCATAATGATTCATGCACGCCATTGATTAGTTTTAATGAGTTTTACCTTGGATGCAATTTTAGGTACGTACTGTCTTGCTTGAATAATTGAAAGCTGTCCAAACTTTAAGTAAACTTAAAGTAAACTTACCGAAACTGCTAAAATGGACTTCAAATTCGGTCCCAGAGATTTTATTTGTTTGCAAAAAAATTGTAACGCATAAACTATATATATGTATGAAAATGGATTACACAAAGGTATTTCGGCATATATTTGTTGAGAATAGAATCTTCAATATAATTCTGGCTAGTCTTGCACCTCTACAGTATAGGTTTAGGCCATTAGTCTGATTGATAAGACTGAATGCAGAGTACACTGTAGGCGAAATCATCGAGTGTCGAGAAAGCCTCGGTCTCTTTTGGCTTCGACCGTCCGATAAGATAGAGATGAGCTTACCGATAGGTATAAATACATAAGTAAAGACTTCAAAAGCGTTTTCAGTATTGATAAAATTAATATAAAATCAAATCTTATAAATATATTCATAATCACCACAATCATAGATTCAAACATATATTTACAGATAGAAATTTATACACTTTGTATTAACATAAATATATATATCCTTATATATTTTTCTAAATAAACGTGTGTTGGGAAATCAATCCTATGGAATCCTCTAGACCCCCATAAATTCACGGCATTAGCAGTACTAATAAGAAAAGAAAATAGAATAAAATAATACTAAAATTTCAACAATAATTACAAGATACAAAAACTTAATTTTAAGGGTTGGTAGTGGCGGTAACTTGAAAAATATATTTTGTTCGAAAATTATTTTTACACGGTTTTGCAGATATAAAAAAACGATGCAACTTTTGTTTAAACTTCTTTTCGATATTTCTTACCGTTCTCGAAATATTCCACGGAAAAGATAATTCTACATTTTTTCAAGGGGTGATTTCATCCCCAAAAATTGCATTATGGCACGAACAAAAAATAGAGTTGCGTTACGAATGAACTACTCTACTTGCACACCGAGGTGCACATTTTTTTGAATTTGTGGGTTGCCGAACGTTCCTTGTAAGTCTACACTGTGTCCTACAATTTTGCAGTGCTAAGAAAATAAGAAAATTAAAAGGGAGACGTAATAAAGAGATAATCTTACTTTTCAGGATGCGCATGGGGAATTTCATTACTGCTATGGCCACCCTGGATTTTCGCGTGGCCATATATTGAAGGACAAAGAACAGTACCCATTAACGCCTGCTATATTCAATTTATTGAGACGAATCACTACATCACATTTGGTACTGCAATAGCCGCGTTTTATGTGCCTGTTACTGTGATGATTATTCTTTACTGGCGTGTATGGAAGCAGACCAAACAGCGACAGAAAGATCTTTCATATTTGCAAGCTGGGGAGCAGGATGCCAGCAAACGAAGTAACTCTAGGTGAATTGCTCGATTTTCTTCTAAAAATTTATAGTTATAATTATGTTTAACCCTTCCACTACGGCGCATGCCTCATTGAATGTGTTCGAGTTGTGCTTTAGACGAAGGATACTTGTTACAACATTGACCTCCCGGGGCTATTTAGGGAAAATTCCACCATATCTATCCCTCTACTTCTTGTTATTTTTTCCGCGTTCATGTGGTCCAAATGTTTGGTTTAACACCAGAAATTGCAAGCAGTAAGTAAAATATAGAGATGTCAAGTCTGCGAGACGAGTATACAGGGTGTCCCAAAAATGCTGCGGTTCCTTCAAGGGGGTGATTCAGGGGGTGATTGCAAACAAGTTTTTCCTTTGCGAAAATTCTCTCCGAGGTTTCGTTAATGAGATATTAACAAAAAGCACCGACCAATCAGAGCGCGAGTCTGACGGCCGAGTTCCCGCGCTAGCGTGACTACGCGCCGCGCCGCGACTGCGAACAAGCAACTCGGCATGCATCGAAGAAAATTTCGTAGAATGGCAAATGAAAAAGACGTAACAAATAAAATCGAACATGTTGTCATAGTTTGTTTGTTATTTAAAATGAATAATGAATAAAGGATAAATGGATGAAAATCACGTGTAACGTAAATAGACGAATACACAGTTTTTTTTTAGAAGATTCGAAAATAATAATTATTTGAAGTGGGAGGATAAGGAATACGTAAATTTTCTTGTGTTAATAACTTAACCACGAAAAGGTAATGTAACAGGAAATTAACGAAAAGTTATCGTAGTTCGTTATTGTGATAAAAATCCGTAATTCAATAACGGCCAGCACTGTTGCTGGCCGTTAGACTTATTCGTTATCAAACGAATAAGGCTGTTTAAAAAGCCCGAATAAATATTTTCGTACGGGAATTTGGAGAATTATCGCCGGAAATAAGCCATAGCATGCGTTAAATTTAAAAATGAATGATCACCAATTAAGTAACTAAAACTCACCCTTGTCGGAAATTCACCTGCAGCTTGAAAACCTGTGTCACTGGGTCACTGAACCGGTCCTGGTCATCGATGGACGAGCCCCGTGCACAGCTGGTCCCAGGTATACGACACTACCCAAAGTTAAGGGTCGCAATGTCAGGTGCGTCCAGGTTAATGTACCGAATATTCACTTCACTACACGGCTACTAACACTGATCACTTAATTTATTTTCCATGGAACGTGTTGTTCCTACGTTTTAAAAATTGGTGGCCCCGAAAGGGGCCGATTGTAATCAATTCAAAAATTGCTCCATGTGGCCACCGCCATTTTCAATGCAGGCTTCAGCGCGGAGAATTAGTTGTCTCTGCATGCCCTGCAATGTTTCCGGCGTTATGTTCGCCACCGCCGCGTGAATCAGCGCAACTGCTTCCTCAGGGGTAGCCACCGGCTGACGATACACCTCATTCTGAAATGATTGTTGTACAAGAAGTACGAAACGTAAGTAAAAAATGAATACCTACAACAAGAATAAGTAAAGAGTAACAGCAATAATGAAATTACCTTCAGGTAGCCCCAGAAGAAAAAATCCAGCGGATTCATATCCGGTGACCGTGGGGGCCACGCAACGTGAGCCTCCTCTTCACTGCCGCGACCGATCCACCTGTCCTGAAATGTTTCACCTAAATAGGCGCGGATATTCAACGTGTAATGTGGCCCAGCACCGTCGTGCTGGTAGTACATGTTTTGTCGGATCTCATATAGAATATGGTCCATAAGATCCGGCAGAACATGTTCTAGAAAATATTTATACGTTGGGCCGTCCAGCCTGTCTGGCAGAATGTACGGCCCAACGATAAATTCGCCACAAATGCCGGCCCATAGGTTGATCGACCAACGGACTTGTGCTGCACGTGTACGAAGCGCTAGGGGATTTTCGTCGCTCCACACATGCATATTGTGGGAATTGAAGCATCCCTCCCTGTTGAAAAGTGCTTCATCCGTCCACAATATGTATTTGGGGAACGACGGATTCCTTTGCACTTCTCCCAACAGCCACCTGGAATATTGAATCCGCTGGATGTAATCCCCGGCGTGCAAATGTTGCACCCGTACATATTTGTACGGATGCAACCTGCGATCCCTGAGAATTCGGTGCACCGTCGAGCGGGTGACACTAGAACAAAATGCAAAAATATCCACTATTAGATAACATTTTTTTTCTTAATTAATAATTGCTGCAGTTATCTTGAACTTACTTTAGGTGGCGCACACTGATAGTTGGATCGGTTTCAACGGCGTCGAGGATTCTCTCGACGGTGCCCAGATTTCGCGCTGCTGTGGGTTTGCCCACCTCGCTGCCTCGCGGCATCATGGACCCAGTCGCGAATAGCCTCGACGCTAGCCAACGAAATGTATCCTCGCTTGGCGTTTGGATCTCAGGATATTCCAGCGCAAATGCTCGCGCAGCAGCACTTGCGTCCCCGTCGTTCCGGGCGTACACCCAGAACATCCTGTAGTATTCTTGTGCCGTGAACATTTCTGAGACGTGATTGCTAGCTGACTGACAAGATTTTTTCCCAAACAACTTCCTCTACCCCCAAGTAGCTTCTCTCGTTCCATTATGAGTTAACCCCCACCAGGGCAAGGGGTTTTAGGTCTTTTTAGAAGCCATCACATTTTCGAAACACACGTGTTTTGCACAAGTGCAACGAACGAACCATCGTACACTTTTACAAAAGCCCGCTCTCCGTCCTTTTACTGCCAATGTACCCATTGCTTCGAGATAGAAAGCAGACACACACCACGTGTATCGGTTCGAAAGGGTCCGAAGGGAAAAGAAACAGAAACTCTTCGAGTTGGTATAAAGAAGAAAATGCATAACATTCCTGTTTCCCCTTTCCGATACCCTGAGTTCACGTCTGCTACCAATTAAGTCATAAATTATCCAAAACTGTAGGAAACCGTTCTCTACCGCCGACTAGCGGGACAATACGGTCATAAACCGCGACCCTGGCAAAATGCTTTGGCCGATCAGCCTGATTAATTTTGGGGAACTAGAATTTAAAAAGTATTATTCAACATTAATACGCCTCGCGGAGAGGCACAAGAAGAAAAGGGGGAGTCCGCTGATTGCGCGTAGTCCCGCCTGCGTCGTCCTCCCTATAAATTCGCAAGAGATCCCTTATCTCTCGAGTATAAACACGCGCTCGAATTTCAAAACAAAAGCACGCGTCGACGTATTCCGTGCGAGAGAAGGTGGGCCTTGGGGAGGAGATATGCTGTGAAGAGGGCCTCTTCGGGACAGTGGCCGTTTTGGGAGGGATGCAGGGTAGATTGGTTAGATTAGGGCCAATCGGACATCAAGCCCACCGTCTCTCGCACGGAATACGTCGACGCGTGCTTTTGTTTTGAAATTCGAGCGCGTGTTTATACTCGAGAGATAAGGGATCTCTTTCGAATTTATAGGGAGGACGACGCAGGCGGGACTACGCGCAGTCAGCGGACTACCCCTTTTCTTCCTGTGCTTCTCCGCGAGGCGTATTAATGTTGAATAATACTTTTTAAATTCTAGTTCCCCAAAATTAATCAGGCTGATCGGCCAAAGCATTTTGCCAGGGTCGCGGTTTATGACCGTATTGTCCCGCTAGTCGGCGGTAGAGAACGGTTTCCTACAGTTTTGGATAATTTATGACTTAATTGGTAGCAGACGTGAACTCAGGGTATCGGAAAGGGGAAACAGGAATGTTATGCATTTTCTTCTTTATACCAACTCGAAGAGTTTCTGTTTCTTTTCCCTTCGGACCCTTTCGAACCGATACACGTGGTGTGTGTCTGCTTTCTATCTCGAAGCAATGGGTACATTGGCAGTAAAAGGACGGAGAGCGGGCTTTTGTAAAAGTGTACGATGGTTCGTTCGTTGCACTTGTGCAAAACACGTGTGTTTCGAAAATGTGATGGCTTCTAAAAAGACCTAAAACCCCTTGCCCTGGTGGGGGTTAACTCATAATGGAACGAGAGAAGCTACTTGGGGGTAGAGGAAGTTGTTTGGGAAAAAATCATGTCAGTCAGCTAGCAATCACGTCTCAGAAATGTTCACGGCACAAGAATACTACAGGATGTTCTGGGTGTACGCCCGGAACGACGGGGACGCAAGTGCTGCTGCGCGAGCATTTGCGCTGGAATATCCTGAGATCCAAACGCCAAGCGAGGATACATTTCGTCGGCTAGCGTCGAGGCTATTCGCGACTGGGTCCATGATGCCGCGAGGCAGCGAGGTGGGCAGACCCGCAGCAGCGCGAAATCTGGGCACCGTCGAGAGAATCCTCGACGCCGCGCCGTTGAAACCGATCCAACTATCAGTGTGCGCGTCTTGAGCCGCCACCTAAAGTAAGTCACAGTTCAAGATAACTGCAGCAATTATTAATTAAGAAAAAAAAATGTTATCTAATAGTAGATATTTTTGCATTTTGTTCTAGTGTCACCCGCTCGACGGTGCACCGAATTCTCAGGGATCGCAGGTTGCATCCGTACAAATATGTACGGGTGCAACATTTGCACGCCGGGGATTACATCCAGCGGATTCAATATTCCAGGTGGCTGTTCGGAGAAGTGCAAAGGAATCCGTCGTTCCCCAAATACATATTGTGGACGGATGAAGCACTTTTCAACAGGGAGGGATGCTTCAATTCCCACAATATGCATGTGTGGAGCGACGAAAATCCCCTAGCGCTTCGTACACGTGCAGCACAAGTCCGTTGGTCGATCAACCTATGGGCCGGCATTTGTGGCGAATTTATCGTTGGGCCGTACATTCTGCCAGACAGGTTGGACGGCCCAACGTATAAATATTTTCTAGAACATGTTCTGCCGGATCTTATGGACCATATTCCATATGAGATCCGACAAAACATGTACTACCAGCACGACGGTGCTGGGCCACATTACACGTTGAATGTCCGCGCCTATTTAGGTGAAACATTTCAGGACAGGTGGATCGGTCGCGGCAGTGAAGAGGAGGCTCACGTTGCGTGGCCCCCACGGTCACCGGATATGAATCCGCTGGATTTTTTCTTCTGGGGCTACCTGAAGGTAATTTCATTATTGCTGTTACTCTTTACTTATTCTTGTTGTAGGTATTCATTTTTTACTTACGTTTCGTACTTCTTGTACAACAATCATTTCAGAATGAGGTGTATCGTCAGCCGGTGGCTACCCTTGAGGAAGCAGTTGCGCTGATAGTAGTATAGTAAGGCCGATTCCAACGCAGGTCCTCTGAGGGGAGCGCGGGGGGGGGAAGTGAGGGCGCGCGGGGGAGCGCGGCGGAGGGAAACATGGGCGCGGGGCCTGCGGGGAGAGGAAAACCGATTGCGCGCGCACGAGCCGCGGAGTGGGGGAAGCCGCGATGATGGAGGGGATCACTCCAGGCCGAGCCGCCGCGTAGACCGGACCCACCGCCGAAAACTTTTTAGAGGGAGTGAATGACCCCCGAGAACTTTTTTAAACCCCGATCCACCACCGGAAATTTTTTCCGAGCGAGAGAATGACCTTGGCCCACCCCCAAATATTTTTCCAAACCATTATGTGACATGCGGCGCGAAGAATGAAATAGATTTATGCAGTGTCTATAAATCTTATAATTAGGAGGCGAGGAGGAAGATGAGTAAATAAAATGGAGACAGAATATACGTTTAAGATATATATATATTGTTACATAAAAGTAAATAGAAATTAATATAAAATAGAATAGAAAATATAAAAAATATAAACTATTGGCGGGCGAGGGGGGGTGATGGAGGTGACGGGGGTGATGGTGGCGACGATGGTGAGGGCAGGGGGCGCGGCCGCCACAGAGCCCCCGACCGCGGTGCGTGCAACCGCACCCGCGCAACCCGCAACCGCGCAGCCCCATACGTCGTTGCCTAGAACACACAGACACATCAATATAATACTAACACATTAAACATAATAAACATGAAACACATAAAACAATGCAAAGTATTACATACCTGTGGATGCGGCGACGGTGACGGCGAACGGGGTGGTGGCGACGGCGAACGGGGTGGTGGCGACGGCTGCGGCGACGACCGCGGCGATCCCCAATCGCTCGACCACGTGGGCGACGGCGGTGGTGGAGGTGATGGCCCACGTGGTGGCGATGGGGATGGTGATGGGGGTGGGGACGGTGTGAGCCCTAGACATAGAAACTCATGGTAAAATATTGATACGAACACCTGATTTTAGAGCACTTGGTTTCAACAGTTAAACGCGATAAATGTCAAAATATTGTTATGTACATACCTCGCCACCTCATCGAATCATAAATGGAGGGCGACCTCCAATATCCCATAATTTTAATAAAGTACTACACGTCTTTAATGTTTGAAGACAACTGGTCTCGCTGCATCTCCAGGCTCTCGCATGCAAACTCCTATCATGAAATCGAGAAGTGCGTAGCTTTGCAAAAGTGAGATGCTGTTGTTCTTCACATTCATTTTCGCTGACCATCCTTTCCTTATTCACACGCATCTTCTTTCCCTTCTTCTTTGACACATCATGCGACAAGACCACATCACTTTGAATACGTATCGAACGGGTATTGAACGTTTTAGAACGTATATCAAACGGATATTGAACGGTTTCGAACTCAAGGATAAAAGTCTCGACATGTGTTGAATGTGGTATAATATCATTGTGAACGCTAAATCTTACACCGAATCTTAAAATTAGACAGCGAAAGGAGAAGGAAGACGGGTGAATAAAATGGAGAAATAATATGTGTTTAAAAATGATACTATATTGTTACAAATAATGAATGAATAGTAATAGTAATAGTGAATATAATATAATAATAGTAATATGAATAGTAATAATAGTTAATACGGATGAAATACATGAGATAACAAAAAAAATGAAAAAGAATTTAAATATCCTCCTCGTCGGATGACAATTGCAGAGGTGGCGTCACGAGCCCCTCTTCCATCCATGCAGGGGGCGGCGACCACCGTGGCGGTGGTGTTAACTGCCGCGACGGTGGCGGTGATGATGACGCTGAGGACGATGACGACAACATCACCCCCTCGAACTGCCATGGAGGTGATAGGGACCCCTGAAGCGATGGCTGCGGCCTCCTCACATCGATCCAGGGAGGCGATGGTGGCGATGGGGGCTGTGGACGTCGCAGGGGCCCCATTTGATGATAAGGTACCCAGGGCCGTCGCAATCTGGCCGCCATCCTCGACCCGAATACCAGGCCCGAGCGCTGCATATGCACCGCTAAGGGTGCAGCCTCAGCCTCCCCTGCCAGAACCCGCGCCATGAGCGCCATTATAATCATCGGCACACGGTCCTAGAACAGATACACAAACATAATAAATATGACACATATCAAACATAATAAACATGAAACATGCAAAACAATGCAAACTACATACCTGCGGAGGCGGCGAAGGCGGCGAAGGTGGCGGCGACGGCGACGGCGATGGCGATGGCGATGGCGATGGCGATGGCGATGGCGATGGTGAATACTAAAGCATAGAACATCATGATATTAACATGTCCACTTGATTTTAATCTCGCTCGATTTCAATGGTTATAGACGAATAATGTCAAAATATATTGTACATACCAATGAGTCATACTCCGGGGCGATGCGTTGCAATCCCATTTTTCAAGCACCAGAAAAAAATTGTCGCACACAAATTACAAAAATTGCACAAATGTCTAACGATTAAAAATCAGACTGTTCGCCTTCCACAATTAACAGACGACTGGTCTCGCTGCATCTCCTAGCTCTCACATGTAAAAACCCCCTCCTATCATGAAATCGAGAAGTGCATAGCTTTGCAAAAGTACAATGCTGTTGTTCTCCGCATTCATTTTCACAAACTGCACATTTCTTCTTCGTAGACCATCCTCTCCTTATTCCCATCTTTTTCCCTTCTTCTTTAGACACATCATGCGACAAGACCACATCACTTTGAATACGTATCGAACGGGTATTGAATGTTTTTGAACATATATCAAACGGATATTGAACGGCTTCGAACGTGCATTGAACGGGTATTGAACGGCTTTGATCGGATATTGAACGTCTATCATACCACTTTGATCGTGCATCGAACGGCTTTGATCGGGTATCGAACGTGTATCGAACGACTTCTGCATAAGTATCGTCTTAATCTAGCGGACATCAAACGCATGAGGTTGGGTTGAGTGAGGGTGAAGAAAATTATACGCATTAAAAAATTGATTATATTTTATTTATGAATTTCCCTGGTGTTTAGACCACCAGTTGAATATTTTAAATACATTTTGCATGGCACAGTGTTTCGCGTGTCTGCCACATCGCAGAGTATTAACTACATTTAGCTTATTTAGAGATTTGATATCCTCGTAGTCAATGTCCAGCGTCTCGATGACCGCGTCTGCTCTCGTACTTTCATCGAGGAAATCCGCAAGCCAGTCGCGTTTCTGCAGCCCTTTAACATATACGACATGGCACGTGTCATCCTCTTCTTCATCGATCGCATCAGCTACAGCTTTCGAAATTAGCCGTTTAGCCATACTGTATGGAACTTCTCCATCGTCCCAGCGTAACCCATGATGTTTCGCCGTTAACCAGCGGATGCTTGATTTGTCAGATTTCGAAAGAAGATAATGCGGCATCGAACTCCCAAAAATATAGTGCGAGAGAATTGTTCCCATTCGTAGGACAGCCACTTCCTTGACGACAAATCTTCCATCAACGATGAACCCTTGCATGTCAACGAACGTTGGTACAGCCATTATCGATACAATTTGGAGGTCCACTCGCTTCCAAGACAGATGAGAGAATGCAGTCTTTCTCGTAAAACATCTCGATTTTCACGATGAAATTTTTTTGCGAATTTCATACAGGAGAGGGCGGGCAAGTAGCGTGGTAATTTAATTTATTTTGCGCACCATGTTTGTCAATGGATTGTATTCAACCACTCTATCGTGTAGAATCAGACAGTAGGCTGTAGTATTTGCAGGCACATTCTCTTTACACTCGAATTCTATGCGCACGTCCACGGTGCCATTCTTGATCGACTCATTTTGTCGCGAGCAATCAGTTACCACGAGGGGGCCAAATTGTAAAAATTCAGCCACGGTGAATAATGCCTCGTTGCAACTATACCCATAATATGATTTACGGAATTGCGTATACATGTGATACAAGATGGCGTGCTTATTCTTGTCAAAGTCCAAGTTCAGATCATCATATGGGTAAAATTCCGAGTTGAGAAAAAGTTTTACATTGGCCAATTTGCAGTTGTTGAACATAGTAACGTCTTCACTCATCACATTTCTTCGACCAGTCTGTAGAGCAAGGATCACGCATCGCGGCTTCTCCAGCTGTGCAGATGCCTTCACGGCCCACGAATGCTTGGTCGTGCTCTGTAAGAGAGGATACTCGTACAGATCCCACGATTGAAAACAAATGCTCAGGTTTTGTCCACGTTCCAAAGTATGTAGCAACGATAGCTTATTAACGTCATTTAACGTCACATGGGGCATCCGCCATTGTAGCTTAACCAATTCAATTTCTGGTTCCAACATCGGCGATCCTATCAGAGCATTGTTGTCGTTGCGCGATCGTATTAAAATCAATTCGTGACGCGCATTAATAATCATGCGTTTGTAGTCCTCACAAAATCCCAGCAAATATTTGAGTGGGATGCAAAAATTGAAATGACTTTTCACTATTGGCCCATCCCGCCGTTTCAACCCCCATCCAACATTCTCCATATTTTTGTCTTCGCCAGATGTCAGCGATACATAGTTTTTAAGCGTGCTAGTTATTCCAACGTTTCTGCTGCGATCAATCTCCACGCCATTCAGCTCGTATCGAATCTCATCGAATAAGAACGCCATGCAATTATTTCCCAACGTCACCGTTAATGCATCTTTTGGCTTATTTATCTTCAATTTCCCCTCCACATAGAGAAAACTTTCACACGGCAATGTGTATAAATCCTGCTGTTGTATCGGTATTCTTATCTCATCGCTGTATCCAAACGTTGTGTTGACGTATGGGTTGTATGTGTGAGTCTGAAGCTTGACGATGCGATCATCAAACGTCGGCTTCCCTCCAATACTTAGAATGTCAACCATTTTCAACCTAAATGCGCACAATGAATCCCAATGATTTCAAAAATGCAATGTTCGCAGCACTGAGCCTCTTCTTTTTAGCGTGATCGGAGCTGTTGCAGTGGTTGTTGCAGTTGTAAACAATTTCACTTGGAAGAAACGGGTTTGTAGAGTCGTTCAATACAAGCATCTCTTTCGTTCGCACTACATGTATTATCGTCGTCGCCGTCGTACGTGCAATCTGATGGTAATCTCTTCACCTCGAAAATCGAGCAACCGTCCGTTTTGATCCACAACGCGTATCGTTAGATCCGTAATGATCCGTGCGGTGATTGGAAGGTAAATGATCTGCGCGGGCGTTTCCGATATCTTATATCCTGGTGGAACTCTCGGAGAAAATTCATGTATCGTATGGACACGCCTCCCACTGTTGTACGCACCAGCGGTCACGCTACATTCTATACGAACAATGTTCACGTTCATGATATTAATTGGATCGTCCGATTCGTGCCACCGTCCTGGTTCTAATACCCGATTCGTCGAGAATCCCAATAGCGATCCAATGTTATTAGGCTTTGTAAAATCTACGGTGAACCAACAGTACAGTTCGCTTTTCATGGTGTTGTTGTTGGGACGCAACACTATTGGATACGCATCGTTGTCACCACCATCGGTACCGTCGAGATTTTGAGGATACCGTTCGAGTAATCGCTGCTTCAAATACTTGGCAATGGCGTCTAGTTCGTAGGAGCCATGGGGAATCGTAATGTATTCAGGAGTGGTGTCGACGCTGTTGCTGATGTCATAGTTTACGGTGAAGTAGAATTTATCATTGCTCGAGTCGATGTTTGGTATGGTGTGATAAGTTTCAAAGGTTGTTAGACCAAGCTCGTAATCATCGTCACTCAAATCTATGGGTGAAAAGTAGCTCACCGCGAGGGTGCTACTCTTGCCGGTTAGAGTGAATGTTAACGACATATTCCGAACTGTACGGCTCGATTAGTACTGAATCAGAGTGGCGGGAAGTCAATCCTTAAATTTGGTACCGATCGTTTGTAGAAAGCGTAGACATAGTTGTCCACAATTGCTCTGATTGTACTTTTGATAAGACGTTCGATTGTATTCAATTTTCACAGCATCCTTATCCAGATATTTTACCAATTCCTTGGGCGGTCGAAGATTTCCAAAGCTGTCGAAATATATAGCTCGACACCCTCTCTTCGCATATGCCACCCAATGAGTCCCCGACCCCTCGACATTGTCCAAATTTACAATACCGCTCTCGTTTCGACGTACTCCTCCGACTGGTAGCGCGTTTCGCATAAAAACACCTCTAAAGAATGGAATACGCATACGTTTTGCCAACTCCTCCAATTGTGCATCAGTAGTTACACCCGCGGGCATTTTTATTTTCTTTTCGACGTTTTTTTTTTTCGTTTCGATATTCCCTGTCCACGCTTGTATGGTGCGAGATAAAGTCCGCGGCCTTCCATGGAGCGATTATGACGTTGCATTTCCTGCAGCTGATGTTGCGCCGCCTTATTATCGTTTACCGCCTTGGCGATTCCCGCCGCTCCACCAGCTAATGATCCGAGAACACCTAGCAGCGGGAGAAGTGGTAATATACCACCCCGTTTTGCCACCGGAAGAATCCGCTTTTTCGGCGCTCTCTTTGGAGCACTTTTGCGGGGTTTTGTTTTCATCCCCATTCCGATGTTCGTCTTGGCTTTCATAGCTGCCCAAACAGCTGTAGCAGCACCTCTTTCACCCAGAGTCGAGTCTCGCGCAACGATGCGTTTTCGCGCTTTGTCAGCGAGAACTTTATCTGCCGCGTGCCTTTCGCCGAGGTCGTTGCTGCGCGAATATGCAATATCGTGTTCGCGACACGCCGCGTCCAACGGATTGATGCCTTGATCCCCTCTAGCCAATCGTTTTGCCAGATGTGTTCCTGGACCGCAAAACTGGTATCCCGGAATATGAAATTCGATAGGTAGCGCGTTTATCGCTCGATTTAACAAACCACAGCCTTTCTTTACTCTCGTCGGCGACATTCGCTACAGTTTTTAATCAATGGTGCTGGACCGTCGATATGTGTTCGCTGCCAAGGACGATTATAATGCTCCAGACACCGACGATACTGCCGAACCTCAGAATCAGCTTTTATGTGCTCGGGGAGTCTATCCCACAACTGATCAATGTGTCTCCCAAACTCTCGGAGTAGAATAATCTTTGGTATATATTTCAACTGCTCAGAGGTTAGGTCTCGAATATCGCAATTATCCGACAGGATCAGAAGCATTTTGAATACTGAGCTGTTTTGTGTCAATGCGGACCTATAAATAGGGCGCTTCGACGTATCAAAATCATTTTTCACAGTTTGCGGAGAGGATGCGATTCGTGCGACAACCTGTAACGATACGCGTGACAAATTTTGACGATAAATCACGAGTGATGTCTTCGAAAACCAGACGCAGACATGGTAGCATGCTACCAAACACTATACGCTGCCTCGTTTGTGGCCCATCAAATTGCGGAAAGACAAACGTGTTGGTGAGCTTGTTGGAAAGTCCTCACGGCGTCCGCTTCGAGAACGTGTACGTGTACTCCAAGTCGTTGCAACAGCCGAAATATCAGTATTTGGAGAATTTATTGACTCCGATAGATGAAATTGGCTACTTTACGTTTTCGAATAACAGTGACGTCATCCCACCGTGTGAATCGCTTCCGAATTCTATTTTCATCTTTGATGACGTGGCATGCGACAAGCAAGATACGATAAGGGAATACTTCGCAATGGGGCGCCACTCGAACGTTGACTGCTTCTATCTCTGTCAGACGTATGCAAAGATACCCAAACATCTTATCCGCGACAATGCCAATCTGCTGATTCTGTTTAAGCAGGATGGTACCAACTTGAAACATGTGTACAACGATCACGTAAACACTGACATGTCTTACGAGGATTTCTGCGCTTTGTGTCGTAATTGTTGGCAACGGGAGTATGGTTTCGTGGTAATAGACAAGGATAGCGCGATGTCCAATGGACGTTACAGAAAGGGATTTAACGAGTTTGTCGTACCGTGAGACGGTCAATTGTCATCAACACGTCGGTGGGAAAGCAACGTCAGCGGTACAACGATGATTGATATCGATACTCTGGAGATTAAGGATCGCGAGAGAATAGCGAAGGAAATTGCAAAAACTAGCGAATCCATTCGCAAGAAACATCAGGCTTTGAAGACAGGCAAGATGGAGGAAGATGTCGCGTTGGAGAGATACTTCAAACCTATCGTCGAACCCTTAAAACATATTGTGGAAAATACCTCAGCGACAGAAGCTAGCACATCACCACCGATGAGCATAGACGTTGAAGGGAATGAAACATTAACGCCTAAAAAAATCCATCCGAAAGGGAACACATCGCGCAAGACAAAGAGGAAACGGCACATGTCGTCTGAATATTCACCCATAACCTCAACACCAGTTCAATCGAAGCATAAACGACGGAATGCTACATCAAACGAGTCTCCCGTTCCTCACACACCAATAAGTACATTTCCCAGTGTACAATCGCTTGCAACCATTGATGACGACGTTTTTGAAACTAGTCCCAATGAGTCGTTTGTAACATCTATCAGACAGCAACTTCAAACATCCGAGGGACAAGAAACGTTTCGCAGTCATTTCGGTCCGCTGGGGCAAAAATACATGAGCGCGATCCTAAGTGGTGATAAGGATACAACAATGGATTATGTGTACGGTGTATACTTTGGCAATAGTGGAACGATGCTTGGGGATAAGGCTTTCGATATAGACAAGGATGATAATATAATCATAGATGGTGTAAGATACGGAGGAACATCCGGTCTTTACGAACTGATTTTCAAGAGAATTCCCAATGATGCTATATACACCGATGCTGATAAACAAAAATACAAAAGTATACTGCTGGCGACGAATGCCCACAGACGCGGTCATGGTGCTAAAAATCCCATATTGAGCAACAAGGGATACAAGTACAGACATGTAATTGCACCGCTAATCCCACGCACATCAGTCAATAAAGCAGGGAAAGGTCTTAGGACACCACGAGCCATGGTGGTAAACGATAACAAGATCGATTACGTACACTGGGACGATCCCAACGAGCTGGTGGATCGATTGCGTTTGTTGGAAGCGTCACGTCAGGCGGGTAACAACTCTCATGATCCCGAAATTCTATCGATTGTCGAGGAACTACGCGAGGTAGGCCTCATTATATAAATTAAGCCGCATGCCAATGATGTGCACTGTATGCATCGAGATGCCGATCAACAAATTTGGGGTATCGCTCGAGAAGAGTGGAGCAGCTAGAATGGACTATTACAAATGGAGTGGTTTGCTTCGAAATTACATGCGAGATAACGCTCTTTGCGTGGTTGGTGCCGACTTTGATGCAAAATCATGCAAGATACGACGCGTAGCTCAACCGGTGGCTGACACCGATGCTGTCAATAAACTATACATGGAAAAGAACATTAAACTTTTGAGAGAGCGGCAGGAAGAATTAGAGAGGAAACTGATCGCGTTTCAAAGAGATATGCTGACGCTGCAAAACAGCGTTCAAAAGATATCGCAGGCGTTGAATTCTATCCCACAGCAGCGCTGCGAAGGAGAATCATGCGAGGCGGATGAACTTGCCCCTGGACCGATTGGGAGCACTTAATGAACGTGCCCGATAATTATCGCATCATTCGTGTCAAAGACACCTCTGCGATCAAACATGCAGCCATTATCGAAATCCAAGAGTCAAGAAAACCAAGGCCGCAAGAAGCTACAACTCGTTGAGGAATTGCATGCTCCAGCTCGAAGACATTTTCCGCGGAGGCGTGTCATAGTGCATGGATACGATGATCTGTGGCAAGCTGACATTGTAGAAATGCGTCCATACTCACGATTCAACCAGGGACACCACTACATACTCACCGTCATCGATGTGTTGAGCAAGTATGCATGGGCGTTGCCGCTCAAGACTAAAAGTGGCGCTGAGGTGACTAAAGCGTTTGCAAAGATATTTAGAGATCGATATCCGAAAAATTTGCAAACCGATCAAGGAAAAGAATTTTACAACGCTGATGTGCAGAAACTCTTGGCAAAGCATAACGTTAATCATTATTCGACGTATTCTGTGATGAAGGCCTCCGTCGTAGAACGTTTCAATCGAACTTTGAAAAACAATATGTGGAAACTGTTTACGCTCAATGGAACCTATAGATGGACCGATGCTCTACCAAGTCTACTTGCAGAGTATAACGCACGAAAACATAGAACCATCGGAATGCGTCCTTGCGATGTTACCCCTGGGATCGCCGATAAGCTGCTAGCCAGCGTATACAGCAACATAAAGATCGCTGCTCCAGCGAGATTCAAGTTGGGCGAGTTTGTGCGCGTGAGCAAATTTAAAACCATATTCGATAAAGGCTATACGCCGAATTGGACAACGGAGGTGTTCAAGATAGCCAAAGTACAAGCAACTAATCCTGCAACGTATCTGCTGGTCGATTCCTGTGGAAAACCTGTTGCCGGAGGATTCTATGAACACGAGCTGCAACGCGTCACCGATCCTGATGTGTATCTAGTGGAAAAAGTCTTACGTAGGAAGGGGGATAAGGTGTACGTCAAGTGGTTGGGATTTGATAAATCACACAATTCTTGGATAAATAAAAATAATGTATTGTAGCATAATAATAGATGGTTCAATAAATACAATGATATATATATATATATGTGTGAACAATTTTTTATACATTAATTCCACCATTTATATTTTTACACAATACATAGAATAAACACAATAATAATTTTTTTATACATTCTCAAATAATTTTATATTATACAATAAATACAATTTCTATTTTACAATGGGATATTATAATGACCCCAAGGCAGAGTGTCGATCGAATTGGGTACGATATGCCGCTTGTCATCGTGTGGGCTTAGAGCGATTTTAGATTCCGAAATGGTGTACACTTTATGCAATTTAGACCGTATGCATGATTGTCTGCGAATCATTTCGATCTCCCTATGCAAACATTGCGCGTAGTCGTCGAAAGTTATCGTTCTGGCTATGACGTTGGTCTTGACGCCTTTCGCCTTTTTCGTATCTTTTTTGCCGTCTACGCGAAGTGCATACATTTTCGCTCTAAGACCTACGAATTCAGTCATTATCGCACCGTTATTTTCATCCTTCATCAGCCCCCGAACCTTCTTATTTACGCGCGGCATATTATATTGATTGTCGGTAGGATAATCGCTCGTGTCAAATCTATCGATATTGTGTTTCATGGACTCGTAGATATCATCGCATTGAATGTGATAAATGAGACTATCTGTGTCGGTATATAGAATTTTACAATTTTTTCCATGCTTGGGCGACATGTACTCGTGGTGAAATTCGTACAAACAAATTTTTGATATGTCCAGAATGCACATACCCACATATATCGGCTTGTTGAATTTCACCTCGAGTTTTCGCAATTCAACAGCTATTAAATTTTCCGAAAAAACACTTCTGCTGTGGAAATTCGGTTTCGCGATCATTGCCTCCGCACCATATCGCCCTTCCCAATGTGTTAAAAGTTTTACATCCACGTGATTTCGTACATTTTCCATAGTTTTACCAAATACCGCGTTGTTCATCAATTTGTACAAATTTTTTTCAAAGTCGTTTGTCGCGCTTGTTCTAAACCGTGTATTGAGTTCGATATAATCGCGGAGCCAGGGAGATTGAGCGAATTGAAGCACGCGGTGTATCTTTGTAATACGAAGACCGTGTCGCGTGCACTGTTGCAGGTTGCGATAATGGATAACGTAACGCTGCTTATCGTATACCGTCGCGAGTAATTTGTCCTGCTTGCAACCAGGTGGTTTGGCACGCGTCGGGCAGAACGGTAGATCGGCATGAGCGTCGTGCAGACGTTGCGGATATTCCAGATCTACCTCAAGAATGTATCCCGTAGGTGAATCGATCGGGATTGAAGACACGTCAAAATTCGCAACATCTTCGACCCATTGAAATTTAGCGTATGGCAGGGGCTGACACATTGCCCATCCATACAAATTGTTCACGTCAAAGTACATCAAGTACGATGACTTTTCCGATGCGTCGTAAGATGACATGTACTTGTTATTGGCATGTGCGTATCTTCCGGAACATTGGCTTAAACCCCCACGTATACCACGTTCGATAAACATAACCATATCGATGTCTGTGAGCAATTCGAATGTAATTTTAGTATGTTTTAGCATTGCATCCCATGTGAAACCAGGTAGAGTATAATAATGTGCTGAATCTAATCCGTAACTCTTGATACAACTTTCGCGAAAATTTTCAAAAATATCTGCCAATAACAAGACATCTGTTTTCAAATACAAGTCACTGTATTCACCCAAGGTTCTAATCTCGAAACGCTGCCAGACAGTTTCGGCGTGCGCGTAATCGCTCTCGGATACAGTCTCACCCGTTAACGAACTGTAGAATGACTCGCGCGGCGGTAAGCATGGGTCCTGCAGCTTGTCCTCGCAATCAAGGTATTCGTACGGAAAAACACCCTTTCGTGTCAATAAATTGAAATCCTCGGTGGATAATGTTTCAAATTGTGATTGTAAAATTTTTAATTTATCTGTGCTAAGAAAGGATGCTAATTTGTCGAGACTGGCGTTGAGAAATTTGTACGAATCGATGAACCGCAATTTAATACAATTTCGCGAGTCTGAATCAGTCGTATCTTCGACATTTTTTGTGAAAGAAATATACTTTTCTTTAGTTATGGGTAATACGTCAACGTGACCTTCGAAAGCGATAGCTATTTCCTCGATAATGAAATGTGAATCATAGCCGGATAAATTGTGGAAAACTATGGGGATGTAAAACGCGTTTTTATAATTTAAATTGCACTCCGTATGTGCTGGGCATCTAAACCGTCCGGACAGATGGCAATGATCGTGGACTCGTACATCGCTAGCCTCGAATGGTTTTTCGCAAATATGACAGTGTGTTGCATTGTGAAATGTCGACAACTGTTCGGGAGTTAAATCCAGCATTGGAACATTACTGGCCAGAATGGGTTTGACAAAATTCGCGAAATTTTTCAATTCGTCTACGAACCATGAAACGCAATCTGCGTCGCGGCGACATCGATACGTCGACAGCGATGTATCGTACGAACAATGCATATAATAGGCAATACTGTGTACTTTATGGTGCTGATACGCGCATAATTTATCACCCATTCGGTGACTGTCCTCCGTTTTTGCGATGATGCACTCGAGATCTGCGTACACCACGAAAGGGAGCCGCTCCTTCCTGCAATGGTTGTCGAAGTTGAGGAGATTTTTGCCTTCGCTGGGCAGCAGGATGGCGCAGTCATTCATCTTGCCACAGTCCAGCGAATGAAGCTCCAACTTCGCGGCAGATCCGAAATAGTGCATGCATCTGTAAACCCAAATTTTTTTTATTTAATTTGTTTCGCGAGACATTTCATAAGTTTATATACGTACCGATCGCAGATGAATTTCTTTTTTTGGTGCCTGCTCAGCTGTGCGCTCACCAGCCGGGACAAATTCTTGATCCACACAAAGTGTCCTACATCGCCGTGCTCTTGATTCGGTGTGTAGAGCAGGTTGACGTGTCGATCCCTCTTTTGACTAGTGAGGCGCAACGGAAAGACTGTCGACCCTTTCTTCGTCTCGAAGGTGTAGATGTTGATGGAGATTTCATTCAACCGCTCAAATTTTCCAATTTGCCTCAGGGACATTGGGAACTCAACGCCCTGGAGATTTAGCACAGACGTATAGTGTGGGTATGAACTTGGACGCGCGGTGTCTCGTTCCGCAGGATGGAGAGCGGCGACCACTGCCCATGCGAAACATGCATTGTCCGGGGATTGCACATTGATCGTTGCATTCTTCAACAATAAATCCTGTGGCAACTTGAAGTGGCACCCTGCGCGCAGCGGATTGTACTTGTTGACATTGACGGTCAGGTTGAGGATTCTCATCAATGCCCATCCGCTGTCGCGTTCCTGGAACTCTTCCAACGATGTCAGGGTGGGTTCGACGACGCTTCGTTGGTACCACTCCTGTAGATCGGATGTGCGGAAGAGTTCGCAGTTCCGGGTGTTGATGCTCTTAGTTGCACGTTTATCGCCCGCCACAAATTCGCCGTTGAACACCGTGTTCACTTTGAGGTTCCGCTGTTTCCTCAAAGCACCCCGCACATGTTCCAACACAATGGTTCCTGCATCCTGGAGGAAGTTGCGCGGTTCGATATAGTTCGAATTTAACACGGCACCGGTTAATACGCGACTATCGAACGCAGCGTCTATTTCGCGCCACAAAAGTCCTGTGCTCGAATGTCGTGCACCATCATGCACAAAACGGCCACGCAACGAATATTTTAGTCCTTCGAGCTGCGCGATTCGAGCAACCAACGATTGTCGAACACCGATCGATAATCGAGGACGTTTCACTCGGCTGTGTTCTTCTAAAGAATCGATGCACTCGTTGCACCGTTCTTCCCACGCGAGGTATTCTTCCCGCGAAATCAATCGTGCGGATTGATCTAATAATTGCACGAATTCTCCCATGATCGTAAATGGAATGTAAATGTAATGTCTTTTCCTCGCAACACGTTGCAACGATTTGAAGTTTTGTGCAGTTTGGAGCGCGCTTTTATGACCGGTGTCATGATTTGCGATCTCTGTCTTACTCTTTTGACGATCCAACCCAACATTCTATGCAGTTTCTGCTGATACAGCCAAATTCTTTCTATGATTCACTCGTATGGCGCGCAAAAGTATTATATTACATTCAGCACGTGTTGAGACTTTTATCCTTGAGGATTGGGGCTCAAGTTACATACGATCTTTCGCTATGCTGCGACGTTAAGATTGAAATGCATTATGGAAAAATCGGATGCTTTAAAATAAAATGCTGTGGTGGGGGAAGCAATTGCACCTCTATTTAAGCCAGTCTCCCGAACGCCATTCAATCAATCGCTCAGTAGCCTCAGTGACTTTCGACGAAACAAATTGTGCTCTGAAAAAATGTGTAGTACCAGTGCCGAAGGAAACGCCGGACACATGAATTATTACGTTCCGATCGTGCAAGATGATGGCATAGCTCAATGCGGGGAGGATACAGTTGCTTGGTAAGGCTTAATTTTTCACATCTTCTCAAAATTTGTTATGTTTATTCCAGCACTTTCATAGCTTTGATTGTTCTCTTAGCCCGCGCCGAACATCGCGGATCATGGTCAGAAGATACACATTAACATCTATGGGCAGCAAATATTTGGAAATTGGAATCAGAGTACGACCTACGATCGATGTAGAAATTATTCTCGGCGACAATCGTGGGATGTATCTCACGTTACCATATAATACATGGGGTCTACTATGCAACAATCGTGATGCTATCGAAGAACGTTCACGATTACCTGGATCACCTTCGATGCAGATGGATCAATTAACGATAGATTTTTGTGATATCTATAATTCTCCAATTGTAAGGATGATGCTGCATAATAAGCCGCTGTATTTCAAACCGGATACAGTATCATTTTTATTAAATCTTGAATCATGTATAGACTATGTGTATCCACGGCTGCATCGAATTAGCAGAGATGTGGAGGCGAAATTTAAAACTTTTGTTAACGTCCTACAACAAAGCGATGTTGCTTGTGAAACATTAGATGCTCGGGGAGGACTCATATTACACACGATCGCGCGATACATTGCGGTGTTAAGATTGAAAATCATTTTAAAAAATTGGTAGCTTTAGAATAAGATGCGGTGGTGGTGGGGGGAAGCAACCTCTATTTAAACCAGTTCCCGGACGCTATTCAATCAATCGCTCAGTAGTATCAGTGACTTTCAACGGAACAAATAGTGCTCTGAAAAAATGTATACCATTGATGAAATACTCGCTGGGTGTGAGGATTGTTTCGTTCCGATCGTGCGAGATGACGGCGTAGCTCCATGTGGGGAGAATATATATCGTGACCGGTACGGTGTAATTTTCACATCTTCTCAAAATATTTATGTTTGTTCCTAATACGAGCGAGTACTTTCATAGCTTTGATTGTTCTCTTAGCCCGCGCCAAACGTCACGTATCATGGTCAGAAGATACGCATTAACAACCATGGGTACCAAATATTTGGAAATTGGAATCGACGTAGGCCGTACGGCCGATGTAGAAGTTCTTCTCGGTGACAATCATGGAAATCATCTCATATTATCATGGCATACATGGGGTCTACTATTCGACAACTATGATAACATCGAAGAATGTGCACGATTACCTGGATTATCTTCGATGCAGTTTGATGATTTATCGTTGGACTTTTTTCGGATCTCTGATTCCCCAATTATAAAGATGACACATGGTGATGATACAGTGTATTTCACACTGGATACAGCAATATTTTTATTTAGTCTTCGGCCATGTATAGAGTATTTGTATCCGCGGCTGTATCAAACTGCAGAAGATGCGAGTGAAAAATTTTAAACTTTTGTTAACGTGCTACGGCAGAGCGATGTTGCCTGCGAAACATTAGATGCTCGTCGTGCTGCTAAAATAATACGTGATAGCAAATACTACGACGAGGAGTATCTTGTAGATTGCGAACTGGTAGCATGCGCCATCAGTGATATTCTAGTTGAAGCTCGTAGGAAGAAAAAATGTTAAATTATATTCTTTTTAAATAAATTTCTTAAACGTATATTCTGTCTCCATTTTATTTACTCATCTTCCTCCTCGCCTCCTAATTCTAAGATTTATAGACACTGCATAAATCTATTTCATTCTTCGCGCCGCATGTCACATAATGGTTTGGAAAAATATTTGGGAGTGGGCCAAGGTCATTCTCTCGCTCGGAAAAAATTTCCGGTGGTGGATCGGGGTTTAAAAAAGTTCTCGGGGGTCATTCACTCCCTCTAAAAAGTTTTCGGCGGTGGGTCCGGTCTACGCGGCGGCTCGGCCTGGAGTGATCCCCTCCATCATCGCGGCTTCCCTCACTCCGCGGCTCGTGCGCGCGCAATCGGTTTTCCTCTCCCCGCAGGCCCCGCGCCCATGTTTCCCTCCGCCGCGCTCCCCCGCGCGCCCTCACTTCCCCCCGCCCCCGCGCTCCCCTCAGAGGACCTGCGTTGGAATCGGCCTTACTATACTACTGCTGATTCACGCGGCGGTGGCGATCATAACGCCGGAAACATTGCAGGGCATGCAGAGACAACTAATTCTCCGCGCTGAAGCCTGCATTGAAAATGGCGGTGGCCACATGGAGCAATTTTTGAATTGATTACAATCGGCCCCTTTCGGGGCCACCAATTTTTAAAACGTAGGAACAGCACGTTCCATGGAAAATAAATTAAGTGATCAGTGTTAGTAGCCGTGTAATGAAGTGAATATTCGGTACATTAACCTGGACGCACCTGACATTGCGACCCTTAACTTTGGGTAGTGTCGTATACCTGGGACCAGCTGTGCACGGGGCTCGTCCATCGATGACCAGGACCGGTTCAGTGACCCAGTGACACAGGTTTTCAAGCTGCAGGTGAATTTCCGACAAGGGTGAGTTTTAGTTACTTAATTGGTGATCATTCATTTTTAAATTTAACGCAAGCTATGGCTTATTTCCGGCGATAATTCTCCAAATTCCCGTACGAAAATATTTATTCGGGCTTTTTAAACAGCCTTATTCGTTTGATAACGAATAAGTCTAACGGCCAGCAACAGTGCTGGCCGTTATTGAATTACGGATTTTTATCACAATAACGAACTACGATAACTTTTCGTTAATTTCCTGTTACATTACCTTTTCGTGGTTAAGTTATTAACACAAGAAAATTTACGTATTCCTTATCCTCCCACTTCAAATAATTATTATTTTCGAATCTTCTAAAAAAAAACTGTGTATTCGTCTATTTACGTTACACGTGATTTTCATCCATTTATCCTTTATTCATTATTCATTTTAAATAACAAACAAACCATGACAACATGTTCGATTGTATTTGTTACGTCTTTTTCATTTGCCATTCTACGAAATTTTCTTCGATGCATGCCGAGTTGCTTGTTCGCAGTCGCGGCGCGGCGCGTAGTCAGACTCGCGCTCTGATTGGTCGGTGCTTTTTGTTAATATCTCGTTAACGAAACCTCGGAGAGAATTTTCGCAAAGGAAAAACTTGTTTGCAATCACCCCCTGAATCACCCCCTTCAAGGAACCGCAGCATTTTTGGGACACCCTGTATAGGGTCAACGTTTTATCCTGCAACCCGCGCTCGTGCGACAGGTAAAATGGCAACAGCGCCTCACGGACGCATTCCACTACAACCATGCACCGTCCCGGCGTTCGGAGAGCTGCCAGCGACCTAACTAGCGATTATTGTGGCTTTTACATACAGGTAGCGAAAAATCTCTCCGTACAAGGGTATAGCGCCCCGGCCAAACCTGTCGTAGCTAAAAATTTTTAAATTGAGACAGATACGAGATCAGTCGACATTATTTTCAATCCTCATTACAGTAATCTGGGGTGCGAGTAGTAAACCGATCATAAAAGTGGAGCGCGCGGCTCGATTACCTGGGCCGGGAAATTCCCAATACCTAGCTCTTTGCGACGTTAATTTGAAAGAGACCATCCTAAAATTTCGAAGCTGAGGCAGCACTGCTGTCCAGCGGTCGCTGGCCGCACTCCGCTGGGCCGGTGCATGGTTGTAGTGGAATGCGTCCGTGAGGCGCTGTTGCCATTTTACCTGTTCGCGCGAGCGCGGGTTGCAGGATAAAACGTTGACTCTGTATGCGGCAGAAAAATGGGGAATAAGTGCATGCAGGGGAGAAAAAGGAATGGAAATAGGTAACCGCTTGACAACCATAAGCGTATATACCTGTACACTCTCCGCGGAGTAGCCATCAGCACTACTACTTATAATATGTAGGCGCTTTGGCGCTCGGAGACAGCGGCCTATGGTGCGAGAGTGGCCCATAGGTAGCGTTGGTTAAATAGGAGTTCGGGGGACTAAGGAACCGGGGGAGTCGGCGGTAGCCGAGGTGGCTAAGGCGGCTGGCCAGCGCGCTACGGATCTAGAGATCGCGGGTTCGAGTCCCGTTGAGGCGACTTTCCCTTTTTTCCGACTCCTATAAATATTAATTTATTTTAAGTGGTACCAGTTGATCAGCAATTGTTGCCAACAAGATGCAATTGTGTTAGTTGTTCTTGTCGATGTAAGTGGCGATTTTTTACGGACGATTACTTATAATCACTCGAGAATCCCCGAGAATTTTCGAGAAATATATTTTGACTTTTTGTTTGCAGCGGCCATCGGCATGACCAAATACGAACATTTGGCGTGCAAGTGGTCAGCTTGATTTATGACACGTGAACGTGCGAAGCTATTTTGGAGAAAGCCGCTTTCCGGACGTTTCCTGATTTAATTTTGAACAAAGCATGTTTTTCCCTTCGAGACTTTCGTTTACGGCAGGCCTGCCCCGTAGGGTGCAAATACCTCCTCAAGTTCTGGGGCACGGGTAACAGCCTTGCGCGGAACTGTTACCTTGCTAACCGTTGCGAGGGTTTTGGGACAACTGCAAGAGTGTTTGTGCGCTTATACGCGTGAGGCCCAGCTATATGGACTCGTGGTACGAGCCAGTATGGACGCACGCACAGTCTTGCAGTTGACACGCAGCCCATGGTGTGCTTAGCAACGTAAAAGGTCCGCGCTTGGCTGTTGCCCGGGTCCTAGAACTTGAAGAGGTATTTATAATACTCAATAACTATTGCGGGTATCATAAACCCCGAGTTTCCGAAGGAGCCTCAAGTGTCTCCTCCCGCCAAATCGCAACTCCCGTTCCGAATTGGGCTATTTGGAAATTCCAAATTGGTTGCCACCGATGCACGGAGTCAACCAATTAGGACGAGTTTTCCATCGCGTGCGTTTTGCCGGTGAATTGTGAATCCGGCAGACGCCAGTCTTCATTAAAACGTGAACAAGGTCGATCATCTTGTACGAGAATCGACATATATATAATACTCTTAATACTCATAATATTTTTGAAATACAGTAAATACTCGTTACCAGTCCGACGAACGGGGCTGGCGGCGGGCTACTAAAGGCGGGATTTCCTAGCCGCGATCAGCCGCGGCGGCCGGCGGCCGTCCAACTAGCGCAACGGAGACACAGATGCATACATCTCCATTGCGCTAGTGGGACCGTCGCCGGCCGCCGCGGCTGATCGCGGCTAGGAAATTCCCCCTTAATGCACGTGGACACTATTCCGCGCGGCCACTGGCATGAGTGAGAAAACCCAATGGGCGAGCGAGTGGAAATGAAAGAGTTGACACGAAGTTGCCGTCGGCTACGAAAGAGAGAAAGCATGATACTTTGTCTCGCTCCGTCTTTCAGCTCGAATTCGAGCTCGACCCGCGTGCAGGCTCCCACAATGCATGGGCGCTTTCCGTACATATTTATGTATCATACATATTGTAATTCGTTTCGCAACAGCCGAGTATGATAAATTATTCGCGGAACGTAAAATCCTCTGTAGTATTGGAACCTGAATTTTTTAATTCTATACCATATTACATATTCTAGGTGAAAAGAAAAGCAAACACGAGGTGAACCGACCACTTACGAATTACATATGTACTCCGATAACATATGTACACATGCGCGTCCCTTATCCCCCTCCCATTCTTTCTTACTCGTATTTACATATATTTACACTAATAATTCTGTCTTAATCAGTATTTACAAAGCAATATTCCATCATGCCCTCGCCGTTGGACCTGGAACAAAACGATAAAAAGTTTAAAAGCAACTCACAAGGGGAGTCCACAGTGAGGTAGTCATCGATATTGATGAGCCTTGGCACGATGAATCTATATCGAAAATAAGTAAATACGTGTCCGAACGTTTCTGCCATTGGGCATTAATAACAGAGATAATTGCATGTAAATTAACAAAACATTCCGTAGCGTCGATGAAAGCATAATAAGCCATAACCTCAGTTTAAGAATATGCCGTGGAGCGTTTGGTAAGACGTCGGCGTGGTGTTGTTGCGGTCGTGAGTTCGATTCCGCCCTGTGTCTGTATATTTTTTTCATACTTTATTTTTTTCACACTTTATTTTTTCCACACTGTATGAATAGTGAGAAAAAAGGTAATGGTAGTAACGTTCATTAATTCTTTTAAATGTATAAATACAATTTTTTTTTAACGTGGGGAAATCTTCAAAAGACACCCCGACACTCTCCAGAGGGGAATCCCCCGAGGGCGCGCGGGGTAGCGCGGCGGAGGGAAACATGGGCGCGGGGCCTGCGAGGAGAGGAAGACCGGTTGCGCGCGCACGAGCTGCGGAGTGGGGGAAGCCGCGATGATGGAGGGGATTAGTCCAGGCCGAGCCGCCGCGGAGACCTCTCCAGACCGGACCCACCCCCGAAATATTTTTGCAAACCAATATGCGACATACTGACATTTCCAACGCAGAGAAATAATAATTTATTTTTATTGGGAATTGTTTCGGACGATCTCGGGAAAGATCGGCGTTTTCACACCGCGTCTTCGGACGGTGGGAAAGAGAGAGAGCATTACTTTTAATGCTAAATTCGAGAGAGGGAAAGAGACGGCGCTACTTGGTGGTACAATAGCATGCATTCTATAGATAACAATTTTTAAAGCATCGCAGCGTCTCGCGCGATCGTGTGTAATTTAAATCTCCTGGAACAGTCGTGCGTGATGACGTCATTCAACGGCGCGAAGAACGAAATAAACGCCGAATCTTAGAATTAGGAGGCGAGGAGGATGATGGATAAATAAATAATACTTATCTTCTTCTTCGCTGACCGTCCTCTCCTTATTCACACGCATCTTCTTTCCCTTCTTCTTTGACACATCATTCGACTAGATCAGTGATGAGCAACCCGCGGCCCGCGGGCCACATTTGGCCCACCTGAACATCGTCATGTGGCCCACCTGAACATCGTCATATCTGTTTTTCATGAACGATGTTATATTTATATATTTAATATTGCGGCCCGCGTAGAGAAGTAGGTCTCCACTTGTGGCCCACTTCTGACAAAAGGTTGCTCGCCACTGGACTAGATCACACCACTTTCAACGTGAATCGGATGGGTACTGAACGGCTTTCAACGTGTACCGAACGGGTATCAAACGGTTTTGAACGGATATCGAACGGGTTTTGAACGGCTTTCAACGTGAACCGAACGGCTTTCAACGTGTACCGAACGGATATCAAATGGTTTTGATCGGGTATCGAACGGGTATCGAACGGGTATTGAACGGGTTTTGAACGGCTTTCAACGTGTACCGAACGGGTATTGAACGGGTATTGAACGGTATCGAACGGTATTGAACGGCTTTGATCGGGTATTGAACGGGTATTGAACGGCTTTGAACGTGAATCGAACGGCTTTGATCGGGTATTGAACGGTATTGAACGGGTATTGAACGGTGTCGAACGGTATTGAACGGGTATTGAACGGCTTTGAACGTATATCGAACGGGTATTGAACGGGTATTGAACGGTATCGAACGGTATTGAACGGCTTTGATCGGGTATTGAACGGGTATTGAACGGCTTTGAACATGAATCGAACGGCTTTGATCGGGTATTGAACGGTATTGAACGGGTATTGAACGGTGTCGAACGGTATTGAACGGGTATTGAACGGCTTTGAACGTATATCGAACGGGTATTGAATGGATATCGAACGACTTTGATCGGGTATCGTCTTAATCTAGCGTACATCACATGTAGGAGGTTGGGGAGGGTGAAGAAAAAACATTTTCATATACATTAAAAATTGATTATATTTTATTTATGCATTTCTCTGGTGTTTGGACCACCAGTTGAATATTTTAAATACATTTTGCATGGCACAGTGTTTCGCGTGTCTGCCACATCGCAGAGTATTAACTACATTTAGCTTATTTACAGATTTGATATCCTCGTAGTCAATGTCCAGCGTCTCGATGACTGCGTCTGCTCTCGTATTTTCATCGAGGAAATCCGCAAGCCAGTCGCGTTTCTGCAGCCCTTTAACGTATACGACATGGGATGCAGCATCTTCTTCATCATCGATCGCATCGGCAACAGCTTTCGTAATTAGCTGTTTGGCCATACTGTGCGGAACGTCTCCATCGTCCCAACGTAGTCCATGATGTTTTGTTACCAGCCATCGGATGCTCGATTTGTTGGATTTCGAAAGAAGAAATTGCGGCATAGGATTTCCAAAAATATAGTGCGAGAGAATTGTTCCCTTTCATAGGACAGCCACTTCCTTCACGATAAATCTTCCATCAACGATGAACCCTTGTATGTCAACGAACGTTGGTACAACCATTATCGATACAATTTGGAGATCCACTCGCTTCCAAGACAGACGAGAGAATGCAGTCTTTCTCGTAAAGCATCTCGATTTTCACGATGGAATTTTGTATGAATTTGGTACAGGAGAGGGCGGGCAAGTAGCGTGGCAATTTAATTTATTTTGCGCACCATGTTTGTCAGCGGATTGTATTCAACCACCCGATAGTGCAGAATCAGACAGTAGGCCGTAGTATTTGCAGGCACATTCTCTTTACACTCGAATTCTATGCGCACGTCCACGGTGCCATTCTTGATCGACTCATTTTGTCGCGAGCAATCAATCACCACGAGGGGGCCAAATTGTAAAAATTCAGCCACGGTGAATAATGCCTCGTTGCAACTATACCCATAATATGTTTTACGGAATTGCGTATACATGTGGTACAAGATGGCGTGCTTATTCTTGTCAAAGTCCAAGTTCAGGTCATCATATGGGTAAAATTCCGAGTTGAGAACAAGTTTTACATTGGCTAATTTACAGTTGTTGAACATAGTAACGTCTTCTCCAGCTGTGCAGATGCCTTCACGGCCCACGAATGCTTGGTCGTGCTCTGTAAGAGAGGATACTCGTACAGATCCCACGATTGAAAACAAATGCTCAGGTTTTGTCCACGTTTCAAAGTATGTAGCAACGATAGCTTATTAATGTCATTTAACGTCACATGGGGCATCCGCCATTGTAGTTTAACCAATTCAATTTCTGGTTCCAACATCGACGATCCTATCAGAGCATTGTTGTCGTTGCGTAATCGTATTAAAATCAATTTGTGACACGCATTAATAATCATGCGTTTGTAGTCCTCGCAAAATCCCAACAAATATTTGAGTGGAATGCAAAAATTGAAATGATTTTTCACTATTGGCCCATCGCGCCGTTTCAAGCCCCATCCGACATTCTCCATATTTTTGTCTTCGCCAGATGTCAGCGATACACAGTTTTTAAGCGTGCTAGTTATTCCAACGTTTCTGTTGCGATCAATCTCCACACCATTCAGCTCGTATCGAATCTCATCGAATAAGAACGCCATGCAATTATTTCCCAACGTCACCGTTAATGCATCTTTTGGCTTATTTATCTTCAATTTCCCCTCCACATAGAGGAAACTTTCACGCGGAAATGTGTATAAATCCTGCTGCTGTATAGGTATTCTTATCTCATCGCTGTATTCAAACGTCGTGTTGACGTATGGGTTGTATGTGTGAGTCTGAAACTTGACGATGCGGTCATCAAACGTCGCCTTCTCTCCAATACTTATATTGTCAGCCATTTTTCAACCTAAATGCGCACAATGAATCCCAATGATTTTAAAAATGCAATGTTCGCAGCACTGAGCCTCTTCTTTTTAGCGTGATCGGAGCTGTTGCAGTTGTTGTTGTTGTAAACAATTTCACTTGGAAGAAACGAGTTTCTAGAGTCGTTCAATACAAGCATCTCTTTCGTTCGCACCACATGTATTATCGTCGTCGCCGTCGTACGTGCAATCTGATGGTAATCTCTTCACCTCGAAAATCAAGCAACCGTCCGTCTTGATCCACAACGCGTATCGTTAGATCCGTAATGATCCGTGCGGTGATTGGAAGGTAAATGATCTGCGCGGGCGTTTCCGATATCTTATATCCTCGTGGAACTCTCGGAGAAAATTCGTGTATCGTATGTACACGCCTCCCATTGTTGTACGCGCCAGCGGTCACGCTACATTCTATACGAACAATGTTCACGTTCATGATATTAATTGGATCGTCCGATTCATGCCACCGTCCTGGTTCTAATACCCGATTCGTCGAGAACCCCAGTAGCGATCCAATGTTATTGGGCTTTGTAAAGTCCACAGCGAACCGGCAGTACAGCTCGCTTTGCATGGTATTGTTGTTGGGACGCAACACTATTGGATACGCGTCGTTGTCACCGCCATCGGTACCGTCGAGATTTTGAGGATATCGTTCGAGTAATCGCTGCTTCAAATACTTGGCAATGGCGTCTAGTTCGTAGGAGCCGTGGGGAATCGTAATGTATTCATAAGAGGTGTCGACACTATTGTTGATATCATAGTTTACGGTGAAGTAGAATTTATCGTTGCTCGAGTCGATATTCGGTATTGTGTGATAAGTTTCAAAGGTTGTTACACCAAGCTCGTAATCATCGTCGCTCAAATCTATGGGTGGAAAGTAGCTTACCGCGAGGGTGCTACTCTTGCCGGTTAGAGTGAATGTTAACGACATATTCCGAGCTATACGAATGAAGCTCCAACTTCGCGGCAGATCCGAAATAGTGCATGCATCTGAAACCCAAATTTTTTTTATTTAATTTGTTTCGTGAGATATTTCAACATTTCATATGTTTTCTATACATACCGATCACAGATGAATTTCTTGGCTTTGTTCTTGCTCAGCTGCGCGCTCACCAGCCAGGACAAATTCTTGATCCATACAAAGTGCCCTACATCGCCGTGCTCTCGATTCGGCGTGTAGAGCAGGTTGACGTGTTGATCCCTCTTTTGGCTGGTGAGGCGCAACGGAAAGACCGTCTTCGTCTTTTCCATCTCGAAGGTGTAGATGTTGATGGAGATTTCGTTCAACCGCTCAAATTTTCCAATTTGCCTCAGGGACATTGGGAACTCAATGCCCTGGAGATTTAATATGGAAGTATAGTGCGGTTACGAACTTGGGCGATCGGCATTTCTTTCCACAGGATGGAGAGCGGCGACTACAGCCCACGCGAAACACGCATTGTCCGGAGATTGCACACTGATCGTTGCCTTCTTCAATGACAATTCCTGCGGCAACTGGGTGTGACACCCCGCGCGCAGCAGATTGTACTTCTTGACATTGACGGTCAGATTCATGATTCTCGTCAATGCCCTGTTGCGAGGTTTGCTGGGGTGGAGATTCTCCTGTAGAATCTTGCTGCACTCTGCGGGTATCCTCGAACGGATCGTTCCTCGGGATCCGATAGGACGGGTGAAAATGCCGGGAACGGGATTCTCGGGTCGAGCCGAGAGGTAGTGGATCGTGCCGGTTAAAGAGTTGGAACTCACCGTAGTTATAACAAGTTTATTGCACTGACGCGACGAGCGATCACGGGCGTGATCGCGTACTGATCTTTTACAAGTGACATCAATGATTGATTTGCCGTGGGTTTATATACAATGTTTTGGGTCACGGTTTGGTGGCCGTGAGGGAAGGCCTAATGGTCTTCGCCCGTGGATCTGGGTCTCTGCAGCGTATGCGTTTCTTTCGATTGCGTGTACTGCTGAGTTTGCTGGCGTCCGTTACGCCAGGTATTATTGGTTATGATTCGCGTCATAACATCCTCCCTCCCTTATAAGAAGGGTGGCCTTGTCGGGGTTTAGTTTACATTTGTTTTCCCGATTACATTTTTTGTGTTACAATCGTTTTTTAATCTAGCGCCCAGGCTGGATGTTTAATTCGGATGCCGGAGCTATATATGTAGCTTTTGCTTCGCTTCTTGTTGTTTTCTTTCGGCGAAGCACAAGGTATATTATGGTTGCGAATATTATTATGGTTATTATTAGTATTGTGGTGGCACTAGGGTATATTATGTGCCATATCGGTATGTTAGTATTTCTTGATTCTACGGATAAGTTTCTATCGATTTGGTCGAGTTGTTTATATAGTTGTGAAAATTCTGAAGGATCCTTTATTATCCTATCTAGTTGTACTTGGGTTAGTGGTTTCGCTGTGTTGACTAATCCCGTTAATTTTGTGTTAAGTTTGTACAGTGGTGCAGTTTTTATCACATAATCTTGTTCGTATACTGTTTTTTGATTTCGCAGTATTACTTCTTTACTACTGATTTTACAATTATTTTTTAGTGTAATGATCCCTGATTGCGTTATCGTGGTTCTGAATGTTTTACTACCCTCGCATTGGATAGTAAGCGCGTCTGGTTCGTGTGTCGCATATATCCACGTTGCCGGTTGTGGCGTACTAATCCAGAGAGTGTTATTCGCGGTTGTATATTTCGTTTCGCAGTTCGCGGGAAATTTATCGGCTGGTTTCAGCCATAGGTTAACTTCGCACTCCAGTGTGTCTGTTAACCTGTGTACGACCATTGGTTGTTCGCAATAATATTGATTTAAAAATTTCATACATTTTTGAAGCTCCTGTGTGTCTGCGATGATGTACTGGTTGTTCTCCGTGTCGATGATCATCGTTGACGAGTGGATCACGAGTAGTGCATAGATGTTGTCACGTACATGCACGGATACTGGTGTCACCTCCATGACGCTGTACATCTGTGTTGAGATTAGTGGCACCTTGATTACCGTGATGAGTGTCCGCTTGTCATAGTAGGCTACTATTGACGATATTTCTCCGATCACGTGGGCGTTCTCCGATATTGGTGCTATCGGAAACGTCAGTCCGTTTGGTAACTGTTGCGCAGCCGTTTGTAGTATTCTGGCGACCTCCCCTCTTGATAGTACGCTTGGGTCGATGGTCCCGCTTTTAAGCTGACTACAGTATTGGGTTACGTCGTTCACGTCTTCCGTGAGGTCGACTAATAAAGAGTTCAATGTCGTGAAATGTTCATTTAACGTACTTCTTCTGCCTTGCTCTGCCATGTCTGCTGCGTTCCGTATTTGTAGTCTCTTCATCTGCTCGTTTAATAGGTCTTCATTTCGCTGGATTGCTATTTCCACTTTTTGCAGATGGGCTAATGTTGTGTTTGTTAATTGTATTTGTTTTTTCATGGCGTTTTGTAGCGTATCTTGCTTATTAACTATTTCCGCGAAATGAGCGCTGATTTCTTTTGCGTCGCTCGCATCCATTGTACCAAATACGCGTTTTGGATATTGATCCAATCCCGTTTATTAATCCTCTGCGCTTGTTTTGCGTGTAGGTCGGTATTTCGTATATGTGTTGGATACGATTACTCAATTTTTCCATTCGTCCGTTCAAAAGGTTAAGGTGATTCTTACATACTTCGGACCTTTCCGGTGTGTAGGATCTTTGGCTACATAGTACTTTTACCCCCTTGATATAGGGTTCGAGTTGCTCGTGCCTCCGCGTTAACGGTTCCGTGTCCAATCGTGTGACGATCTTCCAATTATCGGTAACCGTGTGTAGCTCACCGATGTGGGTAAAGTGGATTCCCGCGTTATGCTTCATCGGCTCTATTGTGTATGGCAATTCATCGGTAGTGGACGCCGTTTGCGAATTCAGACATTGTAGTCCAATGAACCTGCAACATGGAAGTTTGGCTCTATCCCCTCCAATTTTTTTTTCGCGCGCGAGTATATATTGCATCGCCCCGCGATTTTTTTTATTGCTAATTTGTTGTGTTACAAGTGGACAAAACAGCTATACTATGTATCCCGAGGGCTTACTAGAAGTAAGTATTTTTATTCCTGTTTTTCGTGTTTATGTATGCGTTCTGGTTGTTAATTCCTATTCCTTTTCTTCTTTAGTGGTGGGCTCGCCGACATATTCGTGGGTACATTAACCTCTAGAGGGCCGGGATTTTTTCATTAAAATTGTAAATTTTATTTTCTTAAAATTTATGCATATATACCACCAAAATGACCGGCAAAGTATTCAAATTCTTAGGTGGCCACTATAGTGGCCAGCCCGGCCCTCTAAAGGTTAATATACATCGGATGCAGCATGTTCGGCTGGTACGTTCCCTGGCCCGCCTCACTATTTTGGATTTATGGGAGATCGATTTCCCAGAGTGGCGTTTATCATTCGACCCTATTGGTTTGCGAAGATTGTTCTCCCTCCAGCTTCCTGAGGAGGAAGTAAGTACATCTATTTCCGCGAATATTTCCTTTTTATTTTTCTTCTTATTTTCTTGTTTGTCTTTTGTGTCTGTTACAGGAAGGTGACTGGGGCCAGTTTGACCTGATGGGCATCCTTTTGTATTTTTTTTTATTTTACTTATACTGTCTGCCCTTTTTTTGAATATATTTATTTTTACCTAACTATGTGTCTACCCGTTTACTCTCCTTCGTTTCCTTTTCCTCTTGGCGTGTAAGGTCCTTTTATTCAATAAAATGTTTTATTCTGTTCGTGTGAACCGTCAACGTTTTCCTTCCTTTTTTAATTACTACATTGACTTTAGATTTTTTCTCGATTATTATATAGGGTCCTTCCCATTTAGAGTCTAATTTCTTCGATCTTCCCCGCCTCACGGACTCGTCATATAGCAGTACTTTGTCTCCTTCGTTGAATTGTATTTCTTTAGTCTTCTTATCATACTGTTGCGAGCACCCTATGGATGGAATCCATGGTCCGCTGGTGCTCGCAGCAGAAGACAAAAGAGACTGCGAGAAGAAGGCGATCTGAATGATCGCCTGTCAAGCTGTCACTTGAGATACGGACGCCATTGCGAGCAGACGCATCGAAACTTATATTGCTACATTAGAGATTGTATTCGTTATCGTTGTTCTTGTACCTGTTGATGTTCTGTTACTGTTATACATTAAATCTTTATTATGTCGAGCGGAAAACGTAACAATACGTTACCTTTGACCGTATTTTTGCATCCTTCAAATTCTCGCGAGCCGTCTCGTTTGCTGCTCGTAGTCTTTCCTTAGCTTCTTGCGCGTTGTCATCATAGTTATATGTAGGATTAGGCGCAAGTCTTAGGGCTGTTGGTAGTTCTGCTTGCTGTCCGTAGACTAGTTCATGCGGGGTGTAGCCCGTTGCTGTATGTGGGGTAGTATTATACGCGAACATTGCGTACGGTAGCCACGCGTCCCAGTCAGCTTGGTCCCCATCCATATAGTGCCTTAAGTATTCGACTAACGTTCTATGAGATCTTTCGAGTGCTCCGTTCGATTCTGGGTGATACGCGGTTGTTTGTATTTTTGTTATTTTTAATAGATTGCAGGTGTTTTTAAACACCTCACCTACAAAGTTCGACCCTTGATCCGTCAGAATCTTGTCCGGTATTCCGTGCTCACAGATTATCCGGGTCACAAATGCTTCTGTGATGGTCCGTGCTTCTTGGTTGGGAAGAGGTAACGCTTTACTAAATTTGGTTAACTGATCCTGAAATGTTAGGATATACTTGTTCCCTAGCTTAGTTATTGTAAGGGGTCCCACTATATCCAGTGCGCATTTCTCGAATGGTCGAGTAGGCGTATCAGATATTACCATTGGTGCTTTATTTCGTCTACATATTTTATTCTTCTGGCACCATGTGCACTTCTGAATGTATTCTTCTATGTCCTTGTCCATTCCTTTCCATTTGTATTTTTGCTTGATCCTTTATGCTGTTCGCTGGATGCCCTGGTGCCCTCCTAATGGTGCTAGGTGGTACTCATATAGTATTTGTTGCCTGTCCTTGTCTTCTTCTACTTCTATAATGTCTGTTTCACCGCTATTTCTTTGCTCGTTTCGCATAATATTTATATTCCTACTGAGTGCGTCTGCGTTTGTGTTAGCCTTGCCTGCCTTGTGAATGATTTCATAATCGTGCTCTGCTAGCTGTATGCGCCAGCGGATCAATCTTGACCCTGGATCTTGCACCCTAAATAACCAAACCAATGCTTTGTGGTCTGTTACTACCTTAAAATGTGTACCATATACGTATGGTCGAAATTGTTTTGTCGCCCATACAATGGCGAGTAGCTCCTTCTTTGTTGTGCTATAGTTTTTCTCCGCTTTGTTCAATACTCTGCTCGCATATGCTATTGGTCTGTCCTCTCTTATCACTCCCTGTGATAGTATCGCGCCTATGGCTATGTCCGACGCATCTGTTGTGATTATGAATTCCCTTGAGAAATCTGGGTAAGCTAATACAGGTGCTGTAATTAAGCAATTTTTTAATGTTTCGAACGCGTACTGCTGCTCAGTTGTCCAGATAAATTCTGTTTTATCGCTCGTTAGTTTTGATAACGGTCTTGCTATTTTCGAATACTCCGGAATGAACCTTCTATAGTATCCTGCTAGTCCTAGGAAGGATTGTACTTCCTTCAGTTTAGTCGGCACGGGGTACTGTTCTACTGCCTTGGTTTTTTCGGGATCCGGTTTTATTCCTTCAGGCGTTATTATATGTCCCAGGAATCCCACTTCTTTGCACAGAAATGAACATTTTTCTGGCTGTAATTTTAGGTTGTATTCCCGTAATTTCTTCATTACCTTTCGCAGTGGCATGTTGTGTTCCTTTAGGTTAGTGCCAAACACCACCAAGTCGTCCAGGTAGACAAAACAGTCTATTCCTTGTAGTCCCATGAGGATGGTGTTCATCAATCTCTGAAAGGTTGCTGGAGCGTTTCTTAGCCCGAAAGGCATTCGATTAAACTCGAAATGTCCTTGTGGCGTAGAGAACGCGGTTTTCTCCTTGTCTCTGTCGTCCATGGGTATCTAATGATACCCAGACCCGAGATCAAGCGTAGTAAAGTATTGTGCCTTCCCTAACTGGTCAAATATTTCCGTAATATTTGGCAGAGGGTATGAGTCGCCGATTGTGACTTCGTTTAGCTTCCTAAAGTCTACGACTACTCGAAACCTGGCTTTCCCTTCGGTATCCCCTTTTTTAGGTACTACTAATAGGGGTGCGTTCCATGGACTGGAGCTGGTTCGCACTATTCCATCTTCCAACATCTGCCGTACCTGTTCTCTTACTTCTCGTTTATGTATTTCGGGTAACCTATACGGTTTAATATTACAGGGGGTTGTTCCTTCCTTCAACGGTACTTGATGCGTGGTCGCGTTCGTAGTTCCTAATAGATCCCCTGCTAGGTGAAAATTATCGCAAAATTCCCTTCCTATTTCTTCCATGCTGATTCTTTCTTCTTTATTCAAATGGCTAAGTTTCATTAATTCCAGGACACGGTTAACGCCTGTCGTCAGCGGTTCTTTACTTACTGTTGCGCGAAATGCTGCGGCAGCGGAATGTACTTCGGCCGTCGAGTCGCTCTGTATCTCGGCCAGCTGTATGTATGGGAACTTCACTGTACGTGCTTTATTTGATAAATTTACCACACAAGCTATACTTTTCCCTCGTTTTGGCTTTACTAGGCATTCGCCTAAGA
Organism: Andrena chrysosceles; assembly: GCA_963855975.1. Classification (NCBI taxonomy): domain Eukaryota; kingdom Metazoa; phylum Arthropoda; class Insecta; order Hymenoptera; family Andrenidae; genus Andrena; species Andrena chrysosceles. Next base: position 75,918,247 of record OY979767.1, on the reverse strand, counting down.
ATACTCCATCTCCTAAATCCTGTTTCTCTATTATTCCTTCCTTGTTGCTATCTACTTCTACTTCTACTAGCGTTTGTGTACGTGGGTGTAACGTTCTTGAACGAGACGTTGCCGTAGTTACAGGAATTTTCACAAGTAGAGTGGTTTACCTGTGAATTGTGGGATTGGTTCGGGTGGCATGCGATTGAGAAATGAATTTCAAGAAACTAGAGTCCTTCTTTTAACATAAAGTAACAATGGTGTATTTGAAATAAATGCTTGTGACTCTAGGTCGAAATTGAACATATAGTACGACGCTCAGTCGTGTGGATTATTATAATTAATTAATAGAACTAATGTTAATTGATATTAAAAAGTAATATAATGTAACGATACTAAATCGCTAATTGAACGTAAAGTCTCGACGCTAAATCGATGTATAATACAGAAAGTGATCCGTGATCGGTCTAATATGTTAGAGTTTGAGAACTGAAGAGGGTTTCTTCTCTCGGATTTTGAAGTAGCTTCCAGGTGCCTATAAGCTTGCCCACGCTTTCTAGGATGGTAGCTGAGTGCTAGTGAAAGCGATCTCAGATGGTAGCCAGGTAGCCGGTTAGGGCGTCCCCAGATGGAAGTTAGATTAGTGGCTTCCTTCCTTCGTTTTGATAGTGGCTTCTGGTGCCTATCAGCTGGCCCCACGCTTTGGAATTGGTAGTTGTATAGGCCTCGGTTTGTGGTTGAGGAGCTAATAAAAGCTGCCTCGATAGGATGTGGAGGAGCTAACTAAAGCTACCTCAAGAGGAGGCGGAGGAGCTAACTAAAGCTGCCTCGAAAGGATTGATAGTGGTTGAGGAGCTAATTAAAGCTGCCTCAAGAGGATTGATTGCGGTTGAGGAGCTAATTAAAGCTGCCTCGAGAGGATTGATTGCGGTTGAGGAGCTAATTAAAGCTGCCTCGAGAAGGAGATTTAGAATTGGAGTTTTAAATAAACTTCTTCTTGACTGAGGAGCTAATGAAAGCTGCCTAGGTCTCGGTGGTCCGGTGATAGAACCAAGTCTGCTTTTCTGCTTTTTTTTCCAATTAACTTGTTTGCGTTTTTTTTGGTACCTAGGCAAGTAGCCGATGACCCATTTTCATGAAGAGTTTTAATGCTATCTGAGGACAATAAGAAAAATCATTAAATGTCAGGATAAAACTTTAAAAAAAACCCGATGTCCTGTTTAGTGTCTTTGAGGTTGTGTATTACATAATAAGTCTTGGTGTATTCTTGACAATCTTTAGTGGGATGTTTGCTCTAGTGTAATTCCCAATGTTACTGACAGCGGATTTAAATGATCAGGCTTGTAAAGTTGTTGCAGTTGATTGGTGATATAGTCCTGAATTAATTCTATATTAGCTTCCTGATGTAACGGAATGGTTGGAAACTCCCTATGTTTATTGAGAATAATTTTAAGAAATTTGTTCTGAACTCTTTGTACTGCCTTTCTATGAGTGGGGGCTGCAGTAGACCAAATTTGGCTACCGTATGTTAATATTGGCCTAGCACATGTTTTGTATAACAATAATTTGGTATTGGTGCTTAGTTTGCTACTAGGGCCAATGAAGGGCCTCAAGTACCTAAGGGCTCCATAAGCCTTTGCAATTCTATCTTTAATATTAAACTGCCATGTAAGTCCTCTATCCAACCACAGACCAAGATACTTTGCCTGCTTAGCCCAGGGTACAGGAAGATTGTTGACTATTATCGGTTCTGGATTTTTTATTTTCTTTGTAGTGAAGTAAACGTTAACAGTTTTATCTACATTGATCTTTAGTTTCCAACTTTCAAGATATTCTAGAATTTCTTGCAAGTGTAAGGTTACATATAGCGCAGCCTGCTTAAATTTCCAAGATGATGCATAGATTGCTGTATCGTCAGCAAATAATGCCAGCTGCGTGTTGGCATTTTTTGGGATATCATTGAGATAGATGTTGAATAGAATTGGTCCTAATACTGAGCCCTGAGGAACACCTGCCGTAATACAATGATCTACAGAGTTGATCTGATTGACTTTTACATGGAATTTTCTGTTATTAATATAATTCCAGATCATTTTTATGATGTGCGGAGGGAAATTTAGTTTATGCATTTTCAGAATAAGCCCTTGATGCCATACAGTATCAAACGCCTTATTCAAGTCCAGAAAAGAGGCTATTGTAGTTCGATTTTTGTTAATTTCCAAAGTTGAATATTCTGTTATCCTGAGTATCTGCATAATAGTGGAGTGATTCTTTTGGCAGCCAAATTGTTCATTTATTATAATATGATTATCTGCTAGATGTTTGTGAATTATGGTTAGAATAATTTTTTCTAGTAACTTCCCTAGTAGGCTCAGCAAGCTAATCGGTCTGTAACTAGAAGGTATCGTAGAGCTTTTATTTGGTTTCTTGATAGGGAGTATAGTGGCGTCCTTCCAGCAATCAGGAAAATGCGCCAGATCCATTGCCTTTTTGAATATATAATATAATTGTACTATTACTTTGTTGGGAGCATTTTTTAGAAGATCAGCCGTAATATGGTCTTGCCCTGGAGCTTTTCCTTTAGGTAATTTGGAAATTATTTCTCTTATGTACCTAGGGGTAATAAACAGGCAATCTATCTTTGCATCAAATGATAAAATTTCTTCTAAGATGGAAGCGGCTTGTTGATCATAAGTTGAGTGTGAGTCTGATGTTAGTTTGTGTACACTAGCAAACTGTTCAGCTAGAGTATTGGCCTTTTCCAGATCTGAATAAGCAACCGAACTTTCAGAAGTTAAGGGTGGAATCATTTGGGGGTTGGCTTTGATAGCTTTATATATCTTCCATGTGCCGGAATTTGTAGGGTCATTATTCAAATCGTGAAATTTCCTTCCCCAACTTTCTTGCTTTATTTCCCTAATTTTATCCTGAATTTGTTTATTTAAGTTATTACGCAGGAACTTATGAAGTGAGTTTCCGGTCTTTTGAAATTTCCTTCTATACCTATTTCTAAGTTTGATAAGATTAATTAGCTCTTGATCAGGTTTTATCGTTCTTGAATATGCATGGATAGTGGAGGTAGATTTGTGATATGCTTTTTTGATAGTTTTACTTATTCTGTCAATTTCATTAGTGATGTCGTGTTCTGTGTATATCTTATTGTTAATTTCCATTTTATTACACCACGTTTTGTAGCAGTCCCAGTTGGTGTTGGTGATGGTATAGTTGGTATATGGTTTATTCTGGTTTGTTATTTCGCATAATATAGGAAGATGATTGGAGGATAATTCATTTATCGTAGAGCAGATAACTTGAATTGATAGATTTGAAAGGAAAAGATCAATGTTAGAGGGGTTTGCTCTAGGTGCCTGATGAGAAAAGGTGTTACTAAATTCTATATGATAGTTATTTTTATGCAAGTGCTTATAGAGAATGTTACCTAGTCTATTATTGGAGGAGTTATTCCATAAAGTGTGTTTGGCATTAAAATCACCTCCTATTATGTAAGGAGTGCAGTGCGTTGTTAGGTTGTCAAGATTTTCCTGAGTTATCTTAGTTTTAGGTCTAATGTATATTGCTCCGACTATGATTGAAGGTTTAGAGTGTACTTTAACAAAGATAGACTCTATAGGACCTACATCAGGTTGCTGCATGTTTTCATATTTGAAATTCTTATGTAGAATAATGGCTACCCCTCCCTTTCTTTGCCCTGGTCTGTCCTGACGAATAATTTGGTAATTTCTAAGGCGGATTACATCTGTAGGTTGAAGCCAAGTTTCCGATATCAACATGACATCAATCTTATGATCTTCTAAAAATATCTGTAGTTCTTGAAGTTTAGGTTTAATGCTAGTTGCATTCCATGTAATGATTTTGTGGGGAAAATTACTCATTGCAACTATTTAATACTTCTGCAAAAATGATCGTTTGTTCCATGACTGACTTGGTATTTTGAAGTCTTTGATTTAATTTTCTAGCTAGATTAAATATTTTTTTAAGATCACAAATCGAGTTTAATTGCTGAATTTCAGAGATAGTGGCAGAGAAGAGATTAGTAGGGTTGTTTGAAGTTGTTACACTATCAGCAGGAGGTGGAATATTATATAAGGGATTTAATTTATTGCGCGTAGGAGAGGGTGAATTTCCAAGACTTTGAGCATATGTCAATCCTGGTTGAATGGAATTAGATGGTATGGGAGCTACTGTTCTCTTGTTTAGGTTTGGGAAATTTGTGAGATTAGAAAGGTTATTTAACGATGATAGGGGCAATCTAGTTGTTGATGTTTGCTCTACTATTTTGTCCTTCTTAGCAAGATATTTTAAAAGTGAGGGGCAGCCACTAAAATTTGCAGGGTGATCACCTTTGCAATTAAAGCACATAGCAGGGGTATTAGGGGTTTTTATGCATTCTTTAGTATGATGGTTAGCTGCACACTTAACGCAGTTCGGAGTTTTATTACAATTCTTTGCTAAATGTCCAAAGGCTTGGCATCGATAACATTGAATGTATGTTTTCTGTGAGTTAAATTTTTCCCAGTAAATACGTGAATGGAACAAATGCCCTACCTTACGAACTTCATGAATGTTAGTGCCTGGAGGGAACGATACTTTAAATACTGGATGCAAAGTCGTATTGTTCTTTTGCAGACAATGACAATTTATAGGATTAAGTCCTTTATTACTAAGTTCCTTAATTATATCTTCTGAAGTAGTGTCCTCGAGACCTTTAAGAACCATAGTCAGAGATTTCTGGTCAGGAAGAGAAAAAGTATGGAATTCTAGATTGCCTTTCCTAGCCACTAAAATTTGCAGGGTGATCACCTTTGCAATTAAAGCACATAGCAGGGGTATTAGGGGTTTTTATGCATTCTTTAGTATGATGGTTAGCTGCACACTTAACGCAGTTCGGAGTTTTATTACAATTCTTTGCTAAATGTCCAAAGGCTTGGCATCGATAACATTGAATGTATGTTTTCTGTGAGTTAAATTTTTCCCAGTAAATACGTGAATGGAACAAATGCCCTACCTTACGAACTTCTTGAATGTTAGTGCCTGGAGGGAACGATACTTTAAATACTGGATGCAAAGTCGTATTGTTCTTTTGCAGACAATGACAATTTATAGGATTAAGTCCTTTATTACTAAGTTCCTTAATTATATCTTCTGAAGTAGTGTCCTCGAGACCTTTAAGAACCATAGTCAGAGATTTCTGGTCAGGAAGAGAAAAAGTATGGAATTCTAGATTGCCTTTCCTAGCCATTTCTATGAAATTGTTGTAGCATGACACACTATAAAGTTGGATCTTAGTTTGATGACCTAGGCATTTTAATTCAAATTTCCCGTCAATAGAGGCTTGCAGGGAATCAGAAAATTCCTTGAGTGTTGAAGAGCGAGGGGTATGGAGAAAAATAGGAGGAGGCTTGATTATTTTGGTGTTAGAAGGAGTAGATTGCGTCTCATTATTCTGGGGTGTAATTCCCTTGTGTGAATTTTCATGAAGGTTTTCAGCGAAATTATCTGCTTTGTCAGTGTGTTGGGGGGCAAAACAATCCATTAGGGCCATGAATTTGTTCCTTACCGGAATGTTTGGTGTAACGAATAGTCCCTTAGAATCAGGTTCAGTGGTTCCTGAATTCTGCATATCTGATGTAGAGTTGGCGTCCCTATTGCATAGCGAACGTGATCTTTTCCCACTCTTCACATTTATTGTGTATGGCGTTTGTTCCTTCCGAGCCTGATGCCTTTGAGTTTTTACCTTGGTATAATTTGTATTCTCCACCGCCGCCACCGTGCAGCCGATGGAATTGAGGTTATCCCCAATTTTATTAAATTGTATGTTGATTTCACTGATATTTGTATGAATTTTATATGCACAGATAACTCACGAAGTATTAATAGCAGAAAAAGACGTATGACTTGCTCAAGCCTATATCAATCCTGTCAACCCTGTTGAATCTCATCCTGCTTTTCTGCTGCTGGCGGGCCTGTATTTATACCAATCTGTGGTACTTAGCCCGCACCAATCACTGGCTGTGCGATCTCACGCACCAATGATAATTCACTTCCGGTTCGCGCCACTCGCGTACTACGCTCGCACGCGCGCTTGACTCACTCGCGGCACTGAGTACGTAGTTTGAATCGGCGGCTGTGCGCATGAGTTGCGCGTCACTATACTTTCTCGCGCGCTGTTTGAAACGCTCTTGCACGCGTTGTACGCTGTCTTACGTCTAATATAAAGGAAATTAACATTATGTAAATGAAAACAAAGGAAAAATTTATGGCGGTAGGTAGCGGTACGTTACACGGGGGAACCGTTACTACATTCTTTTTCTGGAGAGTTTTCCAGTGTTTCCCTTTAATTGTGATTTCTCGCGTTTTGTATTGTATTCCTGCTTCGTGCTTCTTTAAGATATCTATGCCTAAAATTCCTTGGTGGTCCGTTAGCGTACCGTCCTCTATTATATATAAGGGGTGTTTCATTTTTTGTTCCCCAACCGGGAAGGCAGCTTCTATTTCCCCTAGTGTCTTTATGGTCCCTCCTGATAAGGCTACCAGTTGCACCTCGCTTTCCTTCCATGCTATGCCGTCCTTGACGCATGCTTTGTTTATTACAGATACTTCGTCTCCTGTATCCACTAGCATTCTTACTTCCTGATTTTTGGCTTCTTGTATTTGCACTTGTACCTCATCTGAAACAAAATTAGGTTTTCCAGCTTCTTGTGGTTCCCTTTTCGCTATTCTGATCGATTTCTGACTTGTATCAGCATTATTGGAGTTCGTTGCTGTAGGAAGAGTTCGTGGTCCTCCTGTGTGTGCTCTTGCTGCGTAAGCATTGTAGGGTCGTCGCCCCTGTGTGCGTGATCTATCGTTGTAGTCCGACTGACGATTCTCGTAGTTGGTATCGGTGGTTCCCTTTCTTGCGGAGTTTGTGTTGCCCTCATTGGGATTTCTTCTGTCTCCGGGTCCCGTACCATATCGTCGTGGTCCATTCCCTGTGCCCCTCCAGCACTCCCCAGTGGAATGTCCCGACCTCTTATAATTGTGACAGTATTTCTGTCCTGTTTGACCCCTGTAATTTGGGTTGCGGTTTGTCCCGTTCGTTGCGGGCCGCTTCTTAATTGACCGTTCCTCTTCTATGGCTATTGATACAGCCTCTGGTAGATCAGCTGATCTTCGTGATTTTACCAAAATTTTTAGGTCATCACGGAGCCCTTCCTGGAATATGCAGTGTGCCTGCCTCTTGAATATCTCGATGGCCGTTGTCTTCTTTACCAGTGAATCCTTTTCATTCAGTCCGGCCTCAATTAATTGAATTTAGCTTTAAAAGTAATGCTCTCTCTTTCCCACCCTCCGAAGACGCGGTGTGAAAACGCCGATCTTTCCCGAGATCGTCCGAAACAATTCCCAATAAAAATAAATTATTATTTCTCTGCGTTGGAAATGTTTGTATGTCGCATATTGGTTTGGAAAAAAATTTTCGGGGGTGGGCCAAGGTCATTCTTTCGCTCGGAAAAAATTTCCGGTGGTGGATCGGGGTCTGAGAAAGTTCTCGGGGGTCATTCCCTCCCTCCGGTTATGTCTAAAAAGTTTTCGGTGGTGGGTCAGGTCTGGAGAGGTCTCCGCGGCGGCTCGGCCTGGACTGATCTCCTCCATCATCGCGGCTTCCCCCACTCCGCGGCTCGTGCGCGCGGAACCGGTCTTCCTCTCCCCGCAGACCCCGCGCCCATGTTTCACTCCGCCGCGCTCCCCCGCGCGCCCTCACTTCCCCACGCCCCCGCGCTCCCCTCAGAGGACCTGAGTTAGAACCCACTTTGCCTTACTACTCCCATATCAGTATTTAATATTGCGCCAAAAGGCCCAGCATTTAATGATGGAATTGGAAGGCCATACAACATTTAGGGGAAGTGTAGGCTGGTTGATGAAATTAAAAAATCGCTATGCTATACACTTGGCCAAACTTCACGGCGAGAAAGGAAGTGCGGATGCAGCAGCTGCAGAAATGTTCCGAGTAAATTTCACTCGACAAATACAAGAGGAAGGGATTGAGCACAACAATATTTATAATATGGATGAAAGCGGTCTTATGTGGAAAGCTCTTCATTCGAAAACGTTAGTACAAAATAAGAAAAAAGACGTTAGTGGTATAAAAATAAAGAAAGATCAAGTGAGTGTGGGCTTTTGCGCCAATATGATAGGAGCCCACAAACTGACGCTGTGCATTCACAAATATAAGAAACCAAGGCCGCTGAAGAATATAATAAATAAGCTGCCAGTCCTGTACAAAACACAGAAAAGAGCTTGGATGGACCAAACATTTCAAGCCATTCGTGAAAAAATACCAGCTAGAAAGTCGCACAACTGGAAAAATCATACTTCTATTGGATAATTGTGCAAGGCACAAATTAACGCCAGGGAAATATGTTGAGGATTGTCAATTTCAAATTGTATTCTTGCCCCCAAATACCATCTCCATCATTCAACCAAAAGATCAGGGTGTAATATCAAAAGTGAAACAAGTTTTCCGCCACAGAATGCTGACACGGTTAGTAAGCAGTCCTGGAAATATTCAAGAATTTTGTGATAAATACAATCTTAGAGATTGTCTCTTCTTTTCACCGAGAATATGTAATACGGTACAGAATTAAAAATTTCAGGTTTCAAGTTTACGTTCCGCAAATAATTTGTCACACTCGGCTGTCGCGAAACAAATTACAATATGTATTATAAATACAGAAAACGCCGATGCATTGTAAGGGCCCGCACGCGGGTCGAGCTCGAGCTCGAGTTGAAAGACGGAGCGAGACAAAGTATCATGCTTTCTTTCTTTCGTAGGCGACGGCAACTTCGCATCGACTCTTTCATTTCCCCTCGCTCGCTCATTGGGTTTTCTCACTCTCGTCCAAAAGATTTCAAGAAATGGTGGAGATGGTCGCCAGGCTTCTAGCGCATGGTACAAACGGGCTGCTAACGAGGATTTGCTGTAAATTATTATTATTATTATTATTATTATTTAAAGTAAACCGGGATTAACCCTTTTTCACAACAAACATAAAAGAAGGATAGTGCCCAGGAAGTAGTCATTGAATTCGCGCATAGCACTGTTGATGGGATCCGCCGTGTGATGAGCATACGATGGCAATCTTAAATAAAACAGGTAAAGACCGTCTTTCGAATTACTATGTGATTTAAGTGGGATAAACTTAAACACTCTTGCATTTCTTTACATTTCTGGACAATCGAAAAATATCAAACAATCAGGAACACTAAATGCTAGGTGATACGAATTCTAATAACAGTGAAGTAATTATTAGACCTGTTGCATTAAATGTTAGATTTCTGTAAAACACACCGGAATAACAGATAAATGCTGGCGTTTATTTAAGGGGTTAAACCACCTTGGCCAGGTCAAGAAATATCGCATCTTTGGGAATTTATTTCTAAATGACAAAAACACTTTTATCGATAAGGATTTTTCAATATTGCCAGAACCTAGACCGACAGTACCTCCGTAACCGCCTTCAGCTAGCGCGACTAGACACTGCCCGGGCTCTCTGAAACCATTCCAATCTTTCCGTACCGTAGGCGAGGTGGCTGGACACTGCCCGGGCCTCGACTGTCGGCGACTCCACAACGCCGATCCCGCGGTACATTCATACACCCGTACCGGCCAATAGCCCGACGGATAAATATAAATCAGAAATAGTAATAAGTGTACATAGTAACATAGTATAATAGAGACTGTACCTATTAGAGAAATAAATACATTTAGAAATAGACTTCGGGAACAACAGTAGATTCGAATTGATACGAACCCTGCGACTCGACTGAGTTACCGGCCGAGTCCCCCCGATCCCGAGTGACGCCCACGCAGGGAGATGCCCTCACAATGTTACATATATATAATATTGTTACATTTCCGGTTTGGCATAATGGAACTTTAATGTACAACGAGAATAACGGAACATGAACAGGAACAGTCAACAACAATAAATGTCTAATACAGGGGAAATGTGGTGTTCTCTAATACGTCCGCACGCAATGGCGTCTGTCTTAAGAGTCCGATAGGCAATCTGATCGATCGGATTGCCTTCTTCTCGATCTTCTTCTTGTTCCCGTCGCGAGCACTAGCAAGCCTTGGATTCTATCCATAGGGTGCTCGCAACAATATACTAAGGACATTACTTGGCTCGCGTTTAAATTAGCTAGATGCTGTTTTGTTACGTAGCTTGATCGACACGCAGCTACATAGTGGCTGAGCGGTCGCGCTGTCATGCTGTCGTGCAATACGTATTTTTGTTTCATAGAAGATTTTGTGTAAGTGAGGAAATATGAAAAGTTGGTTTGAAAAAATTGATCTGTAAGACAGCTTGCTGTAAAGAACACTACTTTACAGTTATTTGGTGACGGAGACTCCGCTATGAAATACTTATGTACGGTGGTCCCCTAAACTCAAAAATCGACATGAGATATCGGCCGATGAATATTATGGTACTTTTTTAAGAAGACGACCCGACGTTTTTGGCCATATTTCGCGTAGAGTTGACCGGTTTTATCGCGACAACTCTGAAATTAGAGGTAATTAAATTGCATACAATTCTTTCCTACAGTGTTTTCCAATCGGATCAATAGTTTCGACGGACTCTCGGTTGACCGTTTTGCGAGTTTCTCCATAGGTTAGCTCCAACCTCTCCATAAATTAACGCGATCGTATTCTTGACCTGTCTAGACTTTCGGTTGACCGTAAGTCTGAGAAAAATTCTCTCTCGGTTATCGGTTGAGAGAAAACTTCGGACCGCTCGCCGCTCTCTGGTTCGGTCGAGACAATCGTAAATGCCATATCGGACGTCTCGGTGACCCCGACCGCGACCGTAACCGAAATTCTATCGGTCTCGACTCAATGATATTTAAAGACCATTTTCCCGAAACTTTCCAACGCCAAAATCAAGGAACGCGTTTTTGATGGACCGCAGATTAAAACGTTGCTGGAAAGTGAGCAATTTGAATTCCATTTATTGCGAAATGAAGCTGCCACATTCAATTTGTTTCGATTGGTCGCCGCTGACTTTCTTGGCAACACATTAGTCCAGATTTTGTGAAAATCTTCAATAATTTGCTCAAGAACTATAAGAAAATCGGTATGTAGTGCTGTTTGTAATAATTTCATTTGAATCGATCTTACTGCTGTAACATGTTTTTTACTTCTTTATTCTCTCAATACAGCCGTTAACATGTCTTTGAAGATCCATTTCCTCCATTCGCATTCGGATTTCTTCCCACAAAATCTTGGTGTTGTAAGCGATGAACATGGTGAGAGATTTCATCAACAGATGAAAAGTATTAAGAGAAGCTATCAAGGATTTTGAGATGAATAAATGATGGGTGACTACGACTGGTTCCTTGTACGAGAAACTGATTTCAATGCGGGCAAAAGAAACAGAAAGAGCCAGAATTGCTTTTTAAAAATAAAATAAAATACATTTAAATTTGTTTTCATTGAATACAAGTACATAATTCACCAAGAAGTAGGAAGAAATGCAAAAATATGGAAATATTTGAAAATAGGCACTCCCACTCTATCGCCCATAACTTCCTCATTTGCGCATGAATTTTTCTTAGGTTGGGCTTGTTTTCTTCGTAAAGGTGCGCACTCTATGCAAAAAATAAGAAACTGGACGTCGCATGATGAATTCTATGTCTTCCAGGCTACGTAGTGAATTTTCGATTTCAATTTCGACTTTTCTTAAGTTTCGCTCGATTCCGCCTAAACTGATGGTCCGATTGTAAAACAATGTATGAAAGAATTGTATGCAATTTAATTACCCTTTATTGTAAGAACCGTCGCGATCAAATCGGTTAACTCTTACGCGAGATATGGCCAAAAACGTCAAGTTGTGTTTTTAAAAAATTACCAAAATATTCATCGGGCGATATCTCCAAACCGAATCGTTAGGATTTTGTCTCTTCTCGATTTTTAAGTTTAGGGGACCACCTCACATATGAAATTCATAGTGGAGTCTCGTTCACAAATAATTTTTTGGATGTTGTAAACTAGTGTTATTTTCGTTGTAATAAATTCCTACAACTCGCTGAATTTATCGGCGGCTAACCTAACCTAACCGGAATGACTCCTTATGAAGTACACGGATTAGAACACGGATATATTTACTACATGTGTATCTTGAATACATATTCTACGCCGGGATATTTATTGGCAATCCTGTTGTGGAACAGGGGGCTGCCACCCTCATTTGTGATTGTGGAACAGTGTTTTAACTGCCAACCAGGCTGTTCCAATTTTTTCGAACTAAAATTCAATATGGCCGTAATACATCAGTTTCTCTTTAAAGCAGTATCGATTTTGATATGTTTTCGAAGTAAATAACATAGGGAGACACGAATCGATGGAACTTAATGTACTGTGATGTATTTGTAGCTTTAAATTGAAATTTTATAATTTAAATTAGCCGCTTATGGACGGCCATATTGTATTTTAGTTCGAAAAAATGCCTAGGTGGCAGTTGAAACACTGTTCCAAAATCGCAAATGAATGTGGCAGCCCTCTGTTCTGGACGTACCGAAAATGATCTGCGAAAGTCGATCATGATCGCCGCGCCGCTATAGGAAGAGCGCACGGTACCAACTGTCTGCGTAGCATATGCAAATCATCGTATTCGTCGTAGCGTCGATAGATTGTATCTCTTAATTTAATATAATAACCTACATTTTTCAAATAACTAAGGTCGGTATCAAATATATTGGCCGGTGAATTCGTTTTCGGGAACAGCGATCGAGGAGAAATGAGCCACCACCATCTGACGATCGTGGATTTGTCAGTTGGAGTTGCGTGGTCCTCGCAGGGTATGGTGGGGTAACGGGAACGCTGCTCGGCTCCGCCTGAACCTAGCTGTTTGGCTGTTATTTATTCTTTGCGTAATAGTTGTGTGCGTTACGAAGCTATGCGAACCAATACGAGATGAAGCTATCGAGAAAGTATCAATGTTCTAACCAATAAAGCTCCTGAATTTTTTCGTCGCTAACGCACACCTATTCTGATGTGTATATTTCTACGCTGACAGCTCGGTTTGGTCTACACCCCAGAAGCTTGGCACTATCCCCACCACTTCTGGCTCACTCTTGTTCTGCGAAGGCGAGAGCGAGATGGAACGAGAGCGAGTCATAAAACATTGAGAAAAGGAGCACCGAGGCAGGCAAACTGTGTGGTGGGAGAATACCCCTCGCGAAACTCACCGGCCAATATATATGATACCGATCTTAAGGGGGGAGACCACTGTCTCAAATCTGAAAAATTTTTTTTTTCTTTTTACATTTTCTGAAAGACGTATGTTTCAAGAATGTTCTCTCCAAATTTGATAAAGAAATTCGCAAAATTGACGGAGATATGGTGTTTTTCGTGAAGCGGTGTCAAACGCGCGACTGAGCCACGCGGAACATTCAACGCGATTTCCTCAGAATGACATTTTTCAACCGCGTTGACAGTCTACAGAGAAAACTATACGTCCAATCGGCATGATCAAGGACATTTATTGTACGGAAAACCCGTCGCTATTACGTGACGATCAGACATTTTTAATTTTCGACCTGCTTCTATTTTTTTTAGCAACATTTCCCCAATTTTGTACCCCGAAAATACGACTTTTTTTTTCAATGGTCCGCCATTTTGTTATTTTTTACAAATTCGACATTTTGCGATCATCACGTAATAGAGGCAGGCTTCTAGTTTCCAAATATTATTGTTTTTTTGAATTTCGATGAACCATATGGTCTGGGGACTGTCAACGCGACTAGCATGTTTTTTCCGGAGCGCAAATTTTGACGGAGTGTATACTGAAAACGGATTTATGAATTTGATTAAAAAAAATTTTTTCTTACCCTTCGATATATACACTATTGACTATACTAAGCAATAAATTGATTTACTTGCGTTGTTTGGTTGAAATAAATTCTCGAAAATACCCTTACATTTCGGGCCGAGACAGTGGTCTCCCCCCTTAATTGTAAGTAGTGAATTTCATCCATTAATGCCCTTAAACCTAAATCCCTACATATATTTATATAAATTAATTTTATTTTCCTAAATGCTAAATCCACCTATGGTTTTTCTTCTTTCTACATTTTCAGATATGAAGACAAAATAATTCTCATTTGCAAAATTGTAAATGATCTCAAAATTTACAAACTATAAGAACTATAGAAATTGAATAATGCATCACGTGGTTCATTCAAATGATGTAATTTCAATTTTAATCATTATTATTTGCAAATAAAGAATTGCAGATTCACCAGTGTTATTTCACTTCCATTGATCATGCTGCTCAGTCAACTAATTATGCCAATGGAAAAAATGAAATTACGTAAATTCAAAAAATTTTAAAAAATGACTGCTTGAATCGTTATAAATTACTGTATACATGCCTTTGTTTATTTCCAAATAGCGATGAAACGTTGGATATGGAGGAAAGCCGAAGGCCTAGAAGTGAGTCCAGTACAGGGGCAGAAGACACGACTATGACCCACATTTCAGTCTCGTATCATGAGGAACATTATTATCAATACAAAACTGTACGTATTTAGATGATTATAATTGTCATCGTTTAATAAGCTTCTCCGTCTTTATGTTACGGCAAAATTATGATATCATTGCTACAAAATACGTCATCTTAATACAAACTTTTACAATCCGATTTTTATCTCATGAAAGAACAACTTTATTCATTAACTTAAATTCTTTTTATCGTGTTTGCTACTTATTACCCTCAATTGTGTGAGTTTTAAATGTTATCGCAAGCACTATAACTATTAACATTTTAAACGTTTGAAGGGCATCAGCGAGGTTCCACGTCCTGATACGGTTTTCATGTGATATCACGCCAATAATTTATGAAAAGCGTCGAAAGCATTCTCCGAGGGTCTCCGCATAATTTACTTACTATGAAACAAACCACGCTAAGAGTTCGCTTTGTTGCCGTCTGAGGGACGCCCCTCGTTCGATATGCTTGCGCGCTGACAGGGAACACCGCGAACCCCCCGGACACATCGATTGGAACGCAACTTTGTGGGGTTTTAGAGTGACTCAAAACAAAAGCAACGGTGTGTTTCAGTTGGGCCCTATGGCCCTTTAAGGGGATGAAAACTAAGCTCAAAGTCAAATTGGCCCTTCCACTTTTTTTGCGTATAACTCTCAAAGTACAACAGACAGGAAAAATGTTTCAAACAAAAGTTTAATGGTGCAATAAGTGCCACAAACTTCCGTTAACAAAATATTTGAAAAAGTTTTTTTCTTAAAAAAAATTTTACCTCAAGTTATTTTGAACAATTTTTACATTTGCATAATAACTACAAATATGGGGTGCTTTTTGTGAATTCAACCATGTATATGAACTGTATGATTGCGGTGCACACGGTTGCGCGCTCACAACACATACTAAGTTGCATAATAAGACTCGTTCTATTTGCTGCAGGCCTTCATACATGCCGGTGCCAAATATGATAACATAAAAATAACAAAATATAAAGTATTATATGAAAATTATTCGATTGTGTTTTGTCTATAATATCTATGATGTTTTATGTTTGTGCATACTATGCTGTAATCACATACGTTGCACAATATCACACATGTATATAAATATTCATTTCATGACTATTCTTAACAATTTATTTCTTAACCCTACGGTTAAAAATACGTGTATATATATACCTATGCATTTCATTCCACATAGTTTTGACAGGCATGATGTTGATAAAAAAAATGTTCTATGCATAGATCAAGAGACACGGTAGTGTCCCGCGCCAAGTATGTATTTGTATATGCGCAGCGCGAGACGCAGGGGCGTAGTCAGAATTTCATTCAGGGAGGGGCAATAAAGAGTGAAAGTGAATTTTGATTTTATGTACACAGTTAGGAATCAATGGGTGCGTTCAGCGGACTGAACTGTTAAGTGATCTCATTAGATGTTACTCGCGTCGACCAATGAACGTGCAGTTTCAGAGTAAAATCTAGTGAGATCACTCAACAGTTGAGTCCGCTGAACGCACCCAATGTAACCAAGGTCGTGTAATGCGCAATTACGTCACAATTTAATTTATTCTTATTTACTAAGAAATTAATTTAATCTTGAATGGACGATTAATATATTATTTTTTCCTGTGCCCAGGGGGGAGGGGGGGGGGCAAACGCCCATCCGTGCCCCTCCTTGGGCATATTACGCCACGACCCACTGCACAGTGGGCCAAACGGCCGACCTAGCTGGACAAAATTCGAAATGAAGGATCTTGTTATGTCTATCTGTTGTTATAGTTAAATTTGCATGAAATATGAATAATAATTGATTTTTTTTTCTAAAAATTTGTCTTTTGAGTAAAATAAGAATTCGCACGGGAAATATAAACTTTTAAACCCACATCTTTGTACACATAATAATTTATTAAAGAAGTAAAATTGTAAAATGTTCACCATTAATAAAATGACTTATTCACTGTCAGAACTGTCACACAATTCATCTTCTGTTGACGAACTACTGCATTCTTGCGGAGGATCATTTAAAAGATGTTGAATTGCAGATGATAGTTTCTTCTTTTTAGTCGGATATTTTGTTCTGAAGTGTGTTATGTAGGGATATATAAAAATTTCCGGTACATCAAAATATAGCTTCAGGAACCTTAGGGATACCTGGTTATAAGGTAGGCTCCGTACAAATACTTTATCTGAGTTAATCCGTCCCAAGGCCTTCAGTATCTTATTACGACGTATGGAAATTCCGAATTATAGTACATAGGCAATAATGATCTATCCTTCAAATTAACACACAATTATAAGAGACGCTAGACGTAAAGAATACAATACGTAGCAGAGGTTTGAGTATAATATACATGTGTGATAGGTAATATAGTGCTTCTGAGTTCTAAACCAAAGAAAAATAAGTAATAACTTTTCTGAAATCATGGGATACCATATCTATGAGTAGGTATACTATGAGAGTTCTGGACCCTTGGGCGAGGGGGTGCGGTTGTGCGAGGGGGTACCGCATGGGCGAGGGGAGGGTGGAGGGGATACCACGCTCTTCGACGAGATGGGCGAGGGGGATGACGTCACAGGGGGATTTCAAAATTTTCAAAATGGCGTCGCGCGCATTTCGTATTGGCGCCACCTATCGGGTGTTTAAGATACTTTGCGTTCGCGTCGGTATTTGGGGTCCGTGTTGGTATTTGGGGCCCGTGTCGGTAAATTTCCTAGGTTTTTCATACATTTCGTATTGGCGCCACCTGGTGGATGTTGGATTTTTAAGATACTTTGGGTCCGCGTTGGTATTTGGGGCCCGTGTCGGTAAATTTCCTAGGTTTTTCATACATTTCGTATTGGCGCCACCTGGTGGATGTTTAAGGTACTTTGGGCAGGCGTCGGCGCCGCGCAATTTCCGTACGCGTGCGGGGATCGGTGCGCAGGCGCGACCGCGACCGATTCGTGGAAATTCGCGTCTTCGACGATGATTTCTGAGAAAGAGGGTGGACCAGAAGAAAAGATTTTTTTCTGAGGAAATATTTGAATCGTGGGACCGATATAGCACACGTGCAATGATATAAACATAGAGCGATAATTATTGTAAATCAATCGTCGCGACAGCCCATGGAATAAACACGACATTGCATTCGATTATGATTTCCGAGAAAGAGGGTGATATCTGAGCATTGACTTTTCCCAAGACCATGCCTCTAAGAAGTATCCTCGAGAAAACGCAATGTCCCGGAAGCAATAAATTAGGCGTTGCGATCACGCGACCAACTAAGCGATAATTATTTGTGGTCACGTTCCGAGTATTTTCACGATCGAGAATAGGGCGACGTCTTAAGTACCATTCTCGATGGGGCTACAAGTCAAGGGTCGTGGGAGTGTGTAAGGGCGAAAAAGAATTCGTACATAGATTTTCATGATTTTGATAATTTATCTTAGTTATCCCACTCGACAACATCATCGTTGAATATAGCATCGTCGATATCGTTCGTAAAGAATTATCGGTGATTTCAGTAAATATCGTCGCCGTAGCCCATGGAGTAAGGATGACACTGTACCACGTGATGCAATATACTTCCACACATTGACATGTACGTGTGCGTGATTCAGTATAAAATGACGTGGGTCAGTCATGGGGGACTTCATTACACCACGTATGCTCGAGTGCTAACAAGTATCGCTCACGTCATTTTTTCCGCTGATGAGAATCATACGTAGTGCATATAAAAATGTACAAACGCAGCTTAAACGATTCATCTTGCGCGTCCGACAACAGTGGTGGGTTTCCAAATAAACGTCAACAACAACAACAACATCATCAACAGTCCAGTATGAGGTATGTATACGTTACTATATAGTTTTCACTTACTTCATTCGCTTACTTCTTTCACTGTAAACGCAAACGACCGAAGTATTAATTTGGTGTACATGTTTCTTACAGATCTGGATCCACAACGTCAAAAACGTTGAAAACACCAAAACCATCAATCGTACGGATCCTGGGGCGTGATTACCCACTGACCGCAACAGCTTATAAACGGCTAACTATTGGAATTCGCATTGGCATGGATTCGGGCCACGTCGAGATCGCCATAGCCGACAATTAACGCTGTGAGGTGTGCTTTTCAATGTCAACGTGGAGGCTCCTACTGCAAAACGAGGCGGATATACTCCAACGATTACGTAGCAACGCAACATCGCCCCAAACCCACATCGTAATTGATCATTTGCGACTCGAATTCACGCGTATGCATGATGATCAACTTATTAAAATCACTGATAATCGCGCTGTCATATATATGACTGAAGCCACGATACGTAAACTATTCGCGTATATACATTGCATTGAACATATGTTCACCTGGCTAACTGAAAATATGTACTCTGTAAGTAGTAAATATGCCACCTTCGTGGAAGTTCTACGTACCGCTTCCGTACCAATGAATTATGTGAAATTAATTTCCGAAAGCGAGCACTTTGAGCAGCATTCATTGATCGATTGTGAATTGTTAGCGTTAGGATTACAATCTATGCTACGTGATGTAAACCATGTACCACTATAGTACGCGCATATATATGTTTAATAATAAATGTACAACAATTTTTTAAATAAATGTATATATATATATATTTCAAAAGAAAAAAGCAGTGTATGTGTTTATTCATGTACAATGTAAATCTATCCATGCGTACTTAAATTATAAAATCAGTATTTGCGTAAATGTAACATTCGTATGGGAGGGATATTCATGCTCGTGGGTAGAGGAATCAGTCGCCGTTGTCATTGATCTCATCACCGCAGCCGTTGTGTTCACTATAGAAAATAAAAAAAAATAACGTGGGACTTACATTAGGTGACGCTACGTATATAATTCCATATTTTCTTGACATTCTCTAGTGCGCAAACACCGTCGTTGTTGTGAAATGCACATCGAATAGCATTCGTTGAAGACATAGACTTCAGATTAGGGACGTCAGGCATGATCTCGCAATAATCATCGTCAACGTCGTAGCCGCCGTCGTCTTCGACAGTTCGAGCGTTGTCATTGCTATTGTTGTTGTTAATCTTTTGCGCCGTCAGTTCGTACAAATTGCATACATCCTCCACGATTATATTACGTACTAGTTGCAGCATCCACGTTTTCTTTTCTGCACGGTGTCGGAACAGTAACTGAGGTCTTCGACATCGACGTTTTTAAACAGTAGCAGTATCCGCAGTAGTAGTAGTATTAGTAGTAGTAGTAGTAATAATATATGTACGCACGCTATATTAGTTTGCGTACCACGTTGGTTAAAGGGCCGTGTTCGACTATACGATCGTGTATTATCAAACAGAAAGCGGTAGTATTAGCGGGGATATTTTCTTTACATTCGAAATCTATTCGCACATCCACCGTAGCACTTTTCAACGACTCGTTTTGCCTGGAACAATCTATGACCGCGATAGGTGCGTATTGTAAGAATTCGATCGCGTTCAGCAACGGTTCTCCGTGACCGTAGTACGATCTGCCGAATTTCGTGTACATATAGTATAGGAGCGCGTATTTATACTTATCGAAATCTAAGTTCGAGTCATCGTACGGATACGTCTCGGAATTTAGATACAGTCGAACGTTCGTAAGATGATTCGGGTCGAATACACCCGCGCATTTATCGGGACGATTCTTTCGATTGGTTTGCATGGCGAATATCACGAATCGAGGTTTCTCAATTTGCGACGTAGCTTTCACGGTCCACGTGTGTTTCGTTGTCTCTTGCAGTAACGGGTACTCATGCAGGCTCCACGAATGGAAACTCATTGCGATCGGCCGAATGGAAACTCATTGATGGCATAATTCCAACTGGCATTCGTAAGCACTTTGCTCCTCTCGGCCGACAACGAAACGTAATTTTTCAATGTGGTAGTGATTCCTGGATTTCGGCAACGATCGATCTCGACACCGTTCAATTCGTATCGAATCTCATCGAACATGAACGCAACGCAATTATTGTCGAGAACAGCGGTCACGGACGTTGCCGAGCCTTTCGCATCCTGCACCGTCAACGTGCCACGACTTTCGACGTAGAGAAAACTTTCGCATGGAAGCGTGTATAGATCTTGCTGCTGTATGGGGATTCTTATCTCGTCGCTATTGTCGAACGTCGTGTTGGCGTATGGATTGTACGTGTGTAAATCGATCTTCGTGATACGATTGTCAAAGGTTGGCGAATTCGCCACGTCCAGAATAATCGACATCGTGGTTGCGTGTCTAATAGGCGACGATGAAACCTAACGATCGTAAGAAACGTAAGTTTCGACGAGTTAACGGCTTTCTTTTCCTTATGGGTCCTCTTCTTATCGCTCCACCAGCCTTTATTCTTCTACTTTCGCCTTCCGATAAAGGTTTGTGCGGATGACGCGAGACGGAGGCGGTAGGAGTAGCAGCGGCAGCGACGATTGATGATAAGTACGTGTGATTTAACACTAACATACAACACACCCGCGAATATACGTGCAGTCACCCTAGCCTATCGCGCGGACGCACAGTGGGTTGAAATCCCAGAAACACGGCGAAAATATGAAGGCAATCTTTGATATTTACAAAAATGAGTATTCTACAGTTTTCGAGGTCGCTGAGGACGAATCTGAAGTCAAAGTGGCAAAAAACAAAATGGCGGATCCAATATGGCGAACACGTATGCCAAAAAATATCAGATTTGGTCTAAACTTGGTATTCTACGGTTTTCGAGGTCGCTGAGTACGAATCTGAAGTCAAAGTGCCAAAAAACAAAATGGCGGATCCAATATGGCGAACACGTATGTCAAAAAAATATCAGATTTGGTCTAAACTTGGTATTCTACGGTTTTCGAGGTCGCTGAGTACGAATCTGAAGTCAAAGTGCCAAAAAACAAAATGGCACTAAACAAAGGTTTTCTAAATCCTTATCTTCTAATATATTTAAAACTGTTTCTTGAACAGTCAGGAGACGTTCTACCGTATGGTCGAGTAAACCTTGTAACTTAACGTCTGCTGAGGTTGAAGTTATCTTTATACTCTCACTATTTGGATAGCACTTCTTCTTTTCTAACTGCAAGAGTGTGTAGCTTGGAAATCTTTCAGGATTCCTGAAATACAAAAGAATTTTTGCACATCTGATTTTTTATGCCTAGTATAGTTGAAATATGTGCGCACAATAAAATGTATATCCACAGCCTACTACAACTCTTCCTTTCTTAGCTGAGTCGGTCAAAAACAGTTAGCTGTACAAACTCCATTACATGTTTATTCCAAGCTATTTACCAACGATTTTGTGGTGCTATTTTTTGTGTTTTTGTGTATTTTAAACTTCTGTTTCACGATGAAGACGTCAATTTCAGGTGTTTATTTAATCACTTTTTGTTGTTATACGTTTGCGACAAGCAATAATACCTTCATACAGTTTAATTCAAAATTGCCTCCTATAACCTTAATTACCATAGCTGATCTACAAAAAGAATTAAACATTTAGTTAACTTCCAAGTCCGATCAAGCATTGTTGTTTGCACAGTTATCATCTCTGATTATCAAACAACTGAGATTAACTTTCAGATTTTGCTCTTTTTTGCTCCAATCCCTAATATTACAGTTTATTCAAAAATGTTCCCAGTTCATGAAAATAATTTTTTTTGCAAACGCAGTTAATTGAAAAATTTATATATTTATATGTTGTTACTTTCAGATGTGAATGCAAATAATATTGTTATAACGAGACAAGAACTTTTTGATATCTTAAAAAAAGGACCAAATCGTAAAGTAGATAATCAATTTTCTTTCTTAAGAGAGCAAATTAGAAAACGAACGAAATGTCCTGATGAGAGTTTAGTATCTTTATACCATAAGATAACGCAATTTAAATCACAATTTAAAACTAAATGGATGCAAGCGAACAGAATTGAGGATAAATTTTTAAACAACAATAAAAATTGGTTGAAGAGTTCGGTGTGTTTTAAAATTTATTCATCAAAGCAGCGAGGTCGCCCAAAAGTTACTTTTGAAAATAGCTCTATGAGAAGCAAGCGAGAAAAAACTGAAACCCTACGACAGTTATCTCTTGCGGAACTATCGTTTGCGACACAAATGAAGCTAAGAGGCAAATAGAGGCATCGAACCTTGTACATGAAGTAACAACTTCTACTCCAACACGAGCAAACGAATACAGAGAAGCTTATAAAAAATATAAAGAAGAACAGTCCCGAAAAATGTCTTGCGAAGATGCTCTAGCTCTATTGGTGGATGCTAAATTATCTAGACATCAATATAATATTATTAGAATGAGTGATCCTGAAAAATTTCCAAGCTATACGCTCTTGCAGTTAGAAAAAAAGAAGTGCTATCCAAGTAGTGAGAGCATACAGATAACTTCAACATCAGCAGACGTTAAGTTACAAGCGTTACTCGACCATACGGTAGAACGTCTCCTGACTGTTCAAGAAACAGTTTTAAATATATTAGATGATAAGGAATTAGAAAAACCTTTGTTTAGTGACAAAGTGGGGCTTCGATGGAAGTTCAGGCCACAGTTCATACAAACAAGCGTTTCATGGATCTGAAGCCAGTGATTCAGCAGTCTTTATAACGTCCATGGTACCTATACGCCTTGTGTGTGGAGATCCGGATCGTAGGAACAACAAAGTAATTTGGCAAAATCCACGCCCATCTTCTACGAGGTACTGCAGACCGTTAAAAATACAATTTTTAAAAGAATCGACGCAAGTTGTTCACAGTTGTTCAGAGAAAAAACTGGTCTAATCATTGACAAACCTAAACCCGGGTTTGGTAATTCTAATGATGGAAATACAGCCAGGCGTTTCTTTGCCAATGCAGACCTGTCTGCAGAAATAACAAATATTGATGTAGATTTGATTAAAAAAATGCATATAGTATTAGTTGTAGTGTCATGTGGTCACGAAATTGATGTAGAAAAGTTCCGACAATTTTCATTAGATACAGCTAGACTTCTTGTACAAAAATATCCATGGGACTTTATGCCTCCCACTGTCCACAAATTTCTCATTCACGGTCCTGAAATAATATCGGCTGCTTTATTGCCAATTAGTCAATTGACAGAAGAAGCGCAAGAAGTGCGCAGCAAAGATTTTAAAAAATATCGTGAACATTATTCTCGAAAATGCAGCCGCGAAAAATGCAATCAGGATATTTTTAACCACTTTTTATTAAGTTCAGATCCAATAATAACCAGCAAGAGACGATTACCGCAAAAGAATCGTCGATCTCTGCCCAAAGAAGCATTAAACTTATTATTGCCTCCCGTTATAAATTATAATGATCAAACTACACCGGTCCAATCGAATGATGAATATGATAGTAGTGATGCTAGTTCACATGATCATTAACTTATCGTGTTGCACTTATCGTAAACTGTTTCACAAATTGTGTTATTGAATATTTAGAAAAATGTATTAAATAAGGTTAAAAGAGGAATCTTTTGTTTTATTTACTTTAAAATAATCGTTTTTGATTAACCGGTTAACTGACACGGCTTTTTTTATTATTCATGCCCAAATTTGCAACATCGAAAAATTAAGTGAATCACCAAGTTATTCCATTTGATCATATATGATACAGAATTGGCCAGATTTTTGTTATCATATATGATACATTGCCAGTTAACCGGATATTTAATTAACACAAGTTTCCACGGCGGCAGTGGTGTTTTTTTTAAAATGCGATTCGTACTCAGCGACCTCGAATACCCTAGAATACCAAGTTTGGATCAAATCTGATATTTTTTGGCATACGTGTCCGCCATATTGGATCCGCCATTTCGTTTTTTGGCACTTTGACTTAAGATTCGTACTCAGCGACCTCGAAAACCCTAGAATACCAAGTTTAGACCAAATCTGATATTTTTTCGGCATACGTGTTCGCCATATTGGATCCGCCATTTTGTTTTTTGGCACTTTGACTTCAGATTCGTACTCAGGGACCTCGAAAACCGTAGAATACCAAGTTTAGACCAAATCTGATATTTTTTTGGCATACGTGTTCGCCATATTGGATCCGTCATTTTGTTTTTTGCCACTTTGACTTCAGATTCGTCCTCAGCGACCTCGAAAACCCTTGAATACCAAGTTTGGACCAAATCTGATATTTTTTTGGCATACGTGTCCGCCATATTGGATCCGCCATTTTGTTTTTTGCCATTTTTAGTTCAGATTCGTAATCAGCGACCTCGAAAACTGTAGAATACTCATTTTTGTAAATATCAAAGATTGCCTTCATATTTTCGCCGTGTTTCTGGGATTTCAACCCACTGTGGGACGTCGTTGAACGTGCAAACGAATAGTTATTTCTTCTCCGCGGAAGTCTATAGGACGATCGTGTTTATCGACGATGCACAACGTTAGATCGTTTATTGCTCATACGACGATCGGTAGGTAAATGACGTGTCGCGGAGTTTCCGATATCTTATATCCCCGCGGTACGCGAGGCGAAAATTCATGAATCGTGTGTATCGGTTTATCGTTGCTGTACGCGCCTGTAGTGACGTTGCACGTTACTCTGATCACGTTAACGTTTATAATATTTACGGGTACGTCGGGCTCGTGCCAGATTCTCGGTAATAAGACACGATTCGGAGAAAATCCTAGCAACGAGCCCACATTGTTCGGTTTCGTAAAGTCTACAAAGAACGAGCAGTACAGCTCGCTTTTCATGGTGTTGTTGTTAGCTCGTAGCATTAGAGGGTACTTGTCGTCATCGTTGTTATATTTGTTTCCGCGTCTTCGAGGATATCGATCGAGTAATCGTTGCTTCAGATACTCGGCGATAGCGTCTAATTCGTAGGAGCCGTGGGGGATCGTAATGCATTCATGAGTGGTGTCAGCGATGGTGTTGTTTTCGGTGTCATAATTCACGACGAAATAGAATTTATCGTTGCTCGAGTCGATGTTCGGTATCGTGTGAAACGTCTCCAAGTCCGCGAGTCCTAATTTGTATTGACCATCACTCAAATCTATCGGAGGGAAATAGTTTACCGTGGGCACGCTACTGCGACCCGTTATCGTAAGCGTGAACGACATATCATAGATTACACTCGTGTAACAAACCCCAAAACTGCCCTTTCTTTTTTCATTAATAAATTTAATTAACAATTACTTAAGTACATATATTCTTATTATATTCTTATTATTCTTACGTTTATAAAGAGTGTTTAGGATTGATATGAATATTAGTTCAAGATACCGCGAGACGCGAGTGTGACGAAAGAGAGAATTGAGTGTAAAGGAGTGGGAAAATCGAACGCATGCGCGATCCTCAGTCGATCAACGGATCGACGAGGGCAAGGATCAGAAGCAGTGATTGTGATTCGTGCATGGCAAATAAGAGAGGGAACCGAGCGTTCCACGCGCGCACCTGCGCACTAACTAGTCGCTCAATAGACCGACTAGTGAACGGATCGAGCGAGACGGAAATGATTGACGCGTAATAGTCGAACTCCGTTCCTATTGGTGCGCTCCCAATTCCCCGAATATGTATAAATACGGGCAAGAAAGCCTAGAGACATTCATTTAGACTCATGAATTCAATCGAGCCATTATTAAGAATCATTTAACGCTAGTAGCCGATTCCAACATAACTTTGATGCTCCAAATTTGGAGGCCGCCTTGCTGAACACTTAGCTGAGCTGATCGTTTAAACTACGGCCATAGTCGCCAGGTTTAGCGAAAGGTTTCTGCCTTGGAGGCCGCTTTGTAGGCCACTTAGTTGATGAAGCTAAGTTAATGATAATTTTATTCTCAGGTTAGTAATATTACTCCTGAGCAACGAGGGAACGAGATTGTTCCAGGTGGCAATACCGCCCCTGATGAAACAAAGAAACAATGCAAACGATTCTCAACTGAAACATATTCAAATTCCTAGATTTATAAGCAAACTCCTAGATACATAAGCTAACTCTTACATTGACCGAGAGTCATTATCCACAAACTAATTCCTACATCGACCGAGAGTCATTATCCACAAACTAATTCCTACATTGACCGAGAGTCATTATCCACAAACTAATTTCTACATCGACCGAGAGTCATTATCCATAAACTAATTCCTATCATTCGACTAAACGTCATTATTAGTTATTTAAGTTACATTCATCCAAATCGATCGTTCAAACGGGTATTTCTTTTGTAACGACCAATAGTCGCAACCCAAGGCGATCAGCTTTATTTTTTTTGTAACGACCTAGAGTCGCAACCTAATTAATTTCTTTAGTATTAAGGCGTTAATTTACATTCTCATGTATCATTTAGAAGTGTTTTTCTTGAATAAACACTATTAAGTTAAATTCTTGTTCTGGAATTTGAATTCTTTATCGCGCGCCACTCGAACCAATTCCGAAATCCTGTAAGGAGCATTACGCCACGCTCAAAACCGTTACACTCGCAGGACGGAGAGAGGGTAAGTGACGCGCGCGTACGAATACTCGGCAATTTATCGATATTATGAGTCTTTATTATTATAGAAGGTGTGGATCGTCATTACGCATGGATCCATTGTAACATAATCTTAGTACACATACCGATATTATTAGTATATAGGCCATAACTCGATAGACTTTTGCTGTAAAAATTGCATGCACAAGCGACTGCAATTCATCTCGTCGAAACGTTGAAAACGATTGTGATTATACGAGATTGTTGTACCGCGTCCGAAATAGTAGATAAATTCCGCGGGAGGTCGCAGATTCCCAAAACTATCAAAGTACTGTACCCGCTGCCAGCGTTTCGCGTACGAGACCAAATGTGTACCGGCGCCTCGATTCTCATCCAGATTCGCGATGCCACATTCGTTGCTTCGTACGCGCATGGGAAGTGTATCGCGCATAAACACCCCTCGAAAGAATGGGATGCTGGCGCATTCGCGTTCTAATTACAGGTTCGTCATCGGTTGTTGCGTTATCGCCGACACCGTCGCCACGCGCCTACTCGATCGGCGTTTTTTTTTTTCTTTGATCGCAGTCGTCGTTGGCTTCGGCGTCTAGGATTTCCGTCCGAAGAAATCCATTTGATTGCTCATGATACAATGAATTGTGCACCGTACTTGAAAAAAAGGTGTCAAAGGTACTAAACCATAATGACGATGATAGCTCCCGAACGGCGGGACTTGGAAGAGTCGTAATTGTTAAGTAGGAATGCAAATCATGTTTAGAAGAAATATTGATGTTACGTTAGGTCTTGTCAACGGCACCATCGCTACACTTGTTTCAGTTACACGAGGAGTTCATAATGACGTTGAAAAATTGAATATTATATTACCCACGGGGCAAGAACATATGATAGAACGGATAAGTGTTAAATTTGAAGTAATGGATAGAGCGTTCGTTATTAGAAAACAATTTCCGATTTGCCTCAGCTATGGTATAACTATTCACAAAAGTCAAGGACTAAGCTTGCAGAATGCTGTCATAGAAGCAGGTAATTCAATATTTACTTGCGGACAAATTTACGTTGCTCTTTCTCGGGTGACCACATTACAAGGACTGCATCTTTTCAATTATGATCCATATTCCGTAAAGGCACAAGAATCGGCTATAATAGAGTATAATAGATTGTGAAAAAAATATAGACCTGATCTTATGACTATTTCAATTTCTAAAAACCGCGTTCTCAATGTTCGTGATGCTGTTTGGGCAGTACCTAATTATAATGTATCCGAAGGTCAGAATACTAATGATCACATCGTGGATACCATTCAATACTACGTAAGAGGTCTCCCGAATTCTGATGGTGTGCTTTGTTATGCGAATGCCACAATCCAATGTATGTTATATTGTTCATCCATAAGAGAAAACTTATTTTCGACTGAAAAAGCTGATCATATTATAAAAGTCTTTATGCAGCAATATAAATCGGATCAAAATCCAAACATAATATCATTACGGCAATTCGCAGGAGAAAAATACGTTAACAATCAGCTACATGATGCAGCTGAGTTTATTACCTCTCTTTGTGATCATGAAATTCTTATTAAGAATGCAGTACAACACGAAATTACAACGGTATTAAGATGTTTAAAGTGTAATTACACACGTACTACTATCAGTACAAATTGTGTGGTACATCTTGCACTGCATATAATAAAATACAATTTCACAGGATGGAAAAATGTGAAAGATCCTTGCAATAATCAAATTCAAACACAATGAAGAAAATCGATATAACTGCTTCCAAACAAATTCTTATTGCAAAATTACATTTGTTCGATCACGATAATAGTGAAACAACGAAAGTGGAAAATTTCTACATCAGAGCAATACCTACTACTAAAATACAATTGGTAGATCAGTGTTATAAACTGAAGGCAGCAATTTTCCAACACGGCAAAAGTATTGCCGATGGTCATTACCTACACGAGTATGGTAAGGGGTAAAGGCACAACGTGGGTTGATGATTTACGAGTAGAAAAAGAAGCTTAGCCACGAAATGCTAAAAATGCATACATATTTTTCTTCGAAAGGTGTTAATTGTGGTTGTTATGTCACGTCCCAGGTGGAGGTCTTAGGGGACAATGACACTGTGGGGTTAATGGAGCCCAGGCGAGAATCTGAAATCCTACACACTGTGTTTCGGGGGAGGGTCAGGCGTGAATCTTAAATCCAGCATTGTGAGGATTTTTTAAGGAAGTCAGGCGCGAATCTTTAATCCATTGCACTGAGGGAAAAAGGGGGGTCAGGCGTGAATCTTAAATCCAGCACACCGAATGCAATTTATACATATTTATTCAGTTTAGCAACTCCAATTCGGGGCGCAGCGTCAAATATTTTGAATAAAATATTTATTCGTATTAAAATATTTATTTGTATAAAAAAAATATCTGTTTAATATTATTTAATACATTTTTTTCTTTGTATAAATAGCCATTTTTATAATTGGCGCAAGTTTTGTATATCATTAATTTTGTAAAGCTATTAATTAATTTACGACAATGTGTTTAAATGGGATTCTTTTTGATGGGTTAATTAAACAATGTCCGCGATATGCGTAATGGAATTTATGAACACAACATTTTAGCTGTGTATATGTAGTTCTGTCATCTTAAGCGCACTAGGAAAGCACGTTTATGTACTTGCAGCTCATTTTGATTTCACATCTTTTTTTATATTCTATATTTTCTTCTATTTTTTTGTGATTTATATTATTATCTTCTATTTTTTGTGATTTATTTGATTGTCATGTACTTAGCGTAATTTTTTTACTTTTTTGAAGTTTTTTATGATGTTCACGTTCATGATATTAATTGGATCATCCGATTCGTGCCACCGTCCTGGTTCTAATACCCGATACATCGAGAATCCCAGTAGCGATCCAATGTTATTGGACTTTGTAAAGTCTACTGCGAACGAGCAGTACAGCTCGCTTTTCATGGTGTTGTTGTTGGGACGCAAGACTATAGGATACACATCATTGTCATCATCGTTTTCACTGTTACTACTTCTTCGAGGATACCGTTCCAGTAATCGCTGCTTCAAATACTTGGCAATGGCGTCTAGTTCGTAGAAGCCATGGGGAATGGTAATGTATTCATGAGTGGCGTCAACGCTGTTGTTGATATAATAGTTTATGGTGAAGTAGAATTTATCGTTGCTCGAGTCGATGTTCGGTATTGTATGATAAGTTTCAAAACTTGTTAGACCAAGCTCATAATCATCGTCGCTCAAATCTATGGGTGGAAAGTAGCTCATCGCGAGGGTGCTACTTTTGCCGGTTAGAGCAATGTTAACCACATATTCTGCTCAAAATGCTCGACTAGTACTGAATCAGACTGGTGGGAAGTCATTCCTTAAATTTGATGCCGTTCGTTTGTAGAAAGCGTAAACATAGTTGTCCACAATTGTTCGGATTGTAGTCCTGATAAGACCTTATATTCAATTTTCACAGCATCTTTATCCAGATATTGCACCAATTCCTTAGACGGTCGAAGAAAAAATACACCGATGCCGATAAACAAAAATACAAAAGTATACTGTTGGCGACGAATGCCCACAGACGCGATCATGACGCTCAAAATCCCAGATTGGGTAACAAGGGTTACAAGTATAAACATGTAATTGCACCGCTACTCCCCCGTGCATCAGTCAATAAAGCAGGGAAAGGTCTAAGGACACCACGAGCTATGGTGGTAAACGATAATAAGATCGAGTACGTACACTGGGACGATCCCAACGAGCTGGTAGATCGATAGCGTTTGCTGGAAGCGTCGCGACAAGCGGATAACAATTCTCATGATCCCGAAATTCTATGTATTAACGAGGAACTCCGCGAGGTAAGCCTCATTATATAAATTAAACCGCATGCCGATGATATGGACCGTATGCATCGAGATGCCGATCAACAAATTTGGGGTATCGCTCGAGAAGAGTGGATCAGCAAGAATGGACTCGGGAGCAAATTACAAATGGAGCGGTTTGCTTCGAAATTATATGCGAGATAACGCTCTTGCCGACTTCGATGTAAAATCACGCAGAGATATGACGCGTAGCTCATCCGGTGGCCGACACCGATGCCGTCAATAAACTATACATGGAAGAGAGCATTATACTTTTGAGAGAGCAGCAGGAAGAATTAGAGAGAAAGGTGATCGTGTTTCACACAGATATCCTGATGTTGCAAAACAGCGTTCAAAAGATATCACAGGCGTCGAATTCTATCCCGCAGCCGGACAATGAAATTCGAAAAGTTAATGAGGCTATAACCGCTTTTGCTACGGAGCAGCAATCTGTCCAGAATTTCCTCGGGCCGATGGGGAGCACATAATGCACGTACACGATAATTATCGCATCAATCGTGTCAAAGACACCTCTGTGATCACACATGCAGCCATTATCCAAATCCAAGAGTAAAGAAAACCACGGCCACAAGAAGCTACAACTTGTTGAGGAATTGCATGCTCCAGCTCGAAGACATTTCCCGCGGAGACGCGTCATAGTGCATGGATACAATGATCTGTGGCAAGCTGACATTGTAGAAATGCGTCCATACTCGCGATTCAAACAGGGTCACCACTACATACTCACCGCCATCGATGTGTTGAGTAAATATACATGGGTGTTGCCGCTCAAGACTAAAAGTGGCGCTGAGGTGACTAAAGCGTTTGTAAAGATAATTAGAGATCGATATCCGAAAAATTTGCAAATTGATCAAGGAAAAGAATTTTACAACACCGATGTGCAGAACTTCTTTACAAAGCATGGCATTAATCATTATTTGACATATTCGGTGATGAAGGCCTCTGTCGTAGAACGTTTCAATCGAACTTTGAAGAACAATATGTGGAAATTGTTTACGCTCAATGGAACCTATAGATGGACCGATGCGCTACCAAGTCTACTTGCAGAGTATAATACACGAAAACATAGAACCATCAGAATACGTCCTTGCGATGTTACCCCTGCGATTGCCGATAAGCTGCTGGCCACCGTATACAGCAACATACAGATCGGTGCTCTAGCGAGATTCAAGCTGGGCGAGTTTGTGCGCGTGAGCAAATTTAAAACCATATTCGATAAAGGCTATACACCGAATTGGACAACGGAGGTGTTCAAGATAGTGAAACTACAAGCAACTAATTCCGCAACGTATTTGCTACTCGATTCCTGTGGAAAACCTGTTGCCGGAGGATTCTATGAACACGAGCTGCAACGCGTCACCGATCCTAATGTATATCTAGTGGAAAAAGTGTTGCGTAGATAGTGGGATAAGGAATACGTCAAGTGGCTGGGGTTTGATAAATCACACAATTCTTGGATAAATAAAAATAATGTATTGTAAAAATAATAATACACGGCTCAATAAATACAATGATACATATATATGTAAATGAGCGAAGAATTTTATTTTTTACACATTAATTCCACCATTTATATTACACAATAAATACAATACAATTTATATTTTTACAATGGTATATTATAATGTCCCCAGGGCAGAGTGTCGATCGCTTGTCTTCGTATGGACTTAGAGCGATTTTGGATTACGATATGGTGTACACTTTGTGCAATTTAGACCGTATGTATGATTGCCTGCGAACCATTTCGATCTCCCTGTGCAAATATTGCGCGTAGTCGTCGAAAGTTATCATTCTAGCTATGACGTTGGTCTTGACGCCTTTCGCCTTTTTCGTATCTTTTTTACCGTCTACGCGAAGTGCATACATTTTCGCTCTAAAACCTACGAATTCGGTCATTATCGCACCATTATTTTCGTCCTTCATCAGCCTCGGAACCTTCTTATTTACGCGCGGCATATTATATGGATTGTCAGTAGGATAATCGCTTGTGTCAAATCTCTTGATATTGTGTTTTATGGTCTCGTAGATATATTCGCATCGAATGTGATAAATGAGACTGTCAGTATCTGTATATAGAATTTTACAATTTTGTCCATGCTTGGGCGACATGTATTCGTGGTGAAATTCATACAAACAAATTTTTGATATGTCCAGAATGCACATACCCACGTATATCGGTTTGTTGAATTTCACCTCGAGTTTTCGGAATTCAACAGGTATTAAATTTTCCGAAAAAACACTTTGTAATACGAATACCGTGACGCGTGCACTGCTGCAGGTTGCGATAATGGATAACGTAACGCTGCTTATCATATACCGTCGGGAGTAACTTATCCTGTCTGCTCCCAGGTGATTTGGTACGCGTCGGGCAGAGCGATAGATCAGCATGAGCGTCGTGCAGACGTTGCGAATATTCCAGATCTACCTCGAGAATGTATCCCGTGGAGCGAATCGACACCGATCGAGGACACATCAAAATTTACATCTTCGACCGATTGAAATTTAGCATGTGGCAGGGGCTAACACATTGCCCATCCATACAAATTGTTTACGTCAAAGTACATCAAGTACGTTGATTGTTCCGATACGTCGTAAGATGACATGTACCTGTTATTGGCATGTGCATATCTTCCGGAACATTGACCACCACGTATACCGCGTTCGATAAACATGACCATATCGACGTCTGTGAGCAATTCAAATGTAATTTTGGTATGTTTTAGCATGGCATCCCACGTGAAACCAGGTAAAGTATAATAATGTGCTGAATATAATCCGTAACTCTTAATACAACTTTCGCGAAAATTTTCAAAAATATCTGCCAATAACAAGACATCAGTTTTCAAATACAAGTCGCTGTATTCGCGCAAGGTTCTAATGTCGAAACGTTGCCAGGCAAACTCGGCGTGCGCATAATCGCTCTCGGATAGAGTCTCACTCTTTAATGAACTGTAGAATGACTCGCGCGGTGGTAAGCATGGATTCTGCAGCTTGTTCACGCAATCAAGGTATTCATACGGAAAGACACCCTTTCTCGTCAATAAATTGAAATCCTCAATGGATAATGTTTCAAATTGGGGTTGTAAAATTTTTCATTTATCTGTGCTAAGAAAAGATGCTAATTTATCGAGACTGTTATTCAGAAATTTGTACGAATCGATGAATCGCAATTTAATACAATTTCGCGAGTCTGATTCTTCAGCCGTTTCTTCGACATTTTTTGTGACTGAAATATATTTTTCTTGAGTTATAGGCAATACGTCAACGCAGCCTTCGAAAGCGGTAGCTATTTCCTCGATAATGATATGTGAATCGTAAGCGGATATATTATGGATAACTATAGGGATGTAAAACGCGCTTTTATCATTTAAATTGCACTCCGAATGCGCTGGACCTCTAAACCGTCCGGATAGATGGCAATGATCGCGAACTCGTACATCATCAGCCTTGAATGGCTCTTCGCAAATATGGCAGTGTGTTGCACGGCGGAATGCCGTCCACTGTTCGATAGTTAAATCCAACATTTGAGTATTACAGGTCAGAACTATTTTAGCAAAATTTGCAAAATTTTCCAGTTCGTCGACGAAAAGTGAAACAGAATCCGCGTCGCGGTGACATCGATACATCGATAGGGATGTATCGTACGAGCAATGCATATAATATGCAATGCTGTGCACTTTATTTATTTATTTATTTACTTATTTATTTATTTATTTATAAACGGACCGAAGCCCTCTTACATAAATGTTTACACAAAAGAAAAAGTACTGTACCTAATATAACAAAAAATAGACATGCACAAAAACTCATAGCACACAAGATATGACATTATCCGATAATCCTACGTAACTGTCTTTTAAAAGTGTGCAAAGACCCATTAAAAAAGTCACTACTATTATAGAGAGTGCTAGAGTCAGCAATAATTCGATTTATTGGATTAATTAATCCATATGTAGATCTGGATGTAAGGCTGCCGTCTCAAGTTTGTTATGGTCCGAATCGATCGAAGCGTCCTCAGTAAACAGACGGACCCTAATGAAACTACTGCAGTCGATAAAAAGAACTTATATAGAGGTGACATCTCCAGGTACTCTATGTAGACGAATTTTTTACGCATAGTTGCCACATTTTCTGTTCTCTCCGTCTCTGCCGCGCTGTTGCCACACCTCTTTCTATCGAGAAGTCTGGAAAGAATACGGCACGAGAGGTGCGTCTAGCGTCAGAGCCTCGCTGAACGTAAAGGAGGATGGCAATAATGAAAGATAGAGAGGTTGGGTAGTGAAGTTAGGAAATATATCAATGAAACAATACTTATTCCGGTATCAATATCTCTTCTACACTTCGCAATTCTAATTATCTTTTCTCATTCTGTGTAATTCCTCTTCTCCATCGACGGTCTTCCTACAATTTTATCAGATCGCTCGTAATGAAATCGCTCATTTGCTGGAACAACGATGCAACTAAAAATTTGCAGTTTTTGAGTTATTAGTATAGGAAAAGCGGTTGTTGTCTAACAAAACATTTCCCGTTAACAAAACCCGTTTCCCCCAAAATCGTGAATTTTGAGTTATATATGTCGTAGTTGCAGCAAATGAGCGAAATATAACGTATGCGGTGAGGGAAATATTTATATTTTCTTGTGAAAAAAAATATAATTATATGATTGTTTATTTTGTTTATTTTAATAGAATGTAAAACTTTCATATTTTCTATCGTATCGGCATGAACGTTTCAGTAACATACTGCTGAGATTTTCCAGATGAAAATGAATTTAAACACGGTATAAATCGGATTATTTGTAGCATTATTAGATTAGAAATGTTACGCATTTATATTTAATTATCATTTTACATTTTATCAAAACTGTAGGCTCTCCAACCGAGATTACAAACCGCCGCCGAACAGCCCAAGTCCTCGCTGGTCGGGACCGGCGGTGAGCCCGTATCGTGAACAGAGTCCTAATTCCGAGTGTTCGTTTCTCCCTCCTTTCTGGCCGATGGGGGGAGCGAGATGGGACGCTTTGCGTGCGCGACGGGTGCGAACGCAAAGGACGGAGTGTCAGGCGTCCGAAAGACGGAACGAGACAAAACATCAACGCGTCGTCTGTCTCGTACCGTCCTCGCTCGCTTTCAGTGCCTCTCGCTCGCTCTCGCCTTCACCGGACAAGAGTGAGACAGAGGTGGTGGGGATAGCGAAAAGTCCACATCGTATACACCAAACCGAGCCCGTAATGAGACAATACTGTAGCATCTTTTATTTGAGTTTATCCAGATATTATCTTTGCCCATCTCTGTTCTCCAGCCGCTTCGCCGTGATTCATCCAAGCCTCCGTGACGACAAAATAGTAATAGGAGAAATGCGGCAACAGCGCGATTCGACTCTCGATACGTCTCGGCAACTATGTATTTCCTACATTTATCGGCTAGTTTGGTCTGCCATCGGTTTTGATGGTACAAGGCACGAATATACCGTCAGCGCCGGTGACGGAGAATCCTTGAAGCTTCATGCTGTCATTTCTCCAGTCTGTCTCAGTACACGATTCATAAATTCATTAATATTTGAACGTACGGTGGCTATTAGCGCTCAAACGCACCAGACCACCCTGCACGGGTGTCTACTGGAGACAACTATACCCACAAAAACTTCCTTCCTTCCGTTTCCAGGTAGAAAGTTGTAATTTACGGTTTGTTTACTACATCGCGTATACGCAGGGCCGGCGGAACCATTATGCAAGTTATGCGCTGCATAAGGGCGCCAGCCGAATGGGGCGCTAAAAAACTATATGGCACGCTTAATAATAAAGGAATCCAACCCCCACATAAATAAAATGTACACCCCGTAAAGACAAATCATATTAAATAGAAAGCAGGTGCAAAAATTGGGGAGCACCAAAAAGTTTCTTGCATAAGGCCGCCAACTAACCTCGCGTCGGCCCTGCGTATACGTCACGCTGGTGCTACGTGGCTGCGGTACACCACTAGCGCTCACCTCATCGTACACCTCAAACATGATTAAAGCGTTTCGGAAACCATATAATTGAAGTATATTCTAACAAAGGACGAACAAGGGTAATATATAGCAATCTTAGTGTGTGAATTGAATGAAAATCAGTGGAAAAACGTAGTATGAAACCAAGTGTTCTTGAAGCCAAGTTAACAATATAAGAAATATGGTTGGAAAAGTCCAAGGTTGAGGAGAAATGAATACCTAAGTCCTTAACATCTCTTATTGAGGAGAGAATATAGTTATTGACGGTAAGGATATAAGAAAGGTTCAGAACGACGGGAGGACCGCATGACATGGCAGTTTTTGATATTGAGATCCATACCATTCCTGTGATACCAGTCGCAGAAACGATTTAGGTCTGCCTGCAATCTGGAAGCATCATCAATGGACGAGATGCTTCTGAAGATTTTTAAATCACCTGCGAATAGGAGGAACATAAAATTTTGGAAAATGGTAGTTCTGGGCCTCTAAACTGTCCGGATAGATGACAATGATCGCGGACTAGGATATCCCTAGCCTTGAATGGTTCTTCGCAAATATGACAATGTGTTGCATTGTGAAATGTCGTACACTGTTCGGTAGTTAAATCAAACATGGAAACATTATTGGTCAGAATGGGTTTAGCAAAGTTTGCGAAATTTTTCAGTTCGTCGACGAACCGTGAAACACAATCCGCGTCGCGGCGACATCGATACATCGATAGCGATGTATCGTACGAGCAATGCATATAATATGCTATGCTGTGCCCTTTATGGTGCCGATACGCGGGCAATTTGTTGTCCGCATCACCGCTCCGTCTGCCCTCTGTTTTCTCGACGATGCACTCCAAATCGGCGTACACCACGAATGGGAGTCGCTCCTTCCTGCAGAGGTTGCTGAAGTTGAGCAAATTGTTGCCTTCGCTGGGCAGCAGGATGGCGCAATCGTTCATCTTGCCACATTCCACGGCATGGGCCTCCAACTTCTTGGCAGATCTGAAGCAGTGCATGCACCTGTAAACCCAAAATAAATTTTTTTTTTCACCAGACATTTCAACATTTCATAAGTTTATATACATACCGGTCGCAGATGAATTTCTTTCCACCGCGCCTGCTCAGCTGTGCGCTCACCAGCCGGGACAAGTCCTTGATACATGCAACGTGCGCTACATCGCCGTGCCCTTGATTCGGCGTGTAGAGCAAGTTTACGTGTCGATCCCTCTTGTGGCTGGTGAGGTGCAGTGGAAAGACTGTCGATCCCATCATCTTCTTCGCCTCGAAGCTGTACACGTTGATGGAGACGCTGTTCAACCCCTCAAACTTCCCAATGTGCTCCAGGAACATTGGAAACTCAATGCCCTGGAGATTTAGCACGGAAGCATAGTCGGGGTATCAACAAGGACGATGAAGGTATCTTTCCACTGGATGTAGTGCGGCGACCACTGCCCACGTGAAACAAGCGTTGTCCGAGGATTGTACGCCAATTGTGGCTTTCTTCAATGATAATACCTGCGGCAACATAATGTGGCACCAGCGGATTGTACCGCTGCGCGCAGCGGATTGTACTTATTGACATTGACGGTAAGATTCAGGATTCGCGTCAATGCCAATCGCTGTCACGTTCCTGGAACTCTTCCAGCGATGCCAGGGTGGGTTCGATGACACATCGCTGGTACCACTCCTGTAGATCGGATGTACCGATGAGTTCACAGTTTCGGGTATTGATGCTTTTACAAGCATGCTTGTCACCGGCTACAAATTCGCCGTTAAACACCGTGTACACTTTGAGGCTCCGCTGTTTCCTCAAAACGCTCCGCACATGTTCGCAGCACAATGGTCGCTGCATCCTGGCTGAAGTTGCGCGGCTCGATATAGTTCGAATTGAGCACGGCACCAGTTAATACGCGGCTATCAAACGCAGTGTCTATTTCGCGCCACAAAAGTCCTGTGCTCGAATGTCCTGCACCTTTATGCACGAAACATTCACACAACGAATGTTTCAGTCCTTCCAGCCGCGCGATTCGAGCAACCAACGATTGTAGAACACCGATCGATAATTGAGGACGTTTTACGCGGCTGTGTTCTTCTAAAGAATCGATACACTCGTTGCACCGTTCTTCCCACGCGAGGTATTCTTCCCGTGAAATCAATCGTTCAGATTGATCCAACAATTGACGTTCTAATGTAAATGTAATGTCTTTTCCGCGCAACACGTTGCAACGATTTGAAGTTTTGTGCAGTTTAGAGCGCGCTATTATGACTGGTAACACGATTTGCTATCTCTGTCTAACTCTTTTGGTGCATCGTTTCCCTCGGATGCATTGCATGCAAAAACGGCGATCCGTTCCAACATGGTTCTATGCAGTTTCTGCTGATACCGCATAATTCTTTCGCGCAAGATCGATCGATACAGTTTCTGCTGACACCACAGAATTCTAAGATTCGATGTTTCCAAAAATATTTTATTACATTCAACATGTGTCGAGACTTTTATCCTTGAGATCAAATTACACGATCATAAATTAGTACGATCAAATTACATGTGATCGTGCGATATGCTGCGTCGTTAGGATTGAAAAAACATTATGGAAAAATTGGTAGCTTTAGAATAAATGTGGTGATGGGGGAGGGGGCAATTGCACCTCTATTTAAGCCAGTCTCCCGGATGCTATTCAATCAATCGCTCAGTAGTCTCAGTGACTTTCGACGGAACAAATAGTGCTCTGAAAAAAATGTGTAGTACTAGTGCCGAAGAAAACGTTGAACGCATGAATTATTACGTTCCAATATAGTTCGCACGACGCCGCCGACGAGATATCCCGCGTGTTTATTTATCAAGATAGTTTTAATTTGAAGAAAAATTAATTTACAAAACATTTTAGCGAATAATAATTGAAACACATGTTATTTTAAGAACAGTTTCGTTTATATTTCTCGTATGCTATTCCGCAAGTTCCTATCTTAGTTTCTGCCCCCTGGTGCGGAATATTGAGATTGGTGATCGTGACGTCACCAAACAAAGATGGCCGAAGAGAGTAGGTCGGTTGTAATCTGCAATATGACGTGAAGAATTTTTACGGTCACTGAAAGTAGATACTAAGTAAATTGATTCTAGTAGAAAAATTGTTAAGCAAAAATTTTACCACACACGAGATAAAATGTATATTTTAAATTAATTATTTACACACTTTTCATATGCAACCGCAGCCAGCGACCTACTCTTTCAGGTTCTGATTTTCGTCACCAGGTAGCAAATCGCAGTGTAGCGAATCCCAATATTGTGTCGCGGGATAACTCGTTTGTGGCATCGTACGAACGACATAATGTCGTGGGATAACTCGTTCGTGGCATAGTACGGACGACATAATGTCGCGGGATAACTCGTCCGTGGCATCGCACTAACGACATAATGTTGCGGGATAACTCGTCCGTGGCATCGTACGACAGATACCGTGGAGCGAGATATCTCGTCTGTGGTCGCGAAGGGGTTAAAAAACCACAAAAAATTTTTTACAAAAGTGGGCCATCTCTCCCCGACATTCCCTATGTGTATTCCCGGCTGCATCAAATTGTAGGAGATGTGCAGACGAAATTTAAAACTTTTGTTAATGTGCTACAGCAGAGCGATGTTGCCTGCGAAACATTAAATGCGCGTCGTGCTGTTAAAATCATATGTGATAGCGAACATTACTGTGACGATTACCATGTAGATTGCGAGCTGTTAGCATGTGCAATTAGTGATATTTTTATTATTATTATTATTATTAAATGTCTTTATTGCACCATTACAATTAAAATTACAATGGAGAGTAGGCGAGGTTCAGCATTAACCGCTGCTTTACAACCTAACCTAAAAAGTTGTTGATACATAAAAAGATGGAAGAAAGAAAGAGAACAAGTAGACTAACACTAAATAAATAAAACAAAATAGCTAAGAACAGGGAAAGTATAAGAAAAAGCAAGAGAAAAAGCCATTTACATAGGGAACTGCGAGAGGATGAAAGAACGAGCACTCAGCTTAAATGCAGCAAACGATGACAGAGAACGTATATTAGACGGGATGTGGTTATAATAATAAGAAGATATGTAGGAGAAGGACGCAGTGAATTTAGAGGAGCGATGGTGAGGTACAGACAAATCAAGACAGCGTCTCGTTGACATATAGTCACTCGAGCGCATGGACAAATTGGAGCGCAGCAGAACATACAGATAGCTCGGCGTACCTGTTGCAAGTATCTTATAAACAAGACAGCAGAGATGGAAAATCCATCTCTGCTTCATCTTTAGCCAGCCAGAACGTTGGAAAGAAGGTGTTATGTGATCGTACTTACGAACATTATAGGAGAAACGGAGACATGAGTTCTGCACACGTTGGACAACAGACAAAAGTGAAGAGGAAAGACACGGACCATACACTACATCGGCATAATCAAAAATGGAAATAATTAAGGCTTGACATAACAAGAGCTTTGTGTTGGTAGACAATATACGACGTGAAGGGTAAAGGGAACGCATGCGAGAGAAGGCAGATCGACATAACACAGCAACATGACGGTCAAAACACCAATGGGGATCAAAGGTCACACCTAAGTTTTTTAACACAGGTTGTACACCAAGGACAGAGGAGCCAAAGGATATGTTAAAAGAGGACAGATTACTGAGGAAGATAGGAGAACCAGCAACAAGAACAGTGGTTTTGGTAGGATTAAGCTGGAGGCCATGAGAGTCAGACCAGTGAATAAGTCGACGTAAATCAGATTCAACTTCTGCTTTAGCTAGATCAGCACAGTCGGGATCAAAAACCTTAATTAGCTGGGTGTCGTCCGCATACATATAAGCTTGGCAATGATTACATACCTCAGGCAGATCACTCACGTAAATACTGAATAAAAGAGGACCAAGCACAGAGCCTTGTGGAACTCCACAAGAAGTCTGTCTAATAGACGAGATTAGAGGTAAAGATCGTTTGAGCACAACCTGCTGAGTGCGCGATGAAAGATAAGATTTGAGGAATAACAAAGCACTAGGCGACAGCCCAAGGTAACTAAGCTTGGCACCCAGCAAGTCGTGATCAATTGTATCAAACGCTTTTGAGAAATCCAAAGACGTGATACAAGTTAAGCGGCGCGAGTCAAATGCACGAAGAACAGTATCCGAGATGTGGAGCAAGGCAGTGCTCGTACTATAACCTCTACGAAAGCCAGACTGAAACGGCGGAATAGCGTTGCATGAGTCAAAGTGCCTCAGCAGTTGCGCAAGACAAAGCTTTTCAAGAATCTTGGAAAGGAAAGGCGTAAGAGAAATAGGACGAAGAGATTCAAGGGTGGTGGCATTAGTAGACTTGGGAATAGGATAGACAAAGGAATGCTTCCAAGCAGCGGGGAAGGACCCGGATAGGACAGCAGAATTGAAGATATGTAGCAGAGAATCAAGACAGTAAGGAACACAAGTAAATATCATGATGCCAGAAATATCATAGGGGTTGGAGGAGGTAAGTTTTATGCCTTTAAAAACAGAGTAAAGATCGCCTAATGAGAAAGGTGCAAAAGTGAAGCTAGAGGAAGCAGAGGACTCACTCGTATGGGATGAATAATAGGAAATGAGCTCAGGAGACACAGAGGTAGAAGGTAGAGAATCAAGAAAGTGATTATTAATAGCAGAGGGATCCGGAAAGGAATCAGGAACAGAGGAGGAATGTGAAGGCCTGTGAAACCCAGCAATAGAGAGAAAGTGCCAGAAGCTCTTAGAGGAGCCAAGACGGGAAAGATTCTTGAAATATAGTCGCTTCTCCGTACGAATAGAGGAATTGACGAGGTTCCGAAGCATTTTGTAGTAAACCCAAGCAGCTGCCGTTCCAAATCTCCTATACTTAGTTAGCGCACGATTACGATGGTTCATAAGCTTTTTCACAGTAGGTGTGAGCCACGGCATGGGAGTCTTCGAGACACGCTTTAGACGCACAGGCGCGAACTGATCAAATAGAGCAGTAATTAACGTAGTAAACGCTTCAGCTTTGGAGTCCGTAGTCTCCAAGTTATGGATGGACTCCCAATTGACCTGCTCAGCAGCGATACGGAAGCACTCAACAGGGATGCTATTTAGGTCTCGACTCAAAACATAGCGCTGTCGCGTACGTGTCTTAGGAATATCAAAGAAGGCATATATTAAACAGTGATCACTAATGTGACTTATATCATGTACACCCGAAGAGACCACGTCCACATCACTGCTGACCAAGATTAGGTCAATCAAGGTTGACGAATTTTGCGTAATCCGCGTTGGTTCAGTAATGATTTGCTTTAAAGATAGAATAGACATAATACTATGAATGTAATGTAGATCTGAATTGCTAGAGTTATTGAAGTTGACATTAAAATCACCTAGGCATACTATGCGATCAACGCATAGTATATTCTAGCTGATGCTCGTAGGAAAACATGTTAAATTATATTCTGTTAATTTTAAATAAAATTTCTTAAACGTATATTATTTCTCCATTTTATTTATCCATCTTCCACCTCACCACCTAATTCTAAGATTCAGCGTTTCTGCATGTATTATATTTCGTTCGAGCGTTCTTCGCGCCGTGAAAATGACATCATCCTGCACGGCTGCTCCAGAGGATTCAAGTTACACACGCTTGCGCGATACGCTGCGACGTTAAGATTGAAAATCATTTTGAAAAAAATTGGTAGCTTTAGAATAAAATGTGGTGGTGGGGGAGGGAGCAATTGCACCTCTATTTAAGCCAGTTCTTGGACGCTATTCAATCAATCCCTCAGTAACCTCAGTGACTTTCGACGGAACAAATAGTGATCTGAAAAAAATGTACAGTACCATTGATGAAATACTCGCTGGGTGTGAGGATTATTTCGTTCCGAGCGTGCGAGATGATGGTGTTAGCTCCATGTGGGGAGAATATATATCATGACTAGTAAGGCGTAATTTTCACATCTTCTCAAAATTTTTATGTTTATTCCTAATACGAGCGGGCTATTTCATAGCTTTGACTGTTCTCTTAGTCCGCGCAGAGGATCGCGTATCATGGTCAGAAGATACTGCATTAACATCCATGGGTAGCAAATATTTGGAAATTGGAATCGATATACAGGGTGTCCCAAAAATGCTGCGGTGATTCAGGGGGTGATTGCAAACAAGTTTTTCCTTTGCGAAAATTCTCTCCGAGGTTTCGTTAACGAGATATTAACAAAAAGCACCGACCAATCAGAGCGCGAGTCTGACGGCCGAGTTCCCGCGCTAGCGTGACTACGCGCCGCGCCGCGACTGCGAACAAGCAACTCGGCATGCATCGAAGAAAATTTCGTAGAATGGCAAATGAAAAAGACGTAACAAATAAAATCGAACATGTTGTCATGGTTTGTTTGTTATTTAAAATGAATAATGAATAAAGGATAAATGGATGAAAATCACGTGTAACGTAAAAAGACGAATACACAATTTTTTTAGAAGATTCGAAAATAATAATTATTTGAAGTGGGAGGATAAGGAATACGTAAAATTCCTTGTGTTAATAACGTATCCACGAAAAGGTAATGTAACGGGAAATTAACGAAAAGTGATAAAAATCCGTAACTCAATAACGGCCAGCACTGTTGCTGATAACGAATAAGTCTGTTTAAAAAGCCCGAATAAATATTTTCGTACGAGACTTTTGAGAATTGTCGCCGGAAATAAGCCATAGCTTGCGTTAAATTTAAAAATGAATGATCACCATTAAAGTAACTAAAACTCACCCTTGACGAAAATTCACCTGCAACTTGTAAACTTGTGTCACTGGGTCACTGAACCGATCCTGGTCATCGATGGACGAGTCCAGTGCACAGCTGATCCCAGGTATACGACACTACCCAAAGTTAAGGGTCGCAATGTCAGGTGCGTCCAGGTCAACGTACCGAATATTCACTTCACTGCACGGCTACTAACACTGATGACTTTGTTTACTTTTTATGGAACGTGTTGTTCCTACGTTTCAAAAATTGGTGTCCCCGAAAGGGGCCGATTGTTATCAGTTAAAG
This sequence comes from Andrena chrysosceles, assembly GCA_963855975.1. NCBI lineage: Eukaryota > Metazoa > Arthropoda > Insecta > Hymenoptera > Andrenidae > Andrena > Andrena chrysosceles. The sequence continues at coordinate 75,873,393 of OY979767.1, read as the reverse complement.
AACTGCTCCACATGGCGACCGTCACTGTCCACGCAGGTTTGAGCGCGGAGAAGTATTTGGCGTTGGACGCCCTGTAATGTCTGCGGCGTTATGTTCTCCAGCGCTGCGTGGATAAGCGCTACTGCTTCCTCAGGTGTGTCCACCGGCTGACGATACACCACATTCTGAAATGATTGTTGTACAACAAATACAAAACGTAAGTTGTTCGCGAAAGAGCTCGCGATGAGCGTGAGATGCCGGTGAGGTTATGTAAAGAACGCACAGTATTTATGAGCAATGTGTAGTCAATGTTTATTGTACACTCGCTGAGTGAGTCAGAACATAAAAGAATTATGAGTGAGAATGAGCGGATGCACGTTGTGCAGAGAGTGTACAGTTCCTGTCTCGTTGAGACGAATCGCAAAACGACGCACACGTGGCCGCGTAACTGACCACGATCCACAATCGATACACGACGAGTCTGAGCACGAGATATTGAATTGAGCGGTGAGATACAAAACGGTTGAGCGTTAGCACGAGCAGAACAATGAGCCTTCACGAGTTACATGAGAAAAACGTTCAGTGAAACCGACGCGTCTAACTTCGTACTCTGCGTGAACAAGAAGAAGCAATATGGCCGATCGATTTCCGTTAGTCGTCTTCTCCAAAAGTCTGGAGGATCGAGCGACGTGGGGAAATGCGATTGGCTGAGCGTTCTGTCGCTGACACCTGATTGGTCGATCGATTGTGGATCGGGCTTGTCGATCCGCTGTCCAGGAGGTGCTGCGATGAGTTGGGTGTGGCGGAGATCGGAACTACCGAATCTCAAACATAAGTAAAAAAAAATTATCTACAACAGGAATAAGTAAAGAGTAACAGCAATATTCAAATTACCTTCAGGTAGCCCCAGAAGAAAAAATCCAGCGGATTCATATCCGGTGACCGTGGGGGCCACGCAACGTGGGCCTCTCGCCCGCCGCGGCCGATCCACCTGTCCTGAAAGGTTTCACCTAAATAGGCGCGGACAATATCGGCATAATGAGGCCCAGCTCCATCATGCTGGTAGTACATGTTCTGTCGGATCTCATATGGAATATGGTTCATAAGATCCGGCAGAACATGTTCTAAAAAATATTTATACGCTGGGCCGTCCAGCCTGTCTGGCAGAATGTACGGCCCAACGATAAATTCGCCACAAATGCCGGCCCATAGGTTGATCGACCAACGGACTTGTGCGGCACGTGGACGAAGCGCTAGGGGATTTTCGTCGCTCCACACATGCATATTGTGGGAATTGAAGCAACCTTCCCTGTTGAAAATTGCTTCATCCGTCCACAATATGTATGTGGTGAACGACGGATTCCTTAGCACTTCTCCCAACAGCCACCTGGAATATTGAACCCGCTGGATGTAATCTCGGGCGTGCAAATGTTGCACCCGTACATATTTGTACGGATGCAACCTTCGATCCCTGAGGATGCGGTGTACCGTCGTCTTGCTGATACTAGAACAAAATGCAAAAACATCCACTATTAGATAACATTTTTTTTCTTAATTAATAATTGCTGCAGTTATCTTGAACTGTGACTTACTTTAGTCGACGACTCAAAATGCGCACACTAATCGTTGGGTCGGCTTCAACGGCGTCGAGGATTCTCTCTATGGTGCCCGGATTTCGCGCTGCTGCAGCGGGTCTGCCCACCTCGCTGCCTCGCGGCATCATGGACCCCGTCGAGAAAAGCCGCGACGCTAACCGACGAAACGTATCTTCGCTTGGTGTTTCGATATCCGGATATTCTAGCAAATGCTCGCGCAGCAGCCCTCGCGTTCCCGTCGTTCCGGGCGTACACCCAAAACATACGATAGTACTCTTGGGCTGAGAACATTTCTGCAACGCGATTTCTAGCTGACTGACAGGATTTTTTCCAAGCAACTTCCGCTACCCCCAAGTAGCTTCTCTGGTCCCATTATGAGTTAACTCCCACCAAGCCAAGGTAAAAAGAAGCCAACACATTTTCGGAACACACGTGTTTTGCAGAAGTGCAACGAAAACTTTCACAAAAGCCCGCGCTCCGTCCTTCTACTGCCAATGTACCCATTGCTTCGAGATAGAAAACAGACACCACGTGTATCGGTTGGAAAGGGTCCGAAGGGAAGAGACGCAGAAAGTCTTCGAGTTGCTATAAAGAAGAAAATGCATACCATTCCTGTCTCCCCTTTCTGACACCCTGAGTTCACGTCTGCTACGAGGCGGAACCAATTAAGTCATAAATTATCCGTAACTGTAGGAAACCGTTCTCTACCGCCGACATGCGGGACATTACGGTCATAAACCGCGACCCTGGCGAAATGCTCTGGCTGATGAGCCTGATTAATTTTGGAGAACTAGAAATTACAGAGTATTATCCAGCATCAATACGTCTCGCGGAGAGACACAGGAAAAGAATGGTAGTCCGCTGACTGCGCGTAGTCCCGCCTGCTTCGTCCTACCTTCAAATTAAAGACGGATCCCTTATCTCTCGAGTATAAACACGCGCCCGAATTTCAAAATACAAGCACGCGTCGAAGTATTCGGTGCGAGAGACTGTGGGCTTGAAGTCCCATTGGCCACAAACTAACCAATCGGGCCTGCTTATCTCTCGTGTCTAAACACGCGCTCGAATTTCAAAACAAAAGCACGCGTCGACGTTTTCCCTGCGAGAGATGGTGGGCTTGGGGTCCGATTGGCCCTGCATCCCTCCCAAATGGCCACTGTCCTGAAGAGGCCCTTTTCACAGCAATATCTCCTCCCCAAGGCCCACCTCCTCTCGCACCGAATATGTCGACGCGTGCTTTTGTTTTGAAATCCGAGCGCGTGTTTAGACACGAGAGATAATCAGGCCCGATTGGTTAGTTTAGAACCAATCAAATTTCAAAACAAAAGCACGCGTCGACGTTTTCCCTGCGAGATATGGTGGGCTTGAGGTCCGATTGGTTCTAAACTAACCAATCGGGCCTGATTATCTCTCGTGTCTAAACACGCGCACGGATTTCAAAACAAAAGCACGCATCGACATATTCGGTGCGAGAGAAGGTGGGCCTTGGGGAGGAGATATTGCTGTGAAAAGGGCCTCTTCAGGACAGTGGCCATTTGGGAGGGATGCAGGGCCAATCGGACCCCAAGCCCACCATCTCTCGCAGGGAAAACGTCGACGCGTGCTTTTGTTTTGAAATTCGAGCGCGTGTTTAGACACGAGAGATAAGCAGGCCCGATTGGTTAGTTTGTGGCCAATGGGACTTCAAGCCCACAGTCTCTCGCACCGAATACGTCGACGCGTGCTTGAATTTTGAAATTCGGGCGCGTGTTTATACTCGAGAGATAAGGGATCCGTCTTTAATTTGAGGGTAGGACGAAGCAGACGGGACTACGCGCAGTCAGCGGACTACCATTCTTTTCCTGTGTCTCTCCGCGAGACGTATTGATGCTGGATAATACTCTGTAATTTCTAGTTCTCCAAAATTAATCAGGCTCATCAGCCAGAGCATTTCGCCAGGGTCGCGGTTTATGACCGTAATGTCCCGCATGTCGGCGGTAGAGAACGGTTTCCTACAGTTACGGATAATTTATGACTTAATTGGTTCCGCCTCGTAGCAGACGTGAACTCAGGGTGTCAGAAAGGGGAGACAGGAATGGTATGCATTTTCTTCTTTATAGCAACTCGAAGACTTTCTGCGTCTCTTCCCTTCGGACCCTTTCCAACCGATACACGTGGTGTCTGTTTTCTATCTCGAAGCAATGGGTACATTGGCAGTAGAAGGACGGAGCGCGGGCTTTTGTGAAAGTTTTCGTTGCACTTCTGCAAAACACGTGTGTTCCGAAAATGTGCTGGCTTCTTTTTACCTTGGCTTGGTGGGAGTTAACTCATAATGGGACCAGAGAAGCTACTTGGGGGTAGCGGAAGTTGCTTGGAAAAAATCCTGTCAGTCAGCTAGAAATCGCGTTGCAGAAATGTTCTCAGCCCAAGAGTACTATCGTATGTTCTGGGTGTACGTCCGGAACGACGGGAACGCGAGGGCTGCTGCGCGAGCATTTGCTAGAATATCCGGATATCGAAACACCAAGCGAAGATACGTTTCGTCGGTTAGCGTCGCGGCTTTTCTCGACGGGGTCCATGATGCCGCGAGGCAGCGAGGTGGGCAGACCCGCTGCAGCAGCGCGAAATCCGGGCACCATAGAGAGAATCCTCGACGCCGTTGAAGCCGACCCAACGATTAGTGTGCGCATTTTGAGTCGTCGACTAAAGTAAGTCACAGTTCAAGATAACTGCAGCAATTATTAATTAAGAAAAAAAATGTTATCTAATAGTGGATGTTTTTGCATTTTGTTCTAGTGTCAGCAAGACGACGGTACACCGCATCCTCAGGGATCGAAGGTTGCATCCGTACAAATATGTACGTGTGCAACATTTGCACGCCCGAGATTACATCCAGCGGGTTCAATATTCCAGGTGGCTGTTGGGAGAAGTGCTAAGGAATCCGTCGTTCACCACATACATATTGTGGACGGATGAAGCAATTTTCAACAGGGAAGGTTGCTTCAATTCCCACAATATGCATGTGTGGAGCGACGAAAATCCCCTAGCGCTTCGTCCACGTGCCGCACAAGTCCGTTGGTCGATCAACCTATGGGCCGGCATTTGTGGCGAATTTATCGTTGGGCCGTACATTCTGCCAGACAGGCTGGACGGCCCAGCGTATAAATATTTTTTAGAACATGTTCTGCCGGATCTTATGAACCATATTCCATATGAGATCCGACAGAACATGTACTACCAGCATGATGGAGCTGGGCCTCATTATGCCGATATTGTCCGCGCCTATTTAGGTGAAACCTTTCAGGACAGGTGGATCGGCCGCGGCGGGCGAGAGGCCCACGTTGCGTGGCCCCCACGGTCACCGGATATGAATCCGCTGGATTTTTTCTTCTGGGGCTACCTGAAGGTAATTTGATTATTGCTGTTACTCTTTACTTATTCCTGTTGTAGATAATTTTTTTTTTACTTACGTTTTGTATTTGTTGTACAACAATCATTTCAGAATGAGGTGTATCGTCAGCCGGTGGACACACCTGAGGAAGCAGTAACGCTTATCCACGCAGCGGTGGAGAACATAACGCCGCAGACATTACAGGGCGTCCAACGCCAAATACTTCTCCGCGCTCAAACCTGCGTGGACAATGACGGTCGCCATGTGGAGCAGTTCTTTAACTGATAACAATTGGCCCCTTTCGGGGCCACCAATTTTTGAAACGTAGGAACAACACGTTCCATAAAAAGTAAACAAAGTCATCAGTGTTAGTAGCCGTGCAGTGAAGTGAATATTCGGTACGTTGACCTGGACGCACCTGACATTGCGACCCTTAACTTTGGGTAGTGTCGTGTACCTGGAATCAGCTGTGCACTGGGCTCGTCCATCGATGACCAGGATCGGTTCAGTGACCCAGTGACACAAGTTTTCAAGTTGCAGGTGAATTTTCGTCAAGGGTGAGTTTTAGTTACTTTAATGGTGATCATTCATTTTTAAATTTAACGCAAGCTGTGGCTTATTTCCGGCGACAATTCTCAAAAGTCTCGTACGAAAATATTTATTCGGGCTTTTTAAACAGACTTATTCGTTATCAGCAACAGTGCTGGCCGTTATTGAGTTACGGATTTTTATCACTTTTCGTTAATTTCCCGTTACATTACCTTTTCGTGGATACGTTATTAACACAAGGAATTTTACGTATTCCTTATCCTCCCACTTCAAATAATTATTATTTTCGAATCTTCTAAAAAAATTGTGTATTCGTCTTTTTACGTTACACGTGATTTTCATCCATTTATCCTTTATTCATTATTCACTTCAAATAACAAACAAACCATGACAACGTGTTCGATTTTATTTGTTACGTCTTTTTCATTTGCCATTCTACGCAATTTTCTTCGTTGCATGCCGAGTTGCTTGTTCACAAGTCGCAGCGCGGCTCGTAGCCACGCTAGCGCGGGAACTCGGCCGTCAGACTCGCGCTCTGATTGGTCGGTGCTTTTTGTTAATATCTCGTTAACCAAACCTCGGAGAGCTTTTTCGCAAAGGAAAAAGTTGTTTGCAATCATCCCCCGAATCACCCCCTTTAAGGACCCGCAGTATTTTTGGGACACCCTGTAGGATCTATGGCCGATGTAGAAGATCATCTCAGCGACAGTCATGGAAATCATCTCATATTACCATGGTATACATGCTAATAAACTGTTTGCAGGAGCTTTTCACAATAATTATGGTAAAAAAATTGATAAAAGAAAAATTAAGTAAATGTAAAATATTTTAAATGATCCATCACCAAGAGGGAATAATTTTTCCTCATTTTTCGGCGCAATTGCATTCGGATATCTTTCATAGTTCAAAAGTTATACGAAAAAGGCCTCCAATTCTTCAACACCGGCCGGGAAATTTCAAATAGCTCTGTGTGACGTTAATTTGAAAGAGACCATCCTAAAATTTTCGAAGCTCTGGCATCACTGCTACCCAGCGGTCGCTGGTGACCCTCCGAACGCCGGGCCGGTGTATGGTCGTAGTGGAATCCGTCCGTGAGGCGGTGTTGCCAATTCGTCTGTTCGCGCGCGCGTAGGTTGCAGTTTTAACGGATGACCCTGTATATATATATTTTTATATATTTATGTGGGATGTGGATAGGATCGATGTAACGAGACGGATACGAATTGAAAGATTTCAATAAGAATAAAGAAATAGGAATAAACAATCAAATGGCACCTATGGCGCATCGCTTACGACTGCTTTCCGCCGTGCGTTCTTTACAAAAACTCCTCTCCCCTCTCTCCGCCTACCGCGACTCCTTCGGCAGAGGCATCGAGCCTTTGTCCCTCTCTCGCACACACGCACACCTTAACCTACAGCATTCCCACATATACATATATATATATATATATATATATATATATATATATATATATACACAGGGTCATCGTTTAATCCTGCAACCCGCGCGTGCGCGAACTTGTAAAATGGCAACACCGCCTCACGGACGCATTCCGCTACAACCATGCACCGGCCCAGCGCAGAGCTGCCTGCGACGCACAGTGGCGAATTTCGCCGAAAAGCTGGCCAAAAATCAGAATGTAAAAGTTTTAAATTTGCTAAATCCAATTGGTGCGATTTATTTATGACATATTTGTGCATAATTTCTTACTAATGTAAATATATAAACTGCAGCCCTTGCTGAGATATGTCAGTTCAAAGTTGACGCTCGAAATTTAAAGGTCTACTTTGAGATTTATTTTCAGCTTATCGACTCCAGCTATCAAAATAAACATTATATATTGTGGTGTAGTATCATATACACTATTATTGTTTTAAATGTGAAGTCTGTAAAAGTTTTTATAAACAAGTACTGAAAGCATATTAATTTTTTGTTTATTCTTAAGCAAAAAGTTACAACTCAAGCGAGCTCAAGCACCATTTTTTTTAAATGCAAGCTCAAGGTATGCACTTTAAGACCCCGTTGCAATTTTTTGCAACAAATTGCTATTTTGGCAAATATTCTCATTTTTGTGTAGAGTAATGTGCGGTAAGAAAGCGCATTTAAAGTTTAGACTTCTTTAAAATCCTTGGTATTACACTGATAATCATTATTCGATAGGCAGTGACTTCATGTAAATTTACATGCCACAACTTATATAAAATAAATATTTCCAAAAAGTGTCAAATGCGAACTTTTACCCGATATGTGGGGCATAAGTTCGCATGTTATGGGGCAAAAGAACGCAACGAGAAATATCCAAAGAAGTGTTTTATTTTCCTGCATAAGTACATAGTTCGGGCAATACAGTAAAACGCCTAATAGTTTATAATTAATTTTTTTCGGTGTTCCCAATTCTGCAGCGATTTTTTTTGTTGAAAGTCCTGCTTCTAATTTATCTCGAGCGATCTGAAGCATCTCCTCACTAATAGGTCCTCTTATAAGTTCTAACAATAAATGAATAAGACAATAAAATAAAGTTATATTTTTTAATCAAAAAGTTAATAAAAAACGTATTTTGCAAAAATATTGTGGATTAAAAATTAATAACAAAAATCAAAAGCTGATATCAGCGTGGCTCAACTATCATAAACTCAAAATTGAGCAAACTCTAGAATTAAAATAAGTTTAATGAAGATATAACACCTATCAAATTATTTTGGGGCGAAAGTTCGCATGCGAACTCTTGTCCCACTGCATTGTGCGAACTTTTGCCCCTTTTTTGAAGTTTTATTTTTTTAACTTTACATATGTATTATATATCATTCTGTATTTTGTTACTCGGCATTATTCTTTAAATATCTCTTTTTTTTGTATACATATTTTATGTTATTTTGCATATGTTGCTCTGCGTGTATATATGTTGTGAAAAGAAATTGAGCGAGTGCGGGAGAGAATAGAAAATTTTGCGTATATAGTGAAAAAGTAGGAATAGTTTTTTCCTATAACAGGTGACATTGACTGCGAAATCTCTGTATACGAGAGAAATAATTCTGTTTGAAATTATATTTTTTAACGTTATATTGTTATATTATCCTGTATAGTGTATATTATATATCGGAGTGAAGGCAAGTGATTGCATTGCAATAAATAATTGAACGATTAAACGAACTTACCTGTAAGTGAAGTTCAATCGCAATTATATGAAGAGCCTCGTTCGAAGAGATTACAAATGTAGTATTCCTCTCGTGCCTGCTAGATGCCACAACGTTTAAAGTAAAAAAAAACAAAAGGTGGCTGTCGCCTCCTTGTCCCCGCGCGCCGCTCCTCGCTTCATATTTTTAGAGTGTATTTAAAATTGCTAGTCTTTTATAAGGGTTTGGGTTTTTTGGGGTGGGATTGTAATCTCTTCGAACGAGGCTCTTCATATAATTGCGATTGAACTTCACTTACAGGTAAGTTCGTTTAATCGTTCAATTATATTTCATTCGCCTCGTTCTCGAGATTACAAATGTAGCTGTTTAGCGACACAACAATTTTTAAATAAATAATCCCTCATTGTTGATAAACGTGTTTTTAACCAAATCATAATAATAGAACTGATACAATGTGAATTATTCATGTCTTATCTTCTAGTGATAAGAAACACTTTTATGTTTATGTCTGTATGACCGCTGATGCGAAACTATCATTATTTGGTATTATAGGCCTATTATAAAATTTGGCAAATGTTTGTGAGCTTTCTGTCCATCCTGCAGTACGTTTAATTGTACTTAGATCAACTCCCTTAGCTAATGCCGCTGATGTGGCCGCATGTCTCGTGGAATGAGCACTAAAAATAGATATATCTACACCACTATTTCTTAACGCGGTTTTTATCCATCTACTGACGGTTTGCGAACCAATAGCCCTATGTGGACTTTTTATTGCTATAAATAAATTATCAGACTTGCTTCTTAGTTCTTTTGTAACGTCTAAATATTTGGTTATCACGGAAGCCACGCATAAACTAGGATCGTCTTTAAACTTTGGCAGGGTTAACAGAGGCTGGAAACGGCCGGGGCCTGACGTTTTAATAGCATCTGGGATTTTTATTTCTAACCCTCTAGGTGTAGCGCAAATGTTACTTATTTTAATAAATGCTAATGTTTGTGCCCTATGGGCTGTACATAGAGCTAGTAAGACTACCGTCTTTTCTGTTAATTCTTTTAGACATAACTTTTCCAATGGATGTAATGTTTTCAAATGTTTCAAAACCACCGATACGTCCCACGTAACGGGATATTTGGGTGTCGAAGGTTTTAACCTATAGGCGCTCTTTAAAAATCTTGAAACTAATACGTCTTCACCTATTTTATCTTGTGATATGAGTGACACCGCGGATCTATATGTATTTAATGTGCTGTATGATGCGCCTTCTTTAAAACTTACTGTTAAAAAACTGAGAAGACTTTTTCTTGAAGGTGCGTAGAACTCAAAATAATTTTGGTTACAAAATTGCCCCCATCGATGTAAGGCTGATTCGTACTGTTTTGCTGTAGCTGGAGCTAAAGATGCTATTAAAATGTCTACTGCCTCTTTAGGCGCCTCCCTCTTCAAAAAAGCTTCGCCGATATTCTGCCTGCCATTAAATATAGGTGCTTGGCTTGTGGATGAGGTTTTTTCCTGCATGGAGACAATAATAGATTAACGTCTGGTTGGAAAATGATAGGATCTCCTACAAGCAAATCTAAAAACAAAGGATACCATGATTGGCTTGGCCAGTTAGGTACTACAATAATGCCTGATGCCCTGTCTTGTTTGATTTTTACTAATGTTCTTAAAACTAACCCAAAAGGAGGAAATGCGTACAAACTTAGGTTTGTCCATTTGATAGTGAAGGCATCAATTTGTAAAGCTTCTGAGTCAGGCTTCCAAGAAACAAATTTCTTACATTTAGCATTCCTTTTGCAAGCAAAGAGATCAATTGTTGGTCTACCAAATTGTTTTACGATCATATCAAAGGCTATATTACCTAGTTCCCATTCTATGTCATCATTCTTTATTCTAGATAGGCTATCTGCCTATTTATTATCCGCTGACGCTATATATGATGCAACCAAGAAAATCTTTCTATCTTCTGCCCAGTGCCAGATCTTTTTTGCCAGTTTATTATATGCTATGAATCTAACGCCACCCATCCTGTTCACATATGATGAGAAGTAGCTGACAATTACTTAAGTGATTTGCTAGAGACTCTAAAGCTAATTTTACTGCCAGGAGTTCTTTGTAGTTAATATGAAATTCTCTTTGGTTATCGTCCCATAAATGTTATCGAAACCATTTGTGGTCCCCCAGCCTGTGCCTGACGCATCTGTATAAATTTCCATTTGAAAATCTGCTGTTTCTATCCAATTCTTGGTTACCGGTAATTTCTTAATCCACCAAGCTAGATCAGGCAGAATTGTTTTTGGAATAAGCATTCGTTTATTGTAATCGTAATTATTTGACATTAAGGCTAATGTTTTTTCTCTTTCTAAGCACCTTGTATGCATTAGACCGTATTCTACCGCGGGACAAGCTGCAATTAATTTACCTATCAATTTTGCGAAATCCTTGATTGAACAAGACTTTTTTATAAAAAATGATCTTAAAGAACCTTCTAGATTTTTTCTTTTTTCGTCCGGTAATTCAATTGAGTATTGTTTTGAATCGATAATAAGACCAAGAAATTTACATCTGGTTGATGGAATTATTTTACTCTTTTCCATATTAACTAGGAACCCTAACCATTTTAGCAATTCAATCGTGTCGTCGACATTCTTTTTGGAACTTTCGTAATCGTTTCCTATACATAGAATATCATCCAAATAAATGACAGATGATAAACCTCTAGATCTTAAGTAATTGACAACAGGTTTTAGTAATTTTGTGTAAATAAATGGGCTTAAATTCAACCCGAAAGGTAGGCATGTGAATTGGAAAAATTTTCCCGAAAATTCAAATCTTAAATATTTTCGACTGATCTCATGAACTGGTACTAAAAAATAAGCGTCTTCCAGATCGACTGTACACATGTAGAACCCCGGAAAGATTAATTTTACTGCTGTTCTAATATCCTCCATTTTAAAATGGCTAGTTTTAATGAACTCGTTTAATCTCTTTAGATTCAAAATAAACCGAAAGGAGCCATTGGGTTTTTGGACCAGAAAGTAACTCGATAAGAACTGATGTTTACTAGGCTTGCACGGTTCTATTGCACCTTTTTCTAACAAATAATTAATTGCTTGCTGAAGTCTTTTGAGTTCCGTTCCTTCACAATTTACTAACGGTAGTTTTTTCTGAATAACTTTCTTATCAAATTTAATTTTGTATCCTTTAACGCAATTTAACACGAATGTATTCGACGTATTTTTTTGCCAATTATCTACGAAATGTTTAAATCTGCCCGCAACTTTCCTTACATTTATTTGAGTTTGCCCTGATTTCTCAGTTTCCTGTATCCCTGATACTGTCCTCTCTGATTGAACGGTTGACTCTGTTGTCTGTTTTTGAAAAAAAAAGTCTTGGCCTTGTTGATTGGTATTGGTAGCCTTGAGATGCGCCTGCCTGGTTGAGAAACGGCCTCTTTCCCTGCAGGCTGTTGAAGTTTAAAGCCTGCCCTGGAGTAAATGCCGCTTGACCTTTTTGGAAATTTGATTTTTTTATAGAATTAGCGACCCTATCAATGCCCTTTGCTTCTTTTACCTTTTCCCGAAGATTTTTGCCAAATAAAAATTCTTCAGGCTTTGTGTCCTCTAGTATGTTTCTTGTATCTTTGTCAACTCCTGCTACCACGAAACCAATTCTCGACTTTGTCTGACTGTACATTATATCCGAAATAAGTTTTCCAGCGTCATTTAATCTTTCTATTAGAAATAGTTTGTCTATGCTTTCTTTTTCTTCGATTAGCGTAATAATGGCCCAGCCAATTGACGCCAAAGCAGAACCTGCTAGTTGTTGCCTTTTGGTCATGTGAAGATCCCTTGCTTTAGAATGCTTGGGTAACTTTAACGAAATTTAGGGATTTATCTTTGGAACCTCTAATCCGTCGGGACTTGAATATTTTTCTAATAAGGCCTCTCTTTCTTCTTTCTGAATACCGTTTGCAAACCAATATTTCCATCTAGTGTGGATCGATGAATGCAATTTTGCATCCAAGGCATTGGAGGCTGAAGGATCTTGGCCCAGAACTTCCTTCAGTTCATCATCCAGGGGTGCTTCCTCACTCAATTTTTCCTTATTTTCATTTGTGACATTGTTCCCCTGTACATTCTCTTTTCCTTATTTACTGAGCGTCTGTATTGAACCGAGGATAAAAAACCTTGTCTTTATTGTACACATACGTCATGCGAGCGTCTGTGTTGAACCGAGGAAAAATTTCCTTGTCTTTATTGTACACATACGTCATGCGAGCGTCTGTGTTGAACCGAGGAAAAATTTCCTTGTCTTTATTGTACACATACGTCATGCGAGCGTCTGTGTTGAACCGAGGAAAAAATTTCCTTGTCTTTATTGTACACATACGTCATGCGAGCGTCTGTGTTGAACCGAGGAAAAAATTTCCTTGTCTTTATTGTACACGTACGTCATGCGAGCGCACGTGTACCCGCCTCTTTAAGAGGAAATGAGTCAGAGAGATGCCATGTAATGGCGGTTTTGACTTGCACTTGTTTTACACAAGCGTCCTGCGCATAGACTTATATAGACGGAACATTTGCCGAGGGGGGTTGCAAGGTTCGCGGGAAGGGGAAGGTCACACAGGCAATTCGGGTAACTCCGTTCCTCCTCGGTGCTATTCGGAAATACAATGACGTTATATATATATATATATCATAGACTTATATATATATCTATAGGGAGGGATACTTAGTCGAAAAGGTTAGGTATACTTATACATACATTCAAAATTTCGTATATCATGTAGGTTACATATATATAACAAAATTAGTAAATAAAATGTAGCCTTTTTTAAATAAAATCGTATTTATTTAATCGTAGATATCTGCAATAATAGTTATATTTTTAAAGATTTTGTAAGTTTAAAAGTTCATAAACATAATTAGTAATATATATATATTTTACTATATAATTATTTATGCATATTAATTATGTTTATGAAATTTTAAACTTACAAAATCTTTAAAAATATAACTATTATTGCAAATATCTACGATATATATATAAGTAGGTATAGTATGACGGTTCTGCGACCGGGTGGTGAGGGGGTGAGGCCGGGCGGGGGGGTACCGCGCTCTTCGGCGAGATGGGCGCGGGGGTGAGGCGGGGAGGGGGTACCGAGTTCGTTGGTGAGGGGGATGACGTCACAGGGGAGGGGGATTCCAAAAGGGCGTCGACCGAGTTCGTTGGTGAGAGGGGGATGACGTCACAGGGGAGGGGGTGGATTTTCAAAATTTTAAAATGGCGTCGCGCGCATTTCGTATTGGCGCCACCTATTGAATGTTTAAGGTACTTTGGGTCCGCGTCGGTATTTGGGCCCGCCTTGGTAAATTTTTCAGGGGCGTGGAATCCGCGTTTATTGGACGTATTTCAACCGGCGCGGTCATCAACGTGGAACACGTCGATCCGCGTCGATTTTTTAGAGGGTGCTCGACGAACTGTAATCTCGCACGTTACGGACGCTATCACGATGCATAAGAGCGTGTCCGTGAATACAAACTTGAACGCGGAGTTTATCTTGGGTGAAAATACGGACATGAAAAGTTTCGGTACGCGAAATCGTGTACTGTTAATGACTTCGAACGTGCGCGGGTGGTACTCGAAGTACGTGATCGCTCCCACACTAGTGATGCTCGAGGAGTTTCAAGATCGCGACAGTGGATGGACCCTAAGGGCTGTGCTAAATATTCTAGTGAATATTAACAAGCATAATTCACTTCGAGCCGGTTGCGACGTACCGCTTCCGCACGCCGTCGTGCTGAAAAAAAGCGGTTGTGAACGTAAAGAGCTGGGACAATGCGTGCTTTTTGTGGTCTGTCATCGCCCGTTTGTATCCTGCTGCTACGAACGTGAGTAGGATCTCATCGTATCCACACTACTCGGAGGTGTTTCGCACGCAGGATATGACTGTTCCCGTGACGTTGGACCAGCTGGCCAAGTTCGACAGGTTCAACGACGTATCCGAAACGTGTACACGTGGTCGGACAGAAGCTGCATGCCTCTGAGTTTGACGGACAAGCGAGAGAGATACGCGAACCTACTACTGGTGCAGGATCCCAAGGAGCCTCAATTATATGTATTTATTTATTTATTTGTTTCAGTAACACATAGTGCGTTTATAATCGGGAATCATAGAATATCCTTGTCCCTTATCCACGAGTTCCGCGACGAATCATATCCAAGCCATTTAACGTACACCTGGTTTCCCTTGCGACGAATAATCTTCTCGACTAGATGGACGTCCGAATTCGCGACCGAATGCAGTTCGTACTCGTAGAATCCATCCGAGATCGGCTCTCCCACGGAATCACGCAGTATGTACGTCACCGGGTAGGTTCGTTGTACGGTTACGATTTCGAACACCTCGGTCGACCCGTTCGGACTGTACCCGTTCTCGAAGAGGGTCTTGAACTTGCTCACGCGTACCTTGTCACCGGCTTTGAATTTTGCGTGTCGTCGAATACCTTTCGATGAGGAGGGCGAGAGGGGTTCATTCGCGGCGAACGACAAACGCGACGCGGGGGTCACGTCAACGTGTCGGGCGTTGATCGTTCGGTGCTTGCTATGATTGTAGGTGCGTACGAGCGCAAGAAACAGGTCAATCCGACGATAAGACGCGTTCAAGAAGAATTATTTCCACATGAGGTTTTTCAGCGTACGATTGAAACGTTCAACGATCGACGCTTTCATCACACTGTACGTGGAGTAGTGGTTGATCCCGCGGGTCTTCACACATCGTTGAAACTCCGCGTTGTAAAACTCCTTACCCATGTCGGTTTGTAAATTTCGCGGACATCTATCGCTCTGCCGCAATACGCTCGTGAACGCGGCGGTCACGTCGCGTCCGCTTTTTGTATTCACGGGTACGGCCCATGCATACTTGCTGAACGCATCGATGATCGTTAGTATGTAGTGATAACCTCGATTTTGCTTCGCGTACGGACGCATCTCCACCAAATCCGCCTGCCACAAATCATCGCAGTTGCGAATCACGACGCTCATGCTTCGCGGGTGATCGGGGGATGGTCGCGACGTTCCAAGGACGTTAGAAGTAATATGAGTTCCTCGAATGCTCGCAACACGCAATCGATGCACGTTTTTCGCGGACCACACATACTTGCTGAACATATCGAAAATCGCGAGTTGATGTTGGTGTTGTCGGCGTTGGCGTTGATGTTGGTGGTGTCGATGTTGTTGTTGTCGATGTTGTTGTTGATGTTGTTGTCGATGTTGTTGTTGTTGATGTTGTTATCAATGTTGTTGTTGATGGTGTTAGGAGGAATATAGGTAAACAATTGCGGTTAGTTCCGGAAAAAACAAATTTGGTCGCAGGTTAGTGCTGAAAATTTTTGACGCTGGGCTAGGTTATACAAAATTTTCTGACCCAGTCCTGACGCGTCCTATCGTCGGATTGACCTGTTACTTGCGCTCGTACGCACCTACAATCATAGCAAGCACCGAACGATCAACGCCCGACACGTTGACGTGACCCCCGCGTCGCGTTTGTCGTTCGCCGCGAATGAACCCCTCTCGCCCTCCTCATCGAAAGGTATTCGACGACACGCAAAATTCAAAGCCGGTGACAAGGTACGCGTGAGCAAGTTCAAGACCCTCTTCGAGAACGGGTACAGTCCGAACTGGTCGACCGAGGTGTTCGAAATCGTAACCGTACAACGAACCTACCCGGTGACGTACATACTGCGTGATTCCGTGGGAGAGCCGATCTCGGGTGGATTCTACGAGTACGAACTGCATTCGGTCGCGAATCCGGACGTCCATCTAGTCGAGAAGATTATTCGTCGCAAGGGAAACCAGGTGTACGTTAAATGGCTTGGATATGATTCGTCGCGGAACTCGTGGATAAGGGACAAGGATATTCTATGATTCCCGATTATAAACGCACTATGTGTTACTGAAACAAATAAATAAATACATATAATTGAGGCTCCTTGGGATCCTGCACCAGTAGTAGGTTCGCGTATCTCTCTCGCTTGTCCGTCTGTTTGGGAATGAAGTTAGTTTCCCACGCCGCCACACTCATTTTCATGGCAGCACCTCGCGGACCGCGACACAGCGCCACTGATCTACCAGCGAGCCGCTCGCCAGCGCCTATCGATCGGCCAATCATTGAAGATCGATAGGCCAATCAGCGCTCCGCATTGAAGATCTAGCGGAACGGAAAAGACGCGCAAGCGGAAGTCCGCCATTTTTGCACTCTCTTGCATCTCTTTGCCGGTAACGGTCACGTGAAATAGTGTTGCGCATTTTGTACTTTCATTTGCTCAGCTCACGCTCAAATCAGTGTATTCTTGCAAAGAACAATCTCAACTCGTTGAACACTCAGCTCATTTGAACTCTCATCAATCCTCAATTAATATAATTGCGTGGACGCCACGTGGGCACCACGCGGTAACTATTCTGCAAAACCCTATTCACTGGAATTGTTGTTGTATCAGGACTCAGTACTTTCAGTACTTCGACCATTCCGTTCTCAATGTCATGTAAAAGCGTCAACGGCGTACACACGATCGCGGTAATGTACTTCGTACGCTTAAGGTACACGTCCTTATCAGCAACGATGCAATGTAATGTGCATTTACCCACAGTACTGTATCGCGCGATATAACATAACAATTGACGATGTTCGCGCGACAATTGCATAAATCCATGATGAAAGGTGCTGATCCATAACGACTCGGATAATGTTGGTACACTTAACACGTGTACGTTTCGTCATCCAACTGCAGCAACGTCCATAAATGGTTTTCCTCACCATCGCTATCGTTATCGGAAGACGATGACGCGAGCAATGCGTCTCGTTCACACACGTCTTCGAACACACGTTCGCACTATTTCGAAACTACTCGTAAGTAATGTCAAACGTTGTTGTTCCGATTCCGATACTTTTCGGGTCTTCAAATCCTCGTGGATGAGGTGCAAGCACTCGCCACAGGATATTAACCATTCATAGCACTGCTCTTCGGTACGCAGCCGTGGAATCTTATCCTGCAACGATTCGAACGATTTCACGAAAGAGCTCATGTCCCGTGATACTTATGCACGCGTAACGTATTTCACGATATTCACCGAGCGATTGAAGGATTTAATATACTAGCCACCTACCCTATCCGAGATCCTTATGACGCCATCGCACTATGTTTATGTTAGATGCAGTTCGAACGTATCCTCAAATTTTTCCCCACCCTTACACAATCGTTGTACTACTCCCACGATTCAGATATAAACATACGGCGCAATGTCGTGTTTACTCCATGGGCTATCGCGACGATTGACTTACAGCCTCCTCGATATGAAATACTCGGAACACTACCCCGAATATTTATCGCTGTATATTTACGATGGTTGCTTACACGAATGCAGCATCGAATAATTATTGCTCTGTGTTTTCATATGTGTGATCATGGAACGGCCACGTTAAAATCAGTTCTCTCATGCTACTGCATTAGTCGTGTCATACGTTGCTACAAGAAACGATTTAAAAATTTATTGTGTCTCAGTCGATTGCAGTTGCCTTGGAGACTGTCGCATCGAAGTGTTGTTGTAGTAGTAGTAGTAGTTGTTGTTGTTGTTGTAAGCGAGATCGCTTTGAAGAGTATCGTCCGCCGTTCAACGCACGGAAATATAATCGATTAATACCGTAAGTTTCCATTACCATATTTTAGTGAATCGTTGTGTCAGCAACTTTGAGAATTATAAGAAAAATTGGTTTCAGATTATGTCATTGCCGGTGCAATTCAATCATCCAGCTGCCGCTGCGATCTTCAACTCCTCTGTGCTGCCTATACATGACTACAACCCCAAAATATATGTTGCGTGTCGGAATGTTGCGGTTCAAACCGAAGAAATTCGTGGTGAAGAACTTAAAGAGGCGGAAGTTGTTCACGATGGCGACATTTTTTTAAAAGTGTTTTACAATGGTACTGGTATATACGGCGGCGAGATACCGGCTGACAACTACGGGAGCGAGCGATATTGGTTAAATAGGCATGCGCAGCAAAAAACATTCTTTTTAGATGTTAGTGATGATGATGATGATGATTGGGATGACATTGATTATAATAATGTATATGGACTGAACAGTTTGATGGATCCAAAAAGTGTAGTTTGGCGAAAATGTGTCAATGCGAAACGGATTAACTTTGACGCGGTTTTTGCGAATGCAGTATCAGGGCTTCAGGCGCGCGATATTACAATTCAGACTGTCCCCGAGCAAGTTGGCGATGATTCATTTTATACCCATGAGGATTTATTTAATGAAATCGTTAACAATGCCATTTTTACCGACGACGATAGTGCCCTATTCACTGACGATGTAGTCGAGTGGGATAATTAAGTTGACTAAATTACTAAATCTTAAAAATCTTAATATGTCAGAATTACTCACCGAACTTCCACCTTCCTTGTGAAATAAACAAAATCTTTTCGCCCTTACACGCTTCCACGACGCTTGACTTGCAGATCCTCGAGAAGGGTACTTGAGACGTTGCTCTGTTCTCGATCGTGAAAATACTCGGAACTCTACCCCGAATAATTATCGCTTAGTGGGTTGCGTGATCGCAACGCCTAATTTATTGCTTCCGGGACATTGCGTTTTCTCGAGGATACTTCTTAGAGGCATGGTCTTGGGAAAAGTCAATGCTCAGATATCACCCTCTTTCTCGGAAATCATAATCGAATGCAATGTCGTGTTTATTCCATGGGCTATCGCGACGATTGATTTACAATAATTATCGCTCTATGATTATATCATTGCACGTGCGTTGTATCGGTCCCACGATTCAAATATAAACATATGACATGAAGCGCGTGCACGTAGGCACCAAAAATGCGTTCAATCCTGCTCAGATATAAACACGCGGCATGGCACGGTGCAATGTCGTGTTTATTCCATAGGCTATCGCGATGATTGATTTACAATAATTATCGTTCTATGTTTACATCATTGCACGTGTGCTGTATCGGTCCCACGATTCAAATATTTCCTCAGAAAAAAATCTTTTCTCCTGGTCCACCCTTTTTCTCAGAAATCATCGTCGAAGACGCGATTTGAATTTCCACGAATCGGTCGCGGTCGCGCCTGCGCACCGATCCCCGCACGCGTACGGAGATTGCGCGGCGGCGACACGTGCCCAAAGTACCTTAAACATCCAGCATGTGGCGCCAATACGAAATGTATGAAAAACCTGAAAAATTTACCAAGGCGGGCCCAAATACCGACGCGGACCCAAAGTACCTTAAACATTCAATAGGTGGCGCCAATACGAAATGCGCGCGACGCCATTTTAAAATTTTGAAAATCCACCCCCTCCCCTGTGACGTCAACCCCCTCGCCCACGAACTCCACCTGCGCGCGCGGCGCCATTTTGAAAATTTTGAAATCCCCCTTCCCCTGTGACGTCATCCCCCTCTCACCAACGAACTCGGTCGACGCCCTTTTGGAATCCCCCTCCCCTGTGACGTCATCCCCCTCACCAACGAACTCGGTACCCCCTCCCCGCATCACCCCCTCGCCAACCGGTCGCAGAACCGTCATACTATACCTACTTATATATCGATCATTTACTACGGCATAACTCAAAATTCATAATTTTGGAGGAAACGCCTTCAAAAGTTTTGTTAGACAACGACTGCTTTTTCTATACTAATAATTCAAAAACTGCAAGTTTTTAATTGTGTCGTTATTGCAGCAAATGAGCGATACAGTAAAAATAAAGATATATTTAAGGATAAGAATAAATAAAAGACACGTATAAATCCATGTATATTTTTATTGTCCTTTAAATAATATTAGTGTATTTAATTTATGTCTATCTGTAATATTTACATTTTGAATTTCGTGCATAAATCTTATTTTCGCATACACTTGTACTATAATACGTAATAAATTATTTATGTGATTACTAAAAAAGCATTGGTCATTCGCATGTTGCTTTAAATCGTTCAAAATGTTTTTGCCGATTAAATTTTTCATAACATTATACGTAAAAATATGCATTTTAAAACATTGGAATGTTTTCTGCGTTCTTATGAAAGCAGTTTCAGCAACTTCTACTTCCATACAGATATGTATAAGATCTGCTGATGGATATAACAATGACCCCCTATTTTTTACATTAATGAGATTGCAGCCGGTTTGTGTTGTGCCCGTTAAAGCACGGATGCATTCACTGCAATGTACCATTCTTTTAACTTTTTTCAACACACATCCTGCAATATAAATAATAATTTCTTTTTTATATTCCGTTATCGAAGACAATAATTGCCCGTATGGTAGATAATCGTGATCCGTTTGTTCAGCTTTGAAAACATCCAACCATTGTTCATTGGAATTTATGGAGACATTGATAGTTTTCATTGGATGTTGTGTGGATGGAACGTTTAATATGGGTATATTTTCTAATGCAATGCAGTTTGAACTATTTCTGTCTCCTATTTCCGTATGTACTATTAATTTTTTAATTGCACTTTTAAATTGTTTTACCGTAGGGTTATTATTATATCCACGATGAAACCTTATATTACTAAAAAATAATTCGAGGTGGTCCTGGCTGACTTTGTATGTCGGTATATATTCCAGTAAATTTGTTTCAATGCACGTAAATGCATACATATCCAACATGCTTTTTATGTTGCATAAAAGTCCTAGAAAACCCGTTTTATATCGAGAAAGAAGTATGTTTTCTTTTCCTCCTTTTACAGATAATTTTCTTATATACTCTGCACATTGTGTGCATTTGTTTGAAATTTCTACAAAATTATCTTTATTGATTGGTCTTTTCAAACCATATTGTCGGAGATTTTTTGAATTAAAAATGTCGAAAAAATCGTTAAAAATTGATACGAATTTAATTGTTGGAGAGCAATCTTGAAATTGCGGCAATTTTAATATGTCTTTACAAAATTGTAAAGCATTACTAACTGAGGTACTTAATAACTGTGTCGCCAACGAAACCTTCATTTTATTTTTATAATATTCCACGTGCTTCTTTCTAACCTTGTTAGCAAGGTGTAAACCTTCGGCTTCTTGTAATTTATGTAATTCTTCAAAATGGTTCCACTTGATTATATTTCCATCGCTATCAACCAGTTCTTTCAATTTGCCACGTGTATTTCGTACTAGTTTCAACATGTGACTAGGATCCATAAACACATATATACGAGTGTTACTACTAGGATGTTTAAAACTTGTTTCAAACGTTTTACAGTTAACAGTAAAATTACACCCCAAACTTCTTAACATTTAAATATTTGTACTTAAACCATCACACGTTAGCGAAGTAATATGCATGCCAGTTTCATAAAGCACTTGTGAACATTGCATAGTTAAATTTTTCTTTTGTGTTGCGTTAATCCCATCTAATAAAAAATATGCAATAGGCATCTTCCAAGCGTTATTCATGCAGACTACACAATAAACCAGAGCTTCTTTAGCAATTAGTGCATTATCACATTCAATAAGTGCGCCACAATCAACATACCCAACCATTCTTCCTTTATAATAATCAACATGCCGGCGTATAGCTACTTCATCAAAAATCAATGTACCAATTAATTTGTACGGTACAGAATTTACACGTCGTTTTATCGCCCGTATAGCTTCAGAAATAATTCCAGGTTCCCCGTTTACTGATTGATACCATCGTGAAAGTATTTTCGGATGCGGTAATGCATTGTCAAATTTTCTACGCACGTAAGTATATGCTTTTGGCGAGTAGAAATGTAACGACAGTGCAAATTGCCGTAACGCAGTCTTATATTTTCTATTAACAGGCAATTTTTTCTTTTTTCTTATATCACGCATAATTAATTATTTTGTACCTGCATCTAGCTGTTGAAGTATATCACTGTCGTGCGATGTTACCAAATTACGGTTCTGTAGATCTTTGAGGATACCTTGTAACGATTTGATTGTTATTCGTGCTTTCTTCCTTCTAGAATTACTGACATATAACTTGTTTCTCAATTTTGTTAGTTCCTGTCTGTGTAGTTTGCGCATTTGATCCTTTCCAGGTGAATTAAAAATCCTTTCCGGAGACATACTTGTAGAACGGTGTTGATATCCCACTTCAATTTCTGTGCTAGTATTTTCGTTTGTGCCAGTATCTACGTCAGGATTTTCGTTTGTGCCAGTATCTACGTCAGGATTTTCGTTTGTGCCAGTATCTACGTCAGTATTTTCGTTTGTGCCAGTATGTCTGCACATTCTAAGTTCATGATTTTTTATACATACAAAAGGAACAGCATCTTTTTTCAAAATTCGACGACAATATCCTAATTCATAATTTTTTTAATTAAAATGTTCGGAACAAACAGCTCCTGTTTTTGGTAGGCTATAATTTTCTAAATTCAGTGCCTTAAGCCAATTTGTTTTCCTCTCAATATTTTTAGGAAAACTAAAAAATATTTTTTTTTATTATAAACATATTATCTATTCGGTAATCGAGCAACATATTTAAATTTCTAAGATTACAGTATCTACTCGTTAGCAGCCCGTTTATACGGCGCGTTAGGAGCCCGGCAACTATCCCCACCATTTCTTGGAATCCTTCGAACGTGAGTGGGGGAGCCAGTGGCCGCGCGGAATAGTGTCCAGTAGGAGCCCGCCGCCAGCTCCGTTCGTCGGGCTGCTAACGAGTAGATACTGTATATATAGATAATATATAAATTGTTGGTTATATATCTATATTTACTTACATATGAAATCGAATACTATCATTATTTATATTTTCTTTTTCCAACTGTTCGTAGTTTTTATTTTTCCTGCGATTTGCACAACCGCTTACTACGCAATAAGTCATTATTAACTCAATTAATATAATATATGATTTTATATCTATGATTTTATACCACGACCACTACGACGCTTTATGACAGTAACCGTTGAGTAAATGTTTTAAAACAGTAAATGTTTTGAACACAGCCATTAATGCCGAACCGACCATAGAAGTCTATGGAACCGACACGAACCGAATACACCCGAACTTAACTACCGAATTGCCTGTATGGTTTCTGCCTTTTCCCCTCCGATATTTCGTTCCCCTCGCCCAAAGTCCTCGCTTCCGTTCCGTCTATATAAGTCTATGGTCCTGCGAGCGTTTGTGTTTAACCGTGTGAAAAAGAAAAAAGAATTTCAAATGGACTAGGCCTTGTCTAGTCCTTATTGTGCATACGTCTTGCGAGCGTATTTTCAGCAAACTCTATTTTACTGTTATAATTAAGTAGCTACCTTGTGATTCTGACTCTTCCTCCCCCTGATTGTCGCCAGGGGCTTCACTGCCTTCCGCATCCGACTTTTCACTGATTTCGTTGCCTGAATTAGCTTCACTTTCCGATCCACTCTGATCTTCTCCCTGGTTGGCTAACATTTCCATTTGTTCTTGTATCATTCTGAGCTTTTTTCGCAGCGACGCAAAGTCGGTACTTTCATTTTTCCGTTTCTTCTCCATAACCACGTTATTTTGTACTAACACTTTTGAAAAAATATAACCTTACTCTCAGAACGTCTTGCTTCTAGCGCACAACGAAAGAATATGAAGCGAGGAGCGGCGCGCGGGGACAAGGAGGCGACAGCCACCTTTTGTTTTTTTTTACTCTAAACGTTGTGGCATCTAGCAGGCACGAGAGGAATACTACATTTGTAATCTCGAGAACGAGGCGAATGAATTATAATTGAATTACTGTGCAATTAGAAGTTCGGAAGTAAAGGTGTATTCGGGAAGATTTACAGAAGTGCCGAATGCTACAACGCGCAATGAAACTCATTTATACATAAAACATGCACTGTTCACCTACAGATAGCACTTTCAGCAGATATTTATGCGAGTCAAAATAAGGCGGAAGTTAATAGTGACAAAATTGCGGTTGAGCTCTCACTTAGTAATTATACCTAACGTTTAAAATTCCGCAAGAAAAGCATCTCGTTGATCATCAGTGCTATGTACCAAATGTTTGTATAAATATAGATGTATAAGTATGCAATATAATAATGTTAAAATATATACAAATATTAATGTTTCAGTAATGACTGCGTAATTATTTGACTAAAACCTACAAACCACAATACTTTTAATATTTTTAATAATATAATTATAATTAAAACAACAAATTAAACATTAAACGTTAAAAAATTATACTTTTAGCTTCTTAGAGTTATATTACAATAAAATATTTTAATAATTTGCACGGGAATTGCAGATTCATTTTTGGCCAGCTTTTCGGCGAAATTCGCCACTGTGCGACGGCTGGACGAGTGTGATGCCCGAGCTACGAAAATTTTAGCGTCGCAAAGAGCTATGTATTGGGAATTTCACGGCCCAGATAATACAGCCGCGCGCTCCGCTTTTATGATCGGTTTACCAGTCGCACCCCAGATTACTGTAATGAGGTTTGAAAATAATGTCAACTGATCTCGTACCCGTCTCAATTTCAAAAATTTTAGCTACGACAGGGTTGACCGCGGCGCTATACCCTTGTACGGAGAAATTTTTCGCCACCTGCTTGTAAAAGCCACAGTAATGGCACATCGTTCCAAAAAATGACATTAACGGAAGCCGGTAAAGGCGTGGCGTTGAGTAGCTAAAACATTCAAACACAAAAATTGTAGAAAAAAAATTAGTTACCCCTTACGTCTGATCTAGGTATGCACCGCATTAAGGATACAATCATAAAAAAGAATACCAGAACAATAGATTCTGAGGTCTGCAGAACTAACACATAATTGAATAAAAATTTAATTTCTCAATTTATGACTGTAATGATACAACTAGCCTATTGTTTAACAAAACCACGAATTTTAACAACAGCGTTAAATACATTATCAAATAACCAGTTTCCAACAGCTTTTTAAAGAATTATGGTTAAAAATTGATAAAAGACAAATTAAGTAAACGTAAAATATGTTAAATTATCCATCATTAAGAGGGAATAATTTTTCCTCATTTTTCGGCGCAAATTGCATTCCGATATCTCTTCCAGTTGAAAAGTTTTAAGAAAAAGGCCCCAAATTTTTCAACCTGGGCTGGGAAATTCTGAATAGTTTTTTGCAACGTTAATTTGAAAGAGACCAGCCCAAAATTCTCGAAAATCGGGCAATACTGCTGTCCAGCGGTCGCTAGCAGCTCTCCGAATGCCAGGACGGTGCATGGTTGTAGTGGAATGCATCCATGAGGCGGTGTTGCCATTTTACAATTTCGCGCGCGCGCGGTTTGCAGGATTAAACGATGACCCTGTATATATATGTATATATATATATATATATATATATATATATGTATGTATATATGTATATACATCATATAGTAGATGTATACGTTAAACATTAGCATATAAAATAAACATATACATATATATATGTGTGTGTGGTGTATTGCCACAGAGTCGGCGACGTCTCCCATTCGGAACGGGAAACAGAATACAGGCACTAGACACTCGGGCGATGTTGCTCACCGACCACTTGAATACAGTTTTACGGGAACATGTGGCCAACAGTCATTTCTAGAAGGCCGTTTGAGGCAAGGGTCGAGTTGCTGTATCCCACAGCGATTGTTGCAAGTCGCCGGCAACTTGTATCCGACGACTTTCCCAGGTATATTCGTATCTCTTTAACCTTTAAAGGACGAGTCCCCAGACACAACTTGCCAGACACAAGTCGCCGGATAAAAGTCGCCGGAGACAAGTCGCTGGAGACAAGTCGGTTATCCCACCGACTCGCCAGCGACTCCGGCGACAAAGTTTCCGGCGATTATCGCCCAGTCTATACGAGCCTTAAAATACTGTATTCGTAAATTCCATTACTCATATCGCGAACATTTTAATAATGTGAAGTTAAAATATAACATCTAAGGTCTGGGCCAGATATATTGGCCGGTGAATTCGTTTTCGCGAACAGCGATCGAGGAGAAAGCCCCCACCATCTCACGATCATGGATTTGTCATTTGGAGTTGCTTGGTCCCCGAAGAGTATGGTGGGGTAACGGGAACGCTGCGCGGCTCCGCCTGAACGTAGCCGTGTGGTTGTTATTTATTCTTAGCGTAATAGTTGTGTGCGTTACGAAGCTATGCGTAGACCAATACGAGATGAAGCTGTCGAGAAAGAATCAATGTTCTGTCCAATAAAACTCCTTGATAAGATTATGTGACATAAAGAGCAATGAATGGTGAAAATATTAGGCTTTATTAGACAATAAATGAACTTGTTTCTACTAGACTTCTTACTGGCTTGGCGATTCTACCGAAACTGAAACGACCGGTGTCGCCTCAAGCCGCTACGTGTTCGCGCACGCACGTCAGTTACTGTACGCCATTACACCAGCAAGAATGAAAAACGCAATGTTCAACACTCCTGAATTTTTTTGGAGCTAACGCACACCTATTCTGATGTGTATTTAGCACCAGAGGTCTGCAACGGGCGGATATTTCGCGGGTCTACCCGCCCGTTACCCGTCCGTCTTTCGATTCATCCGACCCGCCCGGACCCGCCGGCGGGTTAGCGGGTCAGCGTCGATTACTACCCACCCATACCCGCCCGAAGCTGACGCAACTTCTATCTGACCCGCCCATATTCGCGCTACACATACCCGCTAATACCCGCGCTACGCTATACGCGTTCTTACCCGCGCGTTCAAACCGAGTTAATATTTTATTTATATTAATTATTAACAAAGGAAAAGTAACAAAAATTCTAATACTGCAGAGAAACATAAAAGCTTTTATTGTATGACTAATAGCATAAAAATAATATTGCACTATATACATACTATTACAGAATGAAAAACACAAAACATTGTAATTAAACATAAATATTGCAAGATATACATACTATTACAAAATAAAAAACACAAAACATTGTAATTAAACATAAATGAAGTGACATTTAAAAATGATATTTCCACTTCTTCATAAGAAAAAAAACTCAATGGCTGCATTATTACATATTGCATTCACAATCTGCGTTCCTTTAATAGCATAAGTCATAAGCGGTCCAGAATTTAAAAAATTGCCGCAAAAACTAATTTCGGCTGCAAGTATCGTTGTGTGCTCGTAGAAACATTCTACCTCACAGTTTCGCGGAATGTTTTGTAAATAACAAGGATCAAAGAAACCATTTTGCCAGGAATTATGGACGCAATTGGACATAGTATTTGTACTTCTACTACAGATTTTTGGACCGATAAGTATACGAAAACATCGTATTACACCGTAACGGCAAATTATATAAATAAATCGTGGGGTTTAGTAACACGAGTATTGTTCACAACAGACTTTCCAGATGAAAGCAAAACCGGCGAAAATATAAGAAGAGAATTGAATCGTCGATTTGAAGAATTCGGAATTCCATGTGACATGATACATAAAATTACATTTGTGATAGATCAGGGAAGCAATGAACACCATCGAAACGTGGCCAGTCTTGGAAACTGTTGAAAGGTTCAATTGCTCTGCGCATCAATTCCACAATCCGCAATGTATTAAAAAAACAATTCCTTTCAGAGCACGCTGCCGCTTATTACGATGAAGATTGTGTTATGCATGTGTTACGGGCAGTGGATTTGAAGATAATGGCCTACAAAAATCAAAAGAATTAATGAAACCTTCAGAGCCAATGAAAGAAGAAGTAAAAATATTTGTACAATGAATATCTAAAGAAATTAGAGCAATTTAGTATAGAGAATAGAAACATACAATACAAATTACATAAGTACAGTATTGTCTCCGTATGTACCCGCTGATCGGGACCGGCGTGGGGCACTCAGAGAGGACAGATCCCTAATTCCGAGTGTTCGTTTCTCACTTCTTTCTGGCCGAAGGGGGAGCGAGATGGAACGCTTTGCATGCGCGGCGGACGTACGCGAACGTGTCTCGCTCGCTTTCGTTCCATCTCCCTCTCGCCTTCGCCGGACAAGAGTGAGACAGAAGTGGTGGGGATAGCGACAAGTTCACAACGCGTACACCAAATCGGGCACATAGGGAGACAATACTGTACATCAGGCAAGATCAGGTGGGCGGTCCGAGGACGCTAGCCTCCATAGCGTCTTAGACGTGCTACATGGAAGGGGGTGCCCGAAGCCAATGAAGCGGCGGGCATCCCACGGACAGGGAAAGCTCTAGTAGTGTGCGTGTAGGCTCATACTCGTAGGGTAGGTTTAAATGACTGGAACTCTTCGGGGCCCCAGTGCTCGGTGTACAAGGGGTCCCGTTTCTTCGGTTTATGATATGGCAATTACTATTGAAAGGTAGAAAAAAACTCCAAGTCCCCTAAGGCAGTTAGCATTCAATTTTTTTCCTGCTCATAAATGAATAAAGTTGCAGTGGCAAGTCGGCAAATACATGAAAAAGTGCTGAAAGTCACGTCCATATCGTAAAAAACAGTTTATATTATATACCCAGTAACCTGAATAGAAGACGTCTCGAGACTGTTCCATCCTTCCGATTTCTTTACCATTTAACTCACGAGTCATAGACTTATAAACTTTAATGTTCCTGGAGGACGACGTACAAATTATATAACCTGTAGCGATGGTTAACGGCCAATATAAATTGTTATGTAAAATGTGAAGGACATTCTGGTGCTTTCTTTCCCTTCCTTAAAAAGAACGCAGTGAAAGTACATACATTGAGAGATATAAATGTGAATTACTTTCTCAGTTCTCACACACCACTAAAAGGAAATTCTATAGAATTCTATAATATATTATAGAACGTTACACACCATAACTACGTACACTTTTAATAAATTTCGTATTGATGACAAGACATCTTTCCTTTTATATATATATTATAGAACTTAAATAACTAAATGGTATGACTTACGTGAAATTTGATATGACTTTCATCGGAAAAACGTAAGGAACTCATCGGTATCACTTCCATACCGCTACGATAAAGAGTAAAGAATTATTTTATTTCTGAAACAGGTATGAATCCCCGGCCGACCGCAGCGAATCTAGGTCGGCGCCCCGCTGTCGAGGATTAAAATGTGAAATATTCATTTAAGTGTAATAAGAAATTCTTTATTTTTTATCGTTTCGATATGGAAGTGACACCCATGGGTTCCTTATGTTTTTCTGATGAAAATCATACCAAATTTCATGTAAGTAAATGGGGCTATTTTTACACAAGCAATACAAATCACTTGATTCGCCCCTCTGATTCACTCTCGCCATCGGCAACAAAGGAGCGAAAACTATCGCTCCGAATTGTGTCTCCTCTACATCTTAATATTATATGTTATTTAAAAAATGTAGTTATATAACTTAAATAACTAAAAACTACGAAATAAAAACATTTAAAAGAAAATTAAGACCGACTTCAAAAATATAAAAATGCACTGAAAACTAGAAAATAATTTTGTTCCTTATTTAATTTAAGACTCTCTATTTTTTAAGTCTGCGCCAGATTTACACAGTGGAAATGATGAGCCGCCGACATAAAAAAAATGAGAATCGTAGATTAAATAAGGATCAGGTGTTTGAAGGATCGATAAGGCTCTCAGATTGTATCTCATTATCCTTTAATAAATTTAAAGTATTTAGTTCCTCACAGAATTAACCTTCGTCGAAGATGTTGCGTCGTAACAGTACCTAGATTCGTGTGCGGCTGCTGTAATTGACCATCCAACGTTTGCTTTGATTCACTGTTGTAATTTCTAACAGTAACTTTCTGGGATTACCAGCTAGAACTCTACAACTGCACATCTGCATGGCAGACCTCTGTCCGCAACGTACATACTTAACTACCACCAAAATATCATAAACCCATAAATTCATAAACGACCTTCGGGTCAGTCCTGTTCGGGACTTTTCCGGCTTTCGCGCTTTCTCTTTATTCGATTCTTTAACCCTGCGGCCGAGCGACCGAGCGTCCGCGCGTAAACAAATCCTGCGGATATTTCACGGGTACCCATCTCCCGGAAATCTACAGGTCTAGTACATGTATGTACATACCAAATGATCCCGTGATTTTATTTAGAAATAAGTAACCGAACTACGAACAAATTATGCTTTGTTGGGTAGTATAGTTTTAATATAGCTACTATAGACTCAAGATACTCAATCGTAAAATTATAAGAACAGTTACGAAAACATTTCACGACCCTTATCTTCGCGGTTGCGCGCAGACATACGTCGTTACAGTTTGCTTAGCACTAAACATAGCTAATTACACATCATGTAAAAATACCACGGGAGGACAGGACAACCGAAACCAGCGAATATCGTGGTGTCCGGGTTCACCCCTTGTCATTTTCAAGTTACAAAGCATTAATAACTGTCATATTTCTTTGACCTGCAACACGTGCATTTTATTGCCTGCCGGGCGTACGAATTGCCCCCCGCAAATAACCTCACCATCCCCAAGATCCGCGGAAAGGTGGTAGGTAGTTTTTATTATTTTGACTTAAACCAATGAGGAAACGTTCTCAGTCAACTCCGCCTATCTCAGAAAACTCGAGGTGTAGGAGTCTCAAAAAATTTGTCAGAGACATCTCATCGTCCGCTAACATTACTTGTATCTCCGTACCGCGGTACCAACCAGTACATTGTGTTCCACGTTATTGACCGGTGAGAAATGGATCGACCCACTGCGAAACGTAAAGCTGCGTCTGCCGGGCTACAGTTCGATGAATCTTGGGAAGGATTATACCTTTTATATCAGCGAAATCAAGATGTACAGTGCCTTGTGTGTCGCAAAATACTTCCATGCAAAAGGATGTATGATTTAAAAAGGCATTATACTGCCTGTCGTTTGAAAGAATATGGCAATGTGTTGGGTGACGACCGCCTCATAGCTATTGAGCGGTTGAAACGGACCATAGAAGAGAAAGAAAATCCAGTGGAAAACGTAAGTTTTTGTAAATTCGTATTAGAATATTTAAAGGTGGAATCTGACGGTGCGTGAATCGCCGAGCTCACACGCCGTGAGAACGCTCACGGAGCGCCGATTCGCGAGCCTGAGCGATCCTGGGCGAGCCGGGCGGCACGGCTCGCCGATCCACGTGCCGTCAGATTCCACCTTAATGTTTCTCAGTTCTTGTAGAACATATGTATACTATTGAGTTCATTGCTTTCATTGTAGCAAAGCAGTATCGTCAAGAAGCACAGACTTTTAAAGTGCAGCTACGATATTGCGCTTCAAATAGCTAGGAGTGGACGCTCATTCCACGATGGGGAATTTGTAAAAGAATGCCTCAAGACATCGGGGCAGGTCCTGTGCCTCAATGAAGAGCAACAATTCCGCGATATAGCGTTATCGCGTTGTACCATTTCAAGAAGAATCAAGGAGATGGCAGCGAACATCACCCTACAACTGGCTGCTGCCAGCCGCGGATTCGTTGCATACAGTTTGGCACTGGACGAGTCAACGGACGTGACAGGTACGCCACAGATTGCAATATTTGTTCGTGGTGTCAATGAGAAGTTATCAGTAATAGAGGAACTGTTAGATTTCCGCCCCTTAAAAGAAACCACGACAGGAGCGGATATCCTGTCGTGCGTGGAGGAAGCGATGGACAGTATGGGGTTGGATTGGTCCAAACTGGTGTCTGTGACAACCGATGGTGCTCCAGCAATGATTGGAGACCAGAACGGATTCGTCGGCCGCCTCCGAAAGGGATTAAGAAATCTTCCAGTTCCTCACAATATTGATAACTTCCATTGTCTGATCCACCAACAAAATTTATGTGCTAAACATATAGAATTTGACGACGTGATGTCAGTCGTTATTCAAACGACCAATTACATTCGCATGAACGGACTGAAGCGCAGACAGTTCCGCACGTTCTTAGAAGAATTGGCGAGCGATTATGGTGATTTGCCGTTACATACCGACGTGCGTTGGCTTAGCCGTGGAAAAATTTTAGACAGATTTTTCAATCTTAGACAGGAACTTATTGTATTCCTGGGCATGATGAACCACGAGGTTCCACAATTGCATGACAATAAATGGTTATGTAATTTAGCATTTTTGTCGGACCTATCTGATCATTTGAACGTATTAAATGTAGGTTTACAAGGGAAGGGTAAAACTATGATAGATTTCAACGATTCTATTCGCGGATTCCGAATGAAACTTGATTTATGGATCTCACAATTGCGCGGAAACAATTTCTGTCAGTTTATCAAACTGACATCTGTGCTCACTGATGACATAAATATAGATGTAGATAGATATACCAAAACAGTGGAAACTTTAAAACAAGAGTTTACAAGCAGATTTCGAGATTTAGATAAATTAGAACAGTCTCTGGATATAGTGTCATCACCGTTTTCAGTTAACGTCGAAACAGTTCCATCTCACTTAAAATTAGAATTAATAGATTTAAAGGAAGATCAGGCACTCAAGAAAAAATTTGACGAAACAAGTAATATCACCGAATTTTACAAAAACTTTCCGGTATGTAGATTTCCTCATTTGCATAAGTGTATCGCGAATACATTGGCTATGTTTGGTTCTACCTATGTATGCGAGCAATTATTTTCTGTCATGAAAAGAGTAAAATCATCAACGCGAACGAGACTAACCGACTGTAATTTGAAAAGTTTATTAACTTTACATGCATGTCAGGCATTTTCTCCTGACACAGAGTATTTAGCACAGCAAAAGCGGCATTAAGTATGAAGGCAAATCACATAATTGGCACAACACATTCGACTGACATAACGTTATCTGCAAGCAGAGTTGGGAATTAATTAATGATTGTTCAGTCAATCATGCCCACTGATGACATCTTCTTTGATTACATCACTTATTTATTACTAATGATTGCTGAATTACATAGTAATCATAATCATTCATCATGAACATGATATCAATCTAGTTTTAACGGCTGATCATCCATCAGATTTGATTTCGCCCAACTCTGCCAATATGTATAGTACAGCATTGAAAGCGTGGCAATGGGGAAGATGACTACAACTTTATACAAAACATTAATATGTAAGAAGTCACTTCATACATTCCACAAATGAAGAATTCCCGCACAAACCATTCACACATGCACACTCAGGCAAAACCGCAGTACATGCGCTAGTAGCGCCTTCTGCGCCGAGCTTTGTGTCATCTTCCCCATTGAATATTATCGAAAATATTGGTGATATAAAAAATGTTATTAGGAAAAATCGAAGTGTGTAAGAGGCAGACTTCTTCCGTGATTTAATTTGTGCGTGAAGATGTCAAAGACATCACAAGGTCATCATACGCATCCTTTTCAAATTGCAGTCGGTTATTATCGTTCGCGTTGTTGATTTCACTCTTTTCAAGATAGAAAATAATTGCTCGCATAGATACGTAGAACCAAACATGGCCAATGTATTCGCGATACACTTATGCAAATGGAGAAATCTACATACCGGAAAGTTTTTGTAAAATTCGGTGATATTACTTGTTTCGTCAAATTTTTTCTTGAGTACCCGATCTTCCTTTAAATCTATTAATTCTAATTTTAAGTGAGATGGAACTGTTTCGACGTTAACTGAAAACGGTGATGACACTATATCCTGAGACTGTTCTAATTTATCTAAATCTCGAAATCTGCTTGTAAATTCTTATTTTAAAGTTTCCACTGTTTTGCTATATCTATCTACATCTATATTTATGTCATCAGTGAGCACAGATGTCAGTTTGATAAACTGACAGAAATTGTTTCCGCGCAATTGTGAGATCCATAAATCAAGTTTCATTCGAAATCCGCGAATAAAATCGTTGAAATCTATCATCATAGTTTTACCCTTCCCTTGTAAACCTACATTTAATACGTTCAAATGATCAGATAGGTCCGACAAATATGCTAAATTACATAACCACTTATTATCATGTAATCATGTTCATCGTGCCCAGGAATACAATAAGTTCCTCTCTAAAATTAAAAAATATATCTATCTAGTTAGATCTACATATATTACATCTGTAACAGCAGATTTTTCTTTGGGGAAATTACGGCTAAAAGTCTACCCCCCCAAATACTTACATTTTTCGTAAAAACATTTTACATATCACCAATATTTTTTATAATATTCCATTGTCATTCAATCGATCCGTGCAATGTGTGGATGCCTGCGCGTACGTCGTCCGGTGACCTTTGTATATGTAAATATGTATGTAGGTATGTATGTATGTATGTATGTATGGATGGATGTATGGATGTATGGATGTGTACTTCGTACACTGCGATTTCAAATCAAAGACTAAAGTACCAAAAGCCAAAGTACCAAAGACCAAAGTTCTTATATTGTATTTTATATTGTACTAGCCACAATACCCGGTGTTACACGGGGTAATGCAACTTTAAAATAAAAGCGGCACTATTATAGACGTATACTTGATGTCATTATTGTATAGTATTAAGTTTCAACTCCTGTAACGGCAAATAAATCGTGATAGCTAATGAGGAGACGCTTCTACACCGCAATAATATTTATTAAGTAGCTTTGTAATCTTAAGTTCTTATAAGTATTGATCCATGCACAATGTTTTGTGGAAAAGCAAATATTTTTATTAGCATTGATTATTTAATTGAATGTTTTAAGTGTCATTTGATTCTATTGATTTGTACAAAATGAAAAACGCTGATTACCAAGAGATAAGAAACTTTTTGTTAATCAGACGTGTGAGTGGAACTGTTCAAGTCTATTCCGTCCAAATATATAATATTATTATTTAATCATTAGTCAATTCCTGTTTATTTTCACAATTCCTAAAATGTACAAGACTGGGGCCCCAGGAGTACCAGTTATATAAGTCTAAAGGGTACGAGCCTACACGCACACTACTAGAGCTTTCCCTGTCCGTGGGATGCCCGCCGCTTCATTGGCTTCGGGCACCCCCTTCCATGTAGCACGTCTAAGACGCTAGGGAGGCTAGCGTCCTCGGACCGCCCACCTGATCTTGCCTGCTGTACATGGTAGAAGAAAAATAGGGTAATTGTGCATAATCAAAATATTATACAATAAATATTTAATGTATGCAGAAAAAAATAAATCTAATAGAGTCGATATATTGGAAAATCTTCGGTTAGGATATGTACAGCAATACAAAAGAAGATAAAGAAGGAACAAATTTTGTCAAAATTACTTACGTATTATTATGTAGAAATAAAATTACGTCTACCAGTTCGGGCTTTAAGCGAGATCTCCTCGCTTGTATAAGAAAACCAGCGGAATTAAAACATCTCTCGCTTGAAGCGCTGGTTGCCGGTATCGCAAACACTTTTTTCGCAATAAGGTTGAATTTTGGCAGGAGATGGCTGTTGTCCTTCCACCATTGAAGAATATCAACAATGTCTGTCTGCTTTAACGCCATGTACGTAGTTATGTCGTCGTTCTCGGTTTCTTCATTAGACTCGGCCCATTCATGAGAGACTGCTTTCCATCTTTTTGGAAGACCGTCTTCATTACCGCTTATTGTACAGGCTGCAGATGTTCCCGGCTGGTTAATTGTTTGTTGATTGGGAATATCAGACATTAATTTTGTAATCTTGTCGTGAACTAAAGTTTTCTCTTCTATTGTAAGTATGCGTAGCTTTCGAAAGGTTGGAAATAGAAAAGTTGCTATTTTTTGTAATTCGTGCAAATGTAATTTGGTTTCCAAATAGTTTTTCACTGCATTTTTTATGTGTTTGATTTCTTTGTTATCCAGTGTTTGGTTCGCAATGTTGCAAGAACTTGTGGAACCATAATGTTACTAACTATAAGTGTAGAGGCTTTTTTTCTCCTTCTAATACTAGGATAGCTTCCTCAAATAAATTGAGGAAATTTATAAGTTCCTGCGCCTTGTGTTTATTGTAATCTTGTAGTCTGTTTGTTTCTTGTAATTCGCGCAAAACTTCCCAAATTTCATCGTATGGGGTAAACACTGATCTCAATATTCCTATTCTTGAGTTCCATCTCGTATCAGTTTCCTGGTGGATTGATTTCGGCAACCGTGATACAAGACCAGAGCGTTTCAGATACGCAACAAGGCTTTTCGTCGTATCTAAAATTTGTAATGTATTTGGAGCGTACTCTGAAATGAAGTTCTCTTTGAACCCATTGCGTAGTGCGGAATTGATGCGCGGAGCAATTCAACCTTTCAACAGTTTCCAAAGCTTTTATAATGTTGCTTCCCTGATTTTTCACAAATGTAATTTGATGTGTCATGTCCTATGGAATTCCGAATTCTTCAAATCGGCGATTCAATTCCCTTGTTATAGTTTCGCCGGTTTCCCTTTCATCCGGAAAGTCGGTTGTGAACAATATCCACGTTACTAAATTCCACGATTCATTTATATAATGAGCCGTTACGGTGTAATACAATGTTTTCGTATACTGATCCGTCCATAAATCAGTGGTAGCAGCACAAATACCGTGTCTAACTGCGTCCATTATTTTTGGCAAAACGGTTTTCCTCATTCCTTCTGCCATTTCTAAAACATTCTTCGACATTGTTGTCGCGTGAGGTAAAATAGTATCTACCGGCACACGGCCGTATTTACAGCCGAAATTGACTATTTTTTGTGCTAGTTTTTTAAATCCGGTACCATTAATGCTGTTGAATGAACGTAGATCTTGCGTGCAATATGTAACGCAGTTCTCGAGTACAGTAAATCCTCGTTACCAGCTCGTTTCTACCACGCGTTAGAAGCCCGGCAACTATCCCCACCATTTCGTAGCCGACGGCAGCTTCGTGTCGACCCTTTCGTTTCCTCTCGCTCGCTCATTGCCACACGCGTTAGGAGTCCGCCGCCAGCCCCGTTCGTCGGGCTGGTAACGAGTATCTACTGTATTTCTTTCTTGTCCTCTGAAGAAATGGAAATATCACTTCTCACTGGCACCACATCAGCTTTGCACACGTGCCGTGTCAAATTAGATGTCCCACTTTTATCATTGCACATCATTATTTCTTGGCACATCCTACATTGTGCAAAACCCACATTTCTTCCACTTTCAGTTTCTTTTGTAATAAAAAATTGTTCCCACGCTGCACTAGTACCAGTGATGCCAGAATCGTGGGACGTGGGACAGAACGCTTACCCCCACTATGACCTACCGTCGTCTCCCACTATGGCCTACCGTCGTCCCCCACTTTCTTCCCACCGCACTGCACACAAGCATATTTTTACTCCTGTCCGTGTGAGCTGCTTGTTGGGCTGCCGTACACACGGACAAGGGTAGGGATATGCTTGTGTGCAGTGTGATGGAAAGAAAGTGGGGGACGACGGTAGGCCATAGTGGGAGACGACGGTAGGTCATAGTGGGGGTAAGCGTTCTGTCCCACGTCCCACGATTCTGGCATCACTGACTAGTACCCTTAACATTTTCAAGTGCACAATAAATATTGTCTTGGATTTTTTGGACAATTTCGCGATTCCGTTCTTGCTACATAATTACTTTCGCACATAAATAATTTTGTGTAAATGAATGTTTCCACTGTTTCCCACTGTACGAAACTGTGTTTCGTACGACCAGAAATCACAAGTCTAAAAAACGCTAGATGTGCAACCACTTAAAGACTGAGGCTCAGGGGGTAGGTGACAAAAGTCCTTCTTCAAGTCTCCCACACTCATCTCCTATACATATTCTAAACATCTACAGAGAAAGGTACTAATATTCCCCAAGAAACTAAGAGCATTGCCTAAACTACGAAAATGTCCTCTATGTGGTTTAAAATTTCAATATCGTCAGAATTTATGATTTCATGCACAGTTTCGAAATAGAAAAATACAACGAATAATAGAAGAGACGAATGTTTTCTAGCATTAAAATTTGAGCAATATAAAGACAACATACGAATATTTGTCGTATCACTAACAATAAAGATTATTTATAAAAACCTTTGATAATACTTCTTTTATCTTTCTGTAAAGTACATATATGTTTTTAACTAAGGAGAAGATATAGTGCCAAAAATTGTTACAATTAGAATTTGGCAAGCGTAAATTCAAATTGTCATAGAATACATGAACAAGTTAAAACTGTCTTAGTAAATGACGGTTTCGGTAGATGATGAGAAACAATATTCCTAAAATGAACTGATACGGATAGCATATTACAATAAATGTAAATAATTCCTACCTGTTGCCAAAAATCAGTGTTTTTTGTAAAAAAAACATAATTTGTAAAACAATTGTATATCGTAAGTGGAATTTGGAATTGTCTGAATGATGTTGTTTCGTTTCATATTTATCAGAAAGATGTTATCAATATATTACATTTCGTTTTATACAAGCAAAACAAGAAATATATAATGGTTTCATTAGCGGGAGACGCATGTTTTTGTAACTCATCCCTTTCAAGTGTCTGCCAGCGGGTAGTCTAGAAAGGTCGCTGGTTACCGAGCAGTTCCACAAACGAAGCAAATACCGACACCGAAATGTCGAAGTTTCGACAAAAGTCAAGAACCGAGTAAACAGAGTATTTATTGAATGACCTGAGAGATAGACCAGCGAAAGAATGCTTCGATGCAATCCTATTGAAATATCTACGTTCAGTTTACGAAGCCTTTAGGCTCAAGTGTCGAGGGTAGACTCAGCCCATCAGCTGTTTAATTCTAAGGAAACCATGAATTAGGTCAATGTTACGAGAAATATGTATCAGATTGCGTTTGGAAATTGTGTTGTGTGGAATACACGGAGGGAAAGTGTATTGTTAAAAACAGATAATAAGAAACGATTCATCACTTCTTCAGTTCTTCCTAAATATATTTATTATTTTATAGAAGTATCTGCCATTCCCCCATTAATTTTATGTTTCTATTTTTGGTGTATTAATAATATTTAAAGTTATTTTGCCAGTACTTTCAATAAATACGTATATTAAAATGGTGTCATTGGAATCAATCCTATATTCTTTGATAAAAGAAGAAGAAAATTTGACCTTTTTATTAAGTATTTATATAAAACATTTTTTGTGGTAGTATTCTACTGTTACATTCTGTACATTACATATTCCGAAACAAAACATATTACAAGTTTTTTTGTTGATTCATTATTTCAATTTAAATTAAATTTCTGCAGGCCCCCATAATTTCTTGAATTTGATACAATGCACGCCATAGTGTTCATTTGTAGAATGAAATAAATCCGCGTCTTGATATAACAACTGCCAAATAGTGCCAGTAAAGTCGGAATTGAAGTGCACCTAAATGCACGGGTGCGAACGGATAACGGCGGGACTACGGGTGAGTCAAGTACGCGTTGCGATAGCTTCGGGCGGGTAGAAATCGACGCTGAACCGTTCACCCGGCAGCGGCTTCGGGCGGGTCGGGTAAACGTTGCGTCAGCTTCGGGCAGGTATGAGCGGATTGGTAGAGGGTATCGGCCGGGTGAGTGCAGATTCCAACACGGGCGGGTGGGTGAATCGAGTCACGGCCGGGTGAAGGGCGGGTCAAACCCGCCCGTAGCAGATCTCTGCTTAGCACTATCCTCACCACTTCTTGCTTACTTTTGTTTTGCGAAGGCGATAGCGAGATGAAACGAGAGCGAGTCAAAAAACGTTGAGAATAGGAGCACCGAGCAGGCAAACTGTTTGGTGGAAGAATACCCCTTACGACATTTCCCGGCCAATATATCTGATACCGACTTTAGTTGCTCTTTCTCTAATACGCGGCGTTCTCGTACGAACGATTCGCGTGGAGGCATCTTCACGATGGCGCCTTCAGCTTGTTCAAGCCCTTCTACCAACAAAACACCGTCTCGCCTTGTTCCCAATGTGTTCGATTTGAACCTACGAAAATAGCCAATCACTCTTTGGATTTTCTCGTAATTATGAGAAATTTCTCAACACGTCATTTACAGCTTTTGTCGAGATCATTACGGCCGACAATTTTATTTCAGATGTTCGATGTCGATCGCTTTTTGTTCGGGTCAATTTTCTGTTGTCAGCTATGTAGCTGTGTCACCACAATTCTTCCTCTTTCCAATCTTCGACGGTGATGTCTCTCGACAGCAAGTCCGCCGAGTTATCCGCAAACGAAACGTGACAGCACACTGCATGTCCAGTTAAATCCTGAATTTTCGTCACTCGATTCGCGACATACGTTTTTCGAATATTTGGAGATGAGGCTATCCAGCTCAGCACGATCGTTGAGTCGCTCCAGAGACGATTGCTTCGAATATTGTGAGAGAACGCCTGAACTGCTGTATCGCACAACCTCGCGAGCACAAGCGCTGCATTTAGCTGGAGCATCGGTAGCGAGATTGCTTTTAAGGGTGCTGTCATGCTTTTTGAGCAAATCAAGCGAGAAGCAGTCTCACCTCTTGAGTTTTTAGAGACTGCATACAGGATTTCCAGGATTTATGTTTCGTGGTATGCATAAATGCATACTCCGTTGATTTTCAACAACAAGCCGTCATATTCGTCCCAGATGTCCTGCAGATTCTGCGGAAGAGTTTCATCCCACCCAAACTGCAGTTGCCATATTTGCTGCATAATAAATTTTGCTATTAGCAGTATCGGGCTCAGTAGACTAAGTGAGTCAAATCTTTAAGCTGTCTTGGAGAGCACGAGTTGCTTTGTCCCTTTCCTAGACTCTTCGCCCGTCACGCTGTATTTCATGTCGTTGGTCCTCGCATCCCATAGAAGTTCCAACGCTTTCAACACTCCTTCTTTATACAGTTTTAATAGGCTGTTTGCCTCGGAGTCCCACTATTGTTCCGCGAGTCGGCGGTGGACGTACATACGGGTCCTACTCCTATCAAGACTTTGAAGCAAGAGTTCCAAGACTTCAAAGATGATCAAGACCTTCAAGACTTCCAAGACTTTCAAGGCTTCCAAGACTTCCAAATCTTTCAAGATCTATAAGGACTCAAGACTTTCAAGAGTTTTAAGCGTCGAGTCATGTTCAAAGTGCTTCGTATTAGTCGACTGATATACAATGCAGATTCGAAGCGCTTCGAAGTTCTTCGGATCCCATCACTACGTATGGCTAATTGCTGTTTACACTTTCTACCTCTAGGGGCGATTCTGACTGTCTTAGGTCAGCGCTCTCTAAGGTCGTGACGCGTACGCTCGGGATTCTCCCCCTCTCGTCTGCGTTATCAGGGATACGACGCGACGCTAAAGAGGCGACCATGATAGACCAGCGTCTCCATTGTCTAGCGAGCTCGGACGCCATACACGACGTGTATTAGTGGCACACGGTGACACACACCGTCATAGCTAAATATTGGAAGGAGAAGCAGGCGCATGAGGAACTCCTAGAGCGTTGTGGGGAAATGCGTCCACCTGGTAGCCAGTTTGTAGTGACGGGCTTGTGGGGGAGGCCACTCATGCGCGTGATGACGCTGCGACGTCGAATCAACGCCAAGATGGGAAACGATCCGACGCTAGCGCCAAGCCAAGTAGCCAAGCCAAGTGAGACCACGACCAACCACCGTCGCCAGGGAATCGATTATCGACGCTGGTTGGTTGTGGCCTCACTTGGCTTGGTTTGGCATGACGCTGGCAATGTTTCGTTTTCCATCGTTTCCCATCTTGGCTTTGATTGGTTCGACGTTGCGGAGTCATCACGCGCATGCGTGGCCTCTCCCACCAACCCACCACTACAAACCGGCTGCCAGGCGGATGCATTTTCCCACAACGCTAGTCCTCTACGCTGGAGAGCGCTGGGTTTAGTTTAAAAGAAACAACGGGGATACGATTTAAGTGCAGGTACGAATTAGGCAAATTTACCATACATATACGATAGAAGCCACATTAACACACACCATTTGCTTATGTTTCTATAATTTAGGATGTAACCCTATTTCGCTTATTTTTGCTTTTTCTAACAAAGCATTAAACGAACAATATACGAGGCGCCAGCTATATTATGTCAATTTCATATTTTCGATCCTATCATTTCTCCACGTAGATCGTTTGTTCAGACAACGTTTTCCACCCGTAAACGCGAAAGCCAACCTTTACGCGCAAATACCATTCCGCGGATCGCGTAAGAAATTTTATGAACTGTATGGATAAGACATTATTCATCATTAGCGAAGCAATTATAAGTCACACATATTTACTTCCGGTTGATTAGTCCCAGTCTTTTTAGTACAACGACGATTGTTTTAGTCTACTATTTTATTGTTTAACTGCAACGAATATTATAAAGTAAGAACCTTAAATAAATAATAATCTAAAATTCGACCGTGAACCCTTGCAATTCGACTCACAGCATCTCCTTTAATCACTTCTAGGAAATTCAATACGTCACTTTCTAATTGTAATTCCAATCGTACTAATTATCCAAAATATTCTATTCATTTTAGAAATTTCAGTAGCTATAATTCAATCCTACGTATTCTCAATTTTAAGAACCTTATACTTCAACGAATCAAATTATGACAACTACTAACCATTCATTCCAAGACGCATGTCTTTATGCATCTTTATTGCATCTTCGGTCATTTAGGACGTTACAATTTTGTAGTAGCAGCGGTGGGATATTCCAGGCTTATCCATTGGTAATAGGTACTATCCAGTAGATTTAATACATAATATGAAAGTCCAAGAAATACGTAATAAGAGAAACGCATTAGTGTCGGTATGTTTTCAAAGCATGGGGCGAACAAGACAAAACTTTTCTGGTAGAAGTGATTGCTTAAACAGGGCTAATCGTCTTCCAAATAAATAGCTCCAAACCTTTCGCTACTCGAATTGATAAATTATCTGTAATTCATATTTTCTTTTTAGCAATTATGTGTTTTCCCCTTAGTAGGTTGAAACTATTTTTTCTTCACATTTCGTTACAGGCGCACAGACCTTTTTCATGGATGTGGCTGAAAATGTGGTGCATCGCGTGGTGGCATAGTGGTCGCGAAGATGATGAGGAAGATGATCACGGTTATGATAAAGCTGCAACGCCATTATCAGCAGAAACTCCTCTTACCGGTACAGTATCCCGGTCTGCATCTCTAAGTGGAATTCCTCCCGCAACCCTAACTCTCGACAGAAGTATGAGTATTGCTGACAACCACGAATACATAAAATCTGCGAAAGTTGGCGACTTGTCCACGAAAAGCATCTCCAGTGACTCTGTACGTTTGTATTTCTTTCAAATTTTGAAATTGTTGCACGTTAACTAAATATTTTGCATGTTTTCCCTTACTTTTCTAGAATTAAAAGTTATAGAACAGTAATAAGAATAACATAAAAAAATGTAAAAGTGTATGCAATCTCTAAAAAGGCTGTGGTCAAGTTTTTCAAAGTGTATTAACACTTTAAGTGACGCAAGGATTTAAGAAATATCCCTTCAAAGCGGTCAGACTTTTTCAAGTGATTGCTTCTGCGGAGAAAGTTTTGTTTAATTAGCCCCGAGCAAACATTCGATGACTCTCGGACAATACATTCGATGCTTTCCAAAAAATATTTACATAAACACACACCAAAACCTTGCACGAGATGCAAATCCCTCTGCGTGAAAACACGACAACGGCATTCAAAGTGTTAATAACGTCACCACTACTGTAACTTGGTTTCGGGAAACATTTCACAAGAGACTTTAGAAGTTCGCACATCTACAATAAAAGTGATGGCCACAGTTTTCAGAGGTGAGTCTACACCTCTGGATCGGTGGAAATTTGTAAAAAAAACTTGCCTGCCAAAATGATTATAATATTGATAATTAATGTCAATTTTTTACATCAATGTGCTTTGCTCAATGAGAAAAAACAAAAGTTCAAAATAAACAATGTGCCGCAAACGCACCGT
This sequence comes from Andrena chrysosceles, assembly GCA_963855975.1. Lineage (NCBI taxonomy): Eukaryota > Metazoa > Arthropoda > Insecta > Hymenoptera > Andrenidae > Andrena > Andrena chrysosceles. The sequence goes on along the minus strand of OY979767.1, from coordinate 75,829,041 downwards.
TTCGATGCAACAAATTGTTAAAGTTAAACACTATAGAGTCACTCAACAAGCAATAGTTCCCGTTTCCTCACTCACCCTCATATTCTTTCGTTCTCGCCTTGAAAAAAGTAGAAGGGAAATCATAATCAGTAGGTAAACATAGCGGGGCTTCGATATGAGTACAGTGAGAGGAAACGGGAGCGAGGTGGAAAATGCCCATACAGAACACTCTCGTTGCAGCTTAGTCGCAGGATGGTTGCAGTGCAAGATCGCAATGTCCGCCTCCTGCAACGTTTCGGACAGTTGGGCCAAAATGATAAATAACGGTATATACAATATATATATAAAAGAATTTTCTATGAGAAAAAACGTGCCTTTATACTTCTATAAGTATAAAGGCACGTTTTTTCTCATAGAAAATTCTTCTCCCCCAAAGGGGATTCGAACCAGCGACTTGTGGCGTCGTAGGCGAACACTTTACCGTCCCAGCTAAAACCACTGAATGATAAAGCTGCTAACGTATTCGAACTTATACTCTTAACGTGCAAAACTTTAAACTCAAAAGGCACCCCCATAAAATATTACATTCTTTTTAATAATGTTCAAAACTGGTAACTTTTTGTTGGCTTTAAAAATATGTTATCTTGTTTAATGATATGTAGGGTTTTTGTTTGTTAGCTAAATAAATTCAACTGTAACTGGATTTATACAGGGTGATTGGCCCGAAACGCCTGATCCGCCTCGCAACCGTGACGAGGTCAACCCAACCCCCGTGGTGTCCCTCCGCAGACTGTCGACCCTCGGACGGGTTGGAGTACCTATTAGGAAGTAAGAAATCTTCGAATTTCTCATTTCTCATCAAATCTGTGCGAAAGTGACGCCAATGAATTCCTGGCGTTCCGTCGATTAAAATCATACCAAATATCATGCAAATCGGACTACTTTGACACAAGCTATTTGTATTCCTTATATAAAAGTAGTCCGATTTACACGACATTTGGCATGATTTTCATCGGAAAACCACAAGGAATCCATCGGCGTCACTTCCATATCCATACGATAAAGAATAAAGAATTATTTTATTTCTGAAACATAAACAGGGTAATATGGTGGGCAGGGACAACACCCCGCAGTGCCCATCGAATTTTATGGCTTTTTTCGGAAAAAGGTATGAATCCTGGGACGAACGTAGCGAATTGAGATCGCCGCCTCGCAGTCAAGGGGTGACATATCCATTGCAGCGTATTAAGAAATTATTTTCTTCGTCGTATCAAAAGGGAAGTGACGCCAATGGATTCCGGGCGTTCTCCCGATTAAAATCATACCAAATGTCATGAAAATCGGACTACTTTTACATAAGGAATACAAATAGCTTGTGTCAAAATAGTCCGATTTGCATGATATTTGGTATGATTTTAATCGACAGAACGCCAGGAATTCATTGGTGTCACTTTCGCACACATCTGATGAGAAATGAGGAATTCGAAGATTTCTCACTTAGGTACTCCAACCCGTCCGAGGGTCGAAAGTCTTCGGAGAGACACCACGGGGGGTTGGGTTGACCTTGTCAGGGTTGCGAGGCGGATCAGGCGTTTCGGGCCAATCACCCTGTACAGCATTTAATTCTCTTTCAACATGTGTACATTAGGCACATAGTGCAGTTTTAAGTTGATATTAAAAAGTAATAGACGTAGGGTGGTTCGAAAAAGTGGTAACTTTTTTGTCTGCTACTGTAGGCATGTACTACACTTCCACTCTGTGTCATTCTACATATTAAAATATACAGGGTGAGTCACCTTACATTTAAACTTAAAATATCTCCGTTATTTTTAATGATACGAGAAAATGTCTCAGGAAAAAAATGATTGCTAGACGAAAAGGACAACGTATTATACATGGTTGAATTTGTATTTGTATTGGTTATAACCTTGCAGTAATGAAAATACGTCATTCCATTAAAAAAACCATCAGTGATTTTGAAATTTCGGGAAATATTACCTTGAAAAAAAATCGTCTCCGTCAAAATAATTGTCTCGCTGATGCAAATATTTTTTTCCTTAGACATTTTTTCGTATCATTAAAAACAACGGAAATATTTTAAGTTTAAATGGAGAGGAAAGCGCGGGGATGGCGGGAAGGTGGCGCGCGGAGGACTGTGGTGGGGAAACAGTGGGCGCGGGGAGTGGGAGATTGGGTGCGCGCGTACGAGCCGCAGAGTGGGGGAAGCTGTAATCATGAAGGGGATTAATCCTGGCAGAGCCGCCGAGGAGACATCTTCAGACATGGACCGCCGTCGGAAATTTTTCATTACCTAACACAAGGAGGGAATGACCTTGGCCCACCCGCGAAAACTTTTTTTAGGCCTGACCCACCACCGAAATTTTTTTTCCTAACCAATATGTAGCAAGCAGACAGTTTTTCCCCAACGCAAAGAAATAATAATTTTGAATCAACGATGTAGCGAACCATTATGTAATAGAAATTGTTTAATAGTTTATTTTTACGAATTCTTTGGAACAGCCGTGCAGGATGTCATTTTCACGACGCGAAGAACGATCGAACGAAATATAATACTTTTTCTGAAACGTCGAATCTTAGAATTAGGTGGTGAGGAGAGAAGGAGGATGATGGGTAAATAAAAAAATGGAGAATTAATATATGTTGAAGAAATTATATATTGTTACATAGTAATGATATATAATAATAATAATATAAATATAATAAAATATTAATGTTAATAAAAAATACAAAATAAAAGAAAAAATATATAAAAATAAAAGAAAAAATAATAATAAAAATAGAAAAAGAAATTCTGGCGGCGGCAATGGGGACGACAACGACGACGGCGATGTCACCTCCCAGTCGCTGGGCGGTGACAGCGATGGCGGCGGCGGCGATGACGACGACGATGCTGGACTCTACCCCCAGCACAGACCGTCGCATCCGCACCTCCACGGGCGCGGCCAGGAGCGCATCCTCCGCCAGCAACCACGCTAATAATGCCATTAATATTAGTGGCATCATCGGTTGGTCCTGGAACATATACACAAATGTCATACACTAAAAATATTAAACATCAAATGTACAAAGCAATGCAAACTACTACATACCAGCGAAGGCGGCGAAGGCGGCGGTTCACGGCCAATGGGGTGGGGGCGACGGTGATGACGAGTCCTAGAACATAGAAACCCACGATATAATATTGAGACGATCGCCCGATTTGATCTCACTCGATTTCAAAGGTTAAATGCGATAAATGTCAAAATATTGTAAAGTACATACCTCAAGGTTGTCCCGTCATGGCTCGGGGTCCCACTCCGGTGCGATGCGTGTGAGTCCCATTTTATTTCGCACAGAAATCAAACAAACGCCAAGAAGGCAGTCGTCGCCACGATTGATGAGCAACTGGTCCCACAGCGTTCATACAATTTGTCACATGTGGATTCATGCCTAAAGTTGCATACGTTGCAAAACATGATGCCTTTTTCTTCACATTGTTCTTCACTAATCATCCTCTCCTTCTATGCACTAATCTTCTTGGAATTATTCACTGGACATCGTCTCCTTTTTTTCTTCTTCGCATGCATCATTTGGCTGAACCGCTTCCCCATTCTTCTTTGGACACATCATTCGTCTAGATCATACCACTTTAAATGTGTATCGAACGTCTATCGTACAACTTTGATCGTGTATTGAACGTGTATCGAACATGTATCATACCACTCTGAACGTTAGGGTGGGTTGAAAAAACAATTTATTTATTTTCGTTGGAGCCTAGCGTGGAAAAATTGTGTCATTAGGAGTTAAAGACACACGCAAAACATAGGGGTCATATCTCAATTTTTCACCGCGCTCAAATCCAGTTGAAATTTTTTTTTAATTTTCTTTCAAAATTTTGTTTAGCCTAGTGTTTTTGCGAATATTTCTCAGTATCCCCTAAAAATTTGAAGTCATTTGGAAATTATTTCACCAATATAACAACAATATAAATAATAGTAAATAATATAACAACAATAATAATAATAATATAATAGTCAACAATATAAATAAGTGAATGAAGATATTTTTTATTTTAATTGTGCAGCCTTTCGCCTAATTTGATATTTTAGCATGAAAAATAATATATGCTTAATACCGAATTAACCCAGAACTCACCACGTGGAGGTATCTGCACCAGGAGTTCCACCCGCCCACCCTTCCATGTAATGGTACATTTCAGTTTCACTTACCCTTTTTTAGCAAAATATTGACCTTTATTGTCAAATGTAGGTAATTCCGACCTAGCATCTAATTTAGCTCTGATAAATCCATCTCTCGATGATTCACCACATTCTTTTTGTGAAGCCTCGGTGACTAGTTTAACACACCGCTCAACGGCTTGAATATGACAAGGAAACGTTTCAAATTGAGGTAAATTTCTTCTTTCCAGAATATTTTGTAATTCAGCATCACTAAATTTCATTGTTAGCGGTTGTTCTGTTACAATACAGTTTTGCCAATCAATTATATTAATGTAATCCGGAGCATCAAAGTTTATATTCGGCACCTTAAAAAACGTTATTCCAGTGACCGTTTGTTTTCTTGCATTTTTGATTCGTTGAACAGCCAGTTCTCTAATATATGCCCGTGGGTCCACTAGCATTGATAATAGAATATTTTCGGGATGGACAAAATTCCTGTTACTTTTCTTGGAAACTCGCTTGATGCTTTAATGGCATTCCAAATATGCATTGTCCCATATGCTATCCCAAGCTTAGTTTTTATTTGAAACCAAGTTGGAGCATATACTTTTATAATATATTGCGTTAAAATATTTAGATAGCCACAATGTGGCCACTACTAATCCAACGGAAAATCTAAATATTTTAACGCAATATATTATAAAAGTATATGTTCCAACTTGGTTTCAAATAAAAACTAAGTCTGGGATAGCATATGGGACAATATATATTTGGAATGTCATTAAAGCATCAAGCGAGTTTCCAAGAAAAGTAACAGGAATAATTGATAAAGTTTTTGCGAATAATGCGTATTTTGTCCATCCCGAAAATATTCTATTATCAATGCTAGTGGACCCACGGGCATATATTAGAGTACTAGCTGTTCAACGAATCCAAAATGCAAGAAAACAAACGGTCACTGGAATAAGGTTTTTTAAGATGCCGAATGTAAACTGTGATGCTCCGGATTACATTAATATAATTGACTGGCAAAACTGTATTGTAACAGAACCACCGCTAACAATGAAAGGGTATAGCCGGATAAGATGGTCAAATGTGCCCCTGAACCAAATTCAGATCACGATGGGTCATTCGAAAGCTTATAAAAAAAGAATGATTTCTGTCAAGTTTCAACTTTGTATCTCGACCCGGGGGGTAGTAAAGGGTAAAAATAGAAAATCAGGTTTTTGCCGAATTTCTCCTATACCAGCGGATGAAAAATTTTGAAAAAATTCAGAGGCATGTCTGTTATCGGTGCACATATTAGGGAATCGTGTCAGATTTTTAAATTGAAAAACCAAGCTGTGAAAAATACAAAACGCCAAAAAATGCCGGTTTTGTATTGAAGCAGTCTTAATACTGCCAAGTCCTGAACTGCCGGAACACGTTCAGGACGAGAAGGGAGTTCTTCTTGCCCCGTCGCCTCCGACGCACCGTAAACTCTAAAGGCCGGCCCGGTAACGCCACCATGGAGTAACTATGCGGGGCGGGTGGATCGGCGTTGGAGGATCGAGGAGGAAAAGAAGAGGTGTGTTTCGTCTTGGGACCGCCAGCCAGACTCATCAGTAGGGCTACAGGCGACGGCCCCTGCCCTAGACACACACGGGGACACAGAGGATATGATTTGGAACTTGTATATATACGAATGATATTGAGAGTTAGGACTAGCGGGAAAGATTAGAGACCTCTGGTGGCGCTCGTCGACACTAACAAGGGGAGTCCACAGTGAGGTAGTCATCGATTTTGATGAGCCTTGGCACGATGAATCTATATCGAAAATAAGTAAATACGCGTCCGAGCGTTTCTGCCATTGGGCCTTAATAACAAAGATAATTGCATGTAAATTATTAAACATTCCACAGCGCCGATGGAAAACATAAAAGCCATAATCTTAGTTTAAGAATATGCCGTGGAGCGTTCGGTAAGACGTCGGCGTGGTGTTGTTGCGGTCGTGAGTTCGATTCCGCCTGTGTCTGTATATTTTTTTCATACTTTATTTTTTTCACACATTATTTTTTCCACACTGTATGAATAGTGAAATGGTGGCCGTGGGGTTTTAATGGGTAAAAATCCCACACTACCCTGGCGCCCTCGGGGGATTCCCCTCTGGAGAGTGTCGGGGTGTCCTTTGAAGATTTCCCCACGTTAAAAAAAAATTGTATTTATACATTTAAAAGAATTAATGAACGTTACTACCATTACCTTTTTTCTCACTATTCATACAGTGTGGAAAAAATAAAGTGTGAAAAAATAAAGTATGAAAAAAATATACAGACACAGGGCGGAATCGAACTCACGACCGCAACAACACCACGCCGACGCACAGTGGTTCCAAAGTGACTTTTTGCGGTCAAAATTCCGTATCTCCGTCATTTTTCAACCGATTTTTGATTTCTTTGGCTCATTTGGTAGGGGATTAAATTTGCTATAGTATCAAATACCTGAATTGCAAACAAAACGGTTTTTTTTCTATCCTTTTATGTGACAAAGTTGGATGAAAACCATAGTAGAACAATCTTTTGGGCTAATTTGATAAGAGTTTGCTTATCTAAGTAGTTATTTTTACGTAAAATCTTCAATTGGCACTGGGCAATAGCGGAAACATAAAACAGGCGATCTGTTGACACGTCAGAATGTTTAAAATACAATTTTACAAGTGCTGAAAATTTGGAATGTCTACTGAGGTTACTACAGCCACAACCGTCTAAAATATCAATTTAATGTATGATTCTGGAACCTAATAGCGTTCAGAAATAAAGAAGAACGTCAAAACCGCGATTTATTTTTTTTTTACGTTTTTATTATTGTTTATTAGTTAATAAAACATTATCGACTCTTCCCGATCCTCAGTTTGGGCATTTGAAATGTGGGTAAGAATGTAATAAACAAATTAAAAAAAGAATTAGCTGCCACCATGTACCACTGCGGTGTCAATCCGATTTTGTTTAATTAGCGATAGCGCTCGAACTGCCTTTCTGCGGACAAAATTCCGTATCTCCGTCAATTCTCAACCGATTTTTTATTTCTTTGGCTCATTTTGTAGGGAATTAAATTGGCTAAAATGTCACACAGTAGTTTTCCAAAATTTTCTTTAGGGATTAAAAAAAACAAATTCTGAACTCTTGGTTCCGAAAGAACGAGTTTATTAACCAGTTTTTTCATGTAACATTAAAACGAGATAAAATAAAAGAAATATAAATTAAACAATTCAAATTTAAACAAGTTATTCTTCTTCCACATATTCTACATCTTCATAATTAGACAATAGATATTTTGCGTCTTTTTCTAGTTCAACAGACGCAGTTGGTCATTGGGACCTCAAATACGAAATTAAAGGATCCGATGTTATTAATAAATTATGCATGATATCTTCATTTGTCGAAAACCTCGAAAAAAACTGGTTAATAAACTCGTTCTTTCGGAACCAAGAGTTCAGAATTTGTTTTTTTTTAATCCCTAAAGAAAATTTTGGAAAACTACTGTGTGACATTTTAGCCAATTTAATTCCCTACAAAATGAGCCAAAGAAATAAAAAATCGGTTGAGAATTGACGGAGATACGGAATTTTGTCCGCAGAAAGGCAGTTCGAGCGCTATCGCTAATTAAACAAAATCGGATTGACACCGCAGTGGTACATGGTGGCAGCTAATTCTTTTTTTAATTTGTTTATTACATTCTTACCCACATTTCAAATGCCCAAACTGAGGATCGGGAAGAGTCGATAAAGTTTTATTAACTAATAAACAATAATATAAACGTAAAAAAAAAATAAATCGCGGTTTTGACGTTCTTCTTTATTTCTGAACGCTATTAGGTTCAGAATCATACATTAAATTGATATTTTAGACGGTTGTGGCAGTAGTAACCTCAGTAGACATTCCAAATTTTCAGCCCTTGTAAAATTGTATTTTAAACATTCTGACGTGTCAACAGATCGCCTGTTTTATGTTTCCGCTATTGCCCAGTGCCAATTGAAGATTTTACGTAAAAATAACTACTTAGATAAGCAAACTCTTATCAAATTAGTCCAAAAGATTGTTCTACTATGGTTTTCATCCAACTTTGTCACATAAAAGGATAGAAAAAAACCGTTTTGGTTGCAATTCAGGTATTTGATATTATAGCAAATTTAATCCCCTACAAAATGAGCCGAAGAAATCAAATATCGGTTGAGAATTGACGGAGATACGGAATTTTGACCTCAAAAAGTCACTTTGGAACCACTGTGCGACGTCTTACCAAACGCTCCACGGCATATTCTTAAACTGAAGTTATGGCTTATTATGCTTTCATCGACGCTACGGAATGTTTTGTTAATTTACATGCAATTATCTCTGTTATTAAGGCCCAATGGCAGAAACGTTCGGACACGTATTTACTTATTTTCGATATAGATTCATCGTGCCAAGGCTCATCAATATCGATGACTACCTCACTGTGGACTCCCCTTGTAAGTCGCGATACCGTGGTGGGGCCAGGACGTCACAATACTATAATTATATTTTTACTGTAAGTCCGCAGCATTGTTACTATTGTCTTGAATTTTTTTCAGATTTTTCAATTTGGTGCGCCGCAGTTAAAAAAATTAAAAACCGATTTTTTCGGCGTTTTTTCCGTATCAGGGTAACTTATACGTCGAACTGCTTCATGAAATAAGTGTTATATGTGATCTTCAATGTTTCTACATACCGCAAAGCAACATATGAATTAGAGAAATTGGAAAAACCGAATCATTTGAAATTACGCTATGCTCCTTACATTGAAAAGTATCAACCATATTTTTCAACGGTGTCAGCGGCGCAGTGTTAAAGTGTCGAGCTGCTAAACCAATGCAAACTTTTTGAACGTAGGTTCGAGCCTCGACTTACAAGTACCCCTTAGGTTAAGTTTTTTTTTCATTAACTATATATATTTCCTAATTATATGACAAAATAATCAATATTTATTTTCAAATGTTTTAAGACTATTTTAAAAACATATTAACCTGAAATATACGTAATAATGAGTTTGGATTGCTTTTTATGCCACCGTTTGTCTTGTCAAGTATCCTATCAATTACGGTATTGTTTAACATTTCCTACACTATATTAATATGTGAAGGTGGTTTTTAAATCTCTTACCTTTAACAATTATGGATGGATAACAACAAAAATCGTGTGTGGTGTATTCAATCTTCATCGCTGTCTTCGTTAATTACAGGTGTCACGTGTTCATTGTTGAATATTTTACTGAGAATTTCTGCAGGCCTTACAATTTTTGATAGGTATCGAGTATGTGACAAATAATAAATTATTGCAGCTATATGTGAACAGCACTCGATGGTACGATTACCATTTGCACATTCACAACAATAGCGTTTAATTCCGGAATAGCCTATTGAGTTTGGTGCATAATCAATATAACACCTGTGGGTTTTACTGTTAATATGTCGCGATCTTACTTCGAATTTAATAATATTATTTCTCTCTTTAAGACAACGAAGATTAATATTGTTCTCTTCATCCACCAATTCTACTAAATATGAGATTGCTTGAGACAATTGATAGGAGCCAGTAAACAGAATTTTGAGATCTTTCTCTGTCATTTCCGGAAAATCAAGAAGCTCGGTAGATGATAGTTGATTAAATGGAATCTTTCGTCTATTCCAATGTTGATTTTCCACTTCCACTGACAAAGAATTCTCAGTGGTTTTTTGAAATGACATTCTTTCTACTATTTCATCACAAAGTTCTACGTCCGAATTTAAGCGTTTCCCGAATGTATTATTTAAAAAACACGCTATTCTACAATATAAACTGACTTTTGGAAGTAACTTATTGTCCATTTGATGGTGGAGAAGTTTGTATTTTTGTCCTATGATGCCGTGAATTGCCTTGACTACTCAGCGAACTTTAGTAACGTGGCGGGATGCATTTGACTCTGCAGTCGTTAGCTGATTACGCTTGCCTTTTAACGCAGGCATGAGCACCCTGTAACCGCGTTCCTCTAAATAAGACGTTACGTCGCGAAACCCTCGATCAACAATACAAATATCCCCAGGTTTTAAAAGAGTTTGCAATCCATTTGGATCTCCCATTGCTATTTTCATAATTTGTGCATCGTTCAAGTTTGCACAAAAAGGGCCAAGAATTTCAACCACATAGCCGTTTGTGGTGCAAATCGTGAATGGTTTACACAAAGGTACTTTCTTTTGACCCGAATATGATTTTCGCTGGTATTTATTATTAGAACTTTTCTGATGCCGAATATAGGTTCCATCGAAAATCAGTGCTAATTGATCTGTTATACCATACAACTTTTTTGCAACAAGAGAGGTTTGATTTTCTATTAGGGTTTTTCGAGGAAGTGTCGCGAATCCAAAATAAGAAGGTAGAATGTCTTTTTCAAAAGAATTTATGACGGACCTACAAAAATCAGATACCTGTTGTTCGCGTTCTAATCCAAGAACTGCAGCTATCATACTGTTTGAATTACCAGTACGCAATTTGAACAAGAAAACAACAATAGCTTGTGTGACATTTCGCTGCTCAGAATTTCTCAAAGAAGTTATCATTTCCCGAAGTTTTATTAAGTTTTCCCACGTTAAACCGGTAAATACTTTTAACCGCTCTTCAGAAAGTGTAAAATCACCTATTGTATCTTTAATATTTGAATTATTATTAACGGAAAGGTATTCAAAGTAATTTCGTAATTCTTTGGTATCAATTATGTATTTTTAAATTCAGAACATCTTCTTGAAACAAACGGTTCTTTAATAAATGACCAGGACAGCACCGATTTCCTTTAGGAACATATAATCTTCGCATAATAAATACCTGCTTCCTTGTTTCTGCCGGTACATTCACGATATTTTTCGTAACACCACACACGAAACAGTACCTATGAGTGGAAATAATTCTAGCAAATGGCATTTCAATGTATTCTGTAGATACTTGTTCAACATTCCTCAAATCCATAAGAAACGATGGATCTTCTGTTGAGGAACACGATGGAGCAACAGATTCAGGTTCAGATTTTTCGGGTGAAGATTTGTCAGTTGAATTTTCGGGTGAAAGTATTTCGGTTGGAGATGTTCTGCGTAAAGATATTGCAGCTGATAAAGTTTCCGATGAAGAGGAGGGTTCAGCTGAAGAAGACGGACGAGCTGAAGAAGATGGTTCAGCTGAAGAAGATGGTTCAGCTGAAGAAGAGGGTTCAACTGAAGAAGACAGACCAACTGAAGAAGATGGTTCAACTGAAGAAGATGGTTCAGCTGAAGAAATGGTTTCAGCTGTCGAAAAAGATCCATCTCCAGAAAACGCTGTGACAGTAGATTCCTCAAACTGACGAAATTCCTGAGAATTTTCAGGATCGGAGGCGGTAGTCGTCGCTTCCTTGTACGTGTAAATGCGACACTTATTGCATAACATATCACCAATAGTTACCACTCTTTTCAGAATTTTGGAATACTTGACTGCATCAACTTCCGTCTTGATTTTCCGTATCTGACCATGCGATTTGCGAAGCAAAATATTACACCAAATACACTTAGCATGCAAGGTTTTCCTTTCAACAAATTGTACTTTCTCAGTCGACATATTGGACACACCCATAGATAAACGCACACCGACAAAACAATATTTAAAAACACTTAAAGAAGTTACACCAATTGTAGATATGGTAGGTGAAAGCAAGTCTAATTGAAAAGTTACTACAGATTGTAAAGCTTGGAGCTTCATTCAGTCAGTTTTCGAGTCATAAATTCATTATTATTTCAACGTACGGTGCTTATTAGCGTTCAAACGCACCAGACCCGTCTGCACAGATGTCTACTGGACGCAACTGTACCCGCAAAAGCTTCCTTCTTGCCCATTCCACAACGTAAGTTGGTTGAAACGGATTGTTTACTACATCGCGTATACGTATACGCTTTTCCTAGCTTGTGTGAGTTTACGCACACATTCAACGCCCGGTGAGACGGCAGCCTTAATGTACAATGTAAGCATAGAGACGGCAGTCTCCGCTTCGTAGATAATCTATCAGAATGGGACCGCAAAGATAAACACCATAAAAACACGAAACTGTATTGGTGGCTAGGCGACGGATTATGAGGGAAAGGAAAACAAGGCATGAGTGGAGGGTGTGCAAATGTGTATGGTATGCATGGAGTGAGTGAATGTACGCGTGACAGTGGCACGCTCCGGGCGCTGGCAATGAGTTAACAATTACTGTAGTAAGAACATATTTTATTAAGAACTACGTAGAAGGACACAGTTCAAACGGGCGTGTCCAGATACAAGATACATAGTGAAAGAAATGATAAAGTATTCTTTAGCACCTGAATGGAACGATGGAGGAAAAACAGGGCATACGCCAAGAAAGTGTTCATAGAAGAATTTAAAAATATAAGCATTTTTTTTTTATTAATACCCGTTTTCTATGCTGTGATTCACTTTAGTGCCTATACAATGTTAAGCGGGAAAAAACGAGTTCCAAAGAACAAAAATATACTCAGGAAAGTGTTCGCACAAAGGTGCAATAGTAGTTTAAACGAAAAGACTGTTAGTACCCTAAATAGGGCCTTTAGTCTATATTAATGAGTATGTGACTGTTATTCATTTGATACGTTATAATTAGGTATATTAAGGTTATTATATTTTTTGTTGGCTAATAAACGTATTGTTAAAAAAAAAGTGTTAAAGTGTCGAGCTGCTAAACCAATGCAAACTTTTTGAACGTAGGTTCGAGCCTCGAACTTACAAGTACCCCTTAGGTTAAGTTTTTTTTTCATTAACTATATATATTTCCTAATGTTGCGTATATTTATTAATTAGGAACAGGTTAAAGCAAATAATAAAGTCTTTAATTATATTATTTTGCACAGACGCCACGTGTATCACAGAAAGAGAATACTGAGACTGGTACACAAACGAAAAAGACCATAGGCTGTGGAAATAAAAGGTGTGACATAACCTAGAACCATAGGAATAAAACTAAACTGGCGCCACCTGGCATACTAATGTCACTAACCATAAACTAAATTACTACAGAATGAACAAAGCTATTTACAACACTCCCACTCTTTGTTCACTTACATCGAGTATTGATACTGACTTTCGATTTGAACAAAACTTATCGCGTGGCAAAGCCTTTGTCAAGAAATCCGCCAACTGTTTTTCAGAAGATACATACTGTACAGATATACTTTGATTCTCGACACATTCTCGAATATAATGAAACTTAATGTCTATATGCTTTGTTAACTTGTGGTGTTCAGAGTTTTTCACCAAACGAATTGCACTTTGGTTGTCCACAAAGAGCTTAATGGGCTCATCAGAGATTACTTGAAGCTCAGTCAACATCATTCTCAGCCACATTGTTTGCTGGGCTGCTGATGAAGCTGCAATGTATTCCGCCTCTGTTGTGGATTTGCTTACGCATCCTTGACGGTGCGATGACCAGGTAACCGATGCTCCAGCCAGAATACTGATATATCCCGTTGTAGATTTCCGAGTTTCTTCATCTCCAGCAAAATCAGCATCCGAGTATACCAAAAGTTCATCATATTTGCCTTGATAACAAATACCGTAGCTCCTAGTTCCTGCGATGTATCGCATAATTCTCTTCACCGCCGTCCAGTGCGCCTCAGATGGATCATTTAGAAATCTGCTCACTTGACCCACCGCAAAAGAGATGTCTGGCCGTGTTACTATGGCAAGAAATATCAAACTTCCCACGGCCTCTCTATATGGTACATTCGAAGTCGTCTTACAGCTTTTGTCTTGACTTGCACTCTGCAACTGTGTATTTGGATCTGCTGGCGTCGCCTGTGGATTGCAATCTTGCATGTTAAATTTGTTTAGAACTCGTTCAATATATCCCTGTTGAGCAAGAAACATTCTTCTATTTTTCTGTGGTGTTCTGCGGGTTATATACTAAGTGTAGTATATTAATAATTAATTGATATATGTATATTTTACTGTCGTACAAACGTCTACTGCTCATGCCGGTTCCTGAGCTACTGCTCCCCACTCTCTTAGTTACCTTCGCGTCGCTAATGGATACATAGTTCCCTAATTTGCCGTTCATACATCACAACTTCCTCCCTTTTTAATTAACTCTTATCCTACCGTTTTCTTTAATCGCTCGGAACGACGTAAGCTTTTAGGCGTTCCGTTCGCAATTATCTCGCTATCCCTCACCTTGCTATGGTTTTCCGTAGCCAACTGAATCAGCTGATCGACATGCCGTTTCCAGATTCTTCCCGGTGCAATTTCTACTCCAAATGTAACTGGTGACATTTTCTTGACTATCGTGCCTTGTCTTCGCTTGCTATTACGTACGCTAAAATCGTCTACCATCACCGTGTCGCCAATCTGGAAATTAACATTTCGACTGCTTTTTTTTCCGGCTACTTGTGCCGTCTGCTTGGCTATCACATTGTCATTCACATCTGGTATTAATAAGTCAAACCTCGTTCGTAATTCCCGCTTATAAACCATATACGCCGGTGTCCTACCTGTTGTACAATGTTCTGTTGACCGATAGTCAAATAAGAAGATATTTATCGCATCATCGAGTGGTTTACCGCTTTTGACAATTTTATCGACTTTGTTCTTAAATATTCCTACAAAATTCTCAGCTGCACCATTCGTCGCAGGATGGTGTGGTGCTGTGTAACTTTGCTTAATACCGTTATGTTTACAAAAGCTTTGAAATTCTACACTTGTATATTGAGTTCCATTATCAGTGACTAAATGTCTTGGTAAGCCAAATCGCGCTAATATTTTCTTAAACGCTTCCAGAACTTTCGGTACCTGGGTGCACTTGTGCATATTAACAATTTCCGGCCACTTCGAATAAGCGTCAATAACTAACATAAACATCTGGCCATGGAATGGACCTAAAAAGTCAGAATGAATTCTACTCCACGCTTTATCCGGATACGGCCACGGTGTTAACGGAACACTCGGAGGCTTCTTACTCTCTTGTGCACATATTTTACATGATGCCGCCACTTTTTCGATGTCGCTGTCTATGTTTGGCCACCACACATATGATCTGGCCATCATTTTCATTTTTACTATGCCAAAATGCGATGCATGTAATTCTTGCAGCACTTTTACTTTCACTGATTCTGGGACTACCACCCTGTATCCCCACAATAAACATTCTTTTTCAATAACTAACTCGTCTCGTTTCGCATAAAATTTTTGTTCATCGTTACATAGTTCATTCGCTCTCGGCCACGTGCCTTTTACATACCGCACAATTTTGCTTAGTACCATATCACGTTTTGTTTCTTTTGCAATCTCCGCCGCGTTTAATGTGTCCAACGTTTCCATAATATAATTTATTGCTGTGAATTCTTGGTGAAATATCGAAGTTGAATCGTCAATTGGAAGTCATGAGAGTGCATCACAGTTACCATTCTGCTCCGAGCGGATATATTGTATTTTATACGAAAATCTAGAAAGGAAATATGCCCATCTTTGCAATCGACTCGTTACTGTCAATGGAATTTCTTGCTTATGGCCAAAGATAAAAACTAATGGTTTGTGATCGGTTCTTAGTGTTATTTCTTTCCCATAAATGTAATTATAAAATTTTTTGAAACCGAATACGATCGCGCTGGCTTCCTTATCAATAATTGCTCGATTCAATTCTTTCTCCGGTATTACTTTAGATGCATAAGCTATTGGTTTCTCTGTCTTGTCTTTATATCGATGAGACAGTATCGCTGCTAATCCATACGCCGATGCGTCGCATGATAAAATAATTTCTTCATTCGGGTCGAAATGCGCCAGCAAGCGCGACGATGTTAATTCTGCCTTAACCCACTCGAATGCGTTTGTACACTCTTTTGTCCATCTAAAGTTATCTGTTTTCGTACACTCGTAAAGTGGTTTTAATTTTCCAGCCCTATCTGGTAAAAATCTCGCATAATATGTAATTAAGCCTAGAAATGAATCTAATTGTTTTTTATTTGTCGGCGTCGGCGCCTCCAGCATTGCTTTAATTTTCGTCTTGGATTTGTGTAATCCGTCTTTGTCAATTACAAACCCGAGAATGTCTAAGCGCTCTTTGAAGAATTCACACTTCTTAATATTTACCTTAAACCCGCTATCTTCGAGGCGCTCAAATACCGCATAGAGTGTTTTTAAATGATCTTCATCATTTCTAGCTGTACAATATATATTGTCTAAATATGGGATCACGCCATCAATTCCTGCTAGGCATTGCTCGATTTTCCGCTGGAAATCTCCCGGCCCCGACGCGATACCCTCCGTCATTTTTGTGTACCTATAAAGACCCTTATGCGTTATTATTGTTAAATACTTCCGACTGCTTTCCTCTACCGGGATCTGCATGTATGCATGTTCTAAATCGATTTGCGAGAAACTTTTGCCGTTACGCAGCGCCATAAAAATTTCATCGATTAACGGTATCGGGTGTCGATCTCTTACTAACCACGGATTTATCGTTAATTTAAAATTACCGCAGATTCTAACTCTCATGTCAGATTTTATCACAGGTACTATCGGCGTAACCCATTCGCTCACTTCGACTTTCTGAAGATGCCCCAACTTGACCAGTCTATCAATTTCCTCCTCAACCTTACTCTTTAACGCAAATGGCAAATGTCTTGCCTTAAGGGCCACTGACTGTGCATCTTCTTTTAGTACTAGTTTGAGCATTCCCTTGTTATATAAACCCGGCCCGTCGCCAAACAATTTCGGAAATTTCTTCGGAAATATTTTCGATGCGCTTTCTAAATCAATTTTGTTACAATAGCTGAATTGGTCATTTAACTTCAATGGCAATGGCCATAGTCCAAAGACTTTTAGCCATTGTCTACCTATTAACATCGGACCTTTGTTTTTCATAACTACTATCCGTAGTGTAGCCTCCCGAGCTCCTAACTTTACGTTTAAATTCTCTAGGACCCCTTCATGTTCTAATGGAACTTTGCCGTACGCTTTTAATGGATTTATCATTGGTTTCATTTCGATCAATGGAAAGAATTTATTTTTATCATCTTTTGAAATTATTGTCAAGTACGTCCCTGTGTCTACTTCCATTTCTAAATTCTTACCATTTACTAACAAATTTAAATACATTGGATCCGCTTCTAAATTTTCGTTTACAGTTTCTATGCTACTGACCATAGCTTTCCGTGATCCTTTGTCACCGTCCACCATGAAGAAATCGTACGTTGCCTCTTCTTCCTGATGATCTTCTGCCTCGGTCTCTTTCTGCCCAAAATGTTGGACTGCTTCTTTCTGCGAATGGCATACCGCTTCCAGGTGTCCTTTTCGTTTACACACGTTGCATGTATTGAAACGATGGTAGCAATCTCTCGCCCAGTGGTTCGCCTTTCCGCAACAATAACACGATGAACTTCTTGTATTCTGTGCTCTTACGCCGTTGCTCGTCGTTCGGCTTCCTCTGTTTATGGGACGCGTATTGTTGTATCGTTGTCCTCGTCTATTGTCATACCCCGTACCTTTTCCCCTTGTGCTTGAATTCCCTTGCCAGTTACCTGATTTTGATTTTCCTTGTATCATATTTACATTGGCTTGTTCCGTTGGTTCTCCGCTTAATTTGTTAGTCAGTACCGCATTTTTCTCAGCTGCTTCCATCGCGGTTGCGATTTTGTAGGCTGTATCGCATGTTAGCTTATCTTCTCGAAACAGCGCAGTTTTTATGTCATGGTTTTTGAGTCCACACACTAATTGGTCACGTAATGCTATTGATGCGTCGCTAAAATTACAATTTATTGACAGGCTTTTTAGTCTTGCAGTAAATTCTGCTACTGATTCTGTTTCCGCTTGTTGAGCTTGATAAAACTTGCATCTTTCCATCGTCTCTGATGGCTTGGGACTCAAATGATCTTGTAATAATTTTACGATGTCAGCGAATGATTTTGTACTCGGTTTATGCGGTGCACACAAATCGCGAACTAATTTATAGGTTTTGGAGAGATGGCGGAGACGGAAGACCGTGAGTGATAGTTTTCGCAAATAATAAGAAGGAAAATACATAGAGAAGAGGGGAAAAGGGACGAAGTCTTAGTAGAAGGTAGACGAAAGAAGCGGTAAAAAAAAATAGATAATAGGTTTTAGGGAAAATAATTGAAATCCTAAAACACTGGAAATACAACGTGAGTGGTCACTGAGAGGTTAAGCTGGACGGAAACGTCCGCCCTCTGGGCGACCTGGAAGATGGAACACTAAAGGAAAAAGTGATAAGGAACGTGAGAAGACCATGGGGAAAAAACACAAAATTAGCAAATGAAGAAAATAAAGAAAACAGCCCAATGAGTAATGAAGAGATCAAGATGAACAAAGAAAGTGGAACACAAGATAGTGAGCTCAAGATAACAGCCAATAATAAAAAAAGGAAGTCGATGAATATGGAAGGCGAAAATTGGGACGGTAAGAAAATAAAAGACAGCACAATGAATATAAGAATAGATAATCAAGAGGAGACAGACACAGATGGAAATACAATAGAAGTAAGAAAAGACATACAAACCTCAGAACCGAAGGAAAAAAATGTAAATAAGTGTGACTCTTATGATTGGAACTCAAATAGAGGGGAATACCTCGTTACAATCATCCTGAACAAAGATAAAACAACCACCAACAAGAAAACTAATTTACTAAAAATATATAAGATATTAATGGATTCTGGGATAAAATTCCAGGGACTGAAAATGGTCGGTTTTAACAGAGCCGAAGTGGCCTACAAAAGTAAAGAAGAAGCAAATAACATATTGGAAAAGAGCAGACTAAAACCTGAACAATATAGTGCGTATATCCCTAACAGATGGAAGTATAGAAAGGGAATAATATACGAATGGCACGACTCAATAGAGGAATTGAAGAAGCAACTCAAGAAAGGACAGGGGACTTTCACATTAGAAAGATTGAAGAAGAGATGCGTGAAAGACGGAAAGGTAACGTGGGAAGATGGAAAGACCATCCTAATCAAAATGCAGGGAGAATCCCTACCCACTAAATTGTTAGTGGGTTTCGGACATGTTTGGATAAATGTAAAACCTTTCGTGGAATCAGTGAAACAATGTTTTAATTGTTTTAAATTTGGGCACGTTCAAAATGTATGTAGAACAATAGAAAAAAAATGTTTCGTATGCACAAAACCCTACCATGGACAATGTATGGAAAGCCCTACCTGCGCCAACTGTAAAGGTAAACACCTCAGCGTGGCAAAGGATTGTCCAATATATCAGAAAGAGGCAACTATCAAGAAAATAATGGCTCAGAAAAATATATCATACAAAGAGGCAGCAGACAAAATTAGAAAACAAGAAACATTTGACAGATATGGGCAAAACAGAGGATGGATAGAAGATGAAGACGAAGAGGATTTGGGAAACTGCGATTTCCCAACTCTAAAACGTATAAAGAAAGTGGAATACTGGGAGAACCTAGAGTACCCGATGGAAAAAGAAATGGAAAAACTAAGAAGGGCGTGGGAAAAAAACAATGAACAATGTAATTTCGTCAGGAGAGAAGAAACTGGCGGAGACAACAGAAAAATAGAAAGAATTAACCTCAAACAAGACAAACATAAGTGGGGACATGGAAGTCGGACATTAATAAATAATGAAGAGTTTAAAGAAAAAAGAAGAACCCCCGATCAAGATTACACAATAAGGATGAGAAGAGAAAGTAGCGATAATAACAACAATAACAATAGTAACAAAAATTACACGGATAAAAAACCCAACAGACAGACCTTCGAAAACGGAAATGAAGAAATGAAAAGGTTCCAAATCATACCGAGATCCCAGAAGTTGGCCAATGAGGAGGAAAATAATCTGTATAAGGAAGTTGCTCCTAGAAGTTACTGGTATCCGCCAAATGAAATGGAAGATAGAGGGATAGAGTATGAAGGAAAAAAGACCAGGAAAGAAAACAGG
This sequence comes from Andrena chrysosceles, assembly GCA_963855975.1. Lineage (NCBI taxonomy): Eukaryota > Metazoa > Arthropoda > Insecta > Hymenoptera > Andrenidae > Andrena > Andrena chrysosceles. The sequence goes on along the minus strand of OY979767.1, from coordinate 75,808,914 downwards.
GAAAGAACAGAAAGAACAGATAAGAGGAGAAACCAAACGGAGGAAGAACTGCTAGAAGAATTAGTTAAAATCATAAGGGAGAAAAACTTGATACAAAAACTGAACTCCAAGTTAGAGGAAGAAAAAAATAGAGATAACAATAGAGAAACAAATATTGGAGGAAAAAAGGAGCCCAGACAACACAATAAAACGAACAAAGAAAGAATCACTAAAATACAAGAAGAGGTGATAAAGACCTACAAGGAAAAGGAAAATTTCAGCAGGGATATAAGAATTTATGCAGAACATACATGTCCGAACGAGTCAAATAGAGAAGAAGAAGAAGAAGAAATGGACATGTCATCATACACCAATGAAGAAATGGGAAAAGAATGGAAGATGAACGAGGACAACGGAGGAGAAGAAGACACGGACAACACAGACGTGGAGATCGCGAGCGTAGGAACGGTAGAATGGCTGGAAGAGGTGAAAACGGGGGATGAGCACTCGGATGGATACGAGACTTTAGAAAAAGAGAAAAAGAAGGATGAAACCAAAGGAACAACATACTCAGTAAGAGAAGAGGTAAGAATAAAAGTAGAAAACAAACTGAATAAGGAAAGAAAAAATAGTGGTGGGACAAAGCAGATAAAAAATACAGAAGACTGAACATCAATCTCAAACAAATAAATAAGTAGTTTGTAAAAATAAAAAACTAGTAGATATATAGGAGATAATAACGATCAAGAATAAATTCGGGAATGGGGGATAAAAATGAATCAAGCGTATTTGGGACATGGAATGCTAGAAGTATAAAAGGGAAAATAATAGAATTGAAAGAAAAAATCAAGACATATGATCTAATCGGAATTACTGAAACATGGCTAACAACCAAAGACGGCCTTAATATCGATGGGTATAATATAGTGAGAAAGGATAGGAGTAGAAACAGAAAAGGTGGAGGAATAGTGATAGCAAGCAAAAGTAATATAAATATTAAGGTCAGAGAAGATGTAAAATGGGTAGAAAATAAAACAGAAACATTAGCCGTGACAATTAATATGGATAACAAAGAAACAGATATTATAGTTGTTTACAGAGACCCAAATTACACGCTAAACAAGGAAGAATGGAGAAAACTTTTTACAAACAGAAGATACAACACAGAAACAATAATTATGGGAGATTTTAATGCAAAGAACAAATTATGGAATTGCACGACCAATGACAGAGACGGTACCATACTAGGGGAAACCATTGAAGAGCATGACATGTTCATAACAAATGAAAATACGACATCAAGAATAGGATCGGGCAAGTACAGACCATCAAACATAGATCTTATAATAACCACGTTCAATATATTTCAGAACTCTGATGTCATCGAGGAAGGGGAAACCTTAGGTTCAGACCATCAGATTATAGGACTACATGTTACAAAAAGTATCATAAGAAAAAATAAAAAATCATTTACAACGAGGAAGTTTGCGAAAGATAATATTGACTGGAAAATGTTTCAAATGATCCAAATAAGAAACAAGGACTCACTACTAGAGGAGATCAGTAGATGCTATGGAACAGAGGAGAAATGCGATAGGTTTACAGAAAACATTGAGAAGGCCTTATTAGATGCAAGCAAAGAAAAACGGGAAGAGCAAAGAATGGATGAGGGAGGAGACAGGAAGAAGAATGAAAACACAAATATGCGGACACTCGGTCCAAAAAAATACCCTTGGTGGGATGAAGAGTGTAGGAACAAGAAAAAGGAAAGACAAAAGGCAGCAATAAAATTTGCCAAGAATCCCAATGAGGATAACTGGAACACCTACAAAGAAACGGAAAAGGAAGTAAAGGAAACGATAAAAAAAAAGAGAAACAAGGCATGGGAGGAGATGGCATCGACAATTAATTACCGATCACATGGTACAGAAATATGGAGGAAAATACGAAATTTACAGAAAGGTTTCGACAAAAATAGTATAAATAAAAACATATCGATAAAGGAAAGAGAAGAGTTGGAGGAAAAGGAAATTAAGAAGCTACTCCAAGAGAACCATTGCAGGAGTGGAAATATACGGACATATATGAACAACGGGGATGACACAGGAAACAACAAATGGAACCGAAGTATCACAACAAGAGAAATAGAATGCGCTATAGAAAACGCCAACAACAAGTCAGCACCAGGAGAGGATGGAATAGATTATAATGCATTAAAAAAACTTACTCCAGATTACGTAGAAATTATGAGAGAGTTGTATGAAGAAATTTGGAAATATCAAGTTATCCCCAAGAAATGGAAAGGTGCGATAGTGATTTTCCTGGATAAACCGAACAAAAAAGCTCTAAGGCCCATCTCTCTTACGGCGTGTATGGGCAAAATCTTAGAGAGAGTCATAAATAACAGGCTGACCAACTGGGCTGAACAGAACAACATCATGGACAAGAAACAAAACGGCTTCAGAAAGAAACGATCCACTATAGATAACCTGGCAATTTTGACTAGTGATGTGAGAAGAGGTTTTGAGTACATGCGAGACACGTTAGCTGCTTGTATAGATGTCAAGTCGGCATACGATAACGTCGATCACGACACACTTATCCAAAAATTAATACAGAAGAAATGTCCAGAAAAGATTACCAGCTTTGTAGAAAATTGGATTACAAACAGAGAGATAAAATGCATTAGAGGGTACTCAGAGCCAGTGAAGGGAACACAAAAGAAAGGATTGCCACAGGGAGCAATACTAAGCCCGATCTTGTATAATATATATACGGCAGATATATCAAACAATATAAACCTACAGCAGGTTAATATGTTGCAATATGCGGATGACATCGTGGTATACACCACAAGTAATGCGAGAGAGCTAAACAGAAGAGTACTTGAAGAAGCAATGGGGATAATAATTAAAAATTTAAACAACATTAAACTGGATATTGCTGAAGATAAAACCAATCTAATTAACTTTTCTAGAAAGAATAAATCATCTAGGAGGGAAAAAGCTATGATTATGGTGAAGGGACGGGAAATTAAAGAAGAGGAGAATATTAAATTCCTAGGAATCACGTTGGACCGACAACTGAAGTTTGAAACACATACAGAACTAATGGCTCTGAAAGCCAAAAGGAGACTAATCATGTTGAAATACATAAGTCATATAAAAAAGGGTGCCGATCCCGAAACGATGATACTATTATACAAGTCACTGGTTAGATCAGTGATAGAATATGGGATGCCTATTTATTTCAATAATAGCAATAAGAACAATAAAATAGAAGATACAGTGAAAAAAATACATAATGCCGGAATTAGAACGGCGATGGGCTATAGGATGACTACTCCGACCAATGTGATGACTGTGGAAGCGGGTGAAATGGATATTATGAACAGAAGCAAACTTATAACTCAAAGATATATAACCAACCAAAGGTATAAGAGGGAAAGTGAACCACTAGAAGCTATTAAACACCTAGCAGAAACTATGAACGAGAGGGGCAACGATACACAGATCAATATATTACAAGCGTGGAAAGACACTATCTTTCTAGAGGAAATAATGGAAAAGGAAGAGGACAATATAGATACACTACGAGAAGATGAATCAGAAAAAGAAGAGGATATCAACATTGACGATCTCATCGAATGGGACGCGGGAGGTTTGAGGGATGAAGTAACGAGACAAGATGGTAATATACTGATTCAAGAGATCAAAGAGAAAATGGGCATCAATATGGACACAGAGGTTGAAATATATACAGACGGATCGAAAATGAAGGATGCAAATTCTAATGGAGTGGGAATAGTAATTGCGGAAAGAAATGACGGAAATAAAATATGGCAGGACAGAGGTTTTGGAATCAATAAGAATGCGACAATATATACGACGGAAGCAATAGCCATCGAAAAAGCTATTGAATATGCGACTGAAGAATGGAGGGAAAAAGATGTTCTGATTTTAACGGATTCAATGAGCGTGATCAAGGGAGTTAGTAGCTACGAGGTACACAAAAACAGGAAAGAACAAGATAATAGGACTGGAAGAATAAGGAAACTTTTGCTGGAGAGAGAGAGACAACACAAGAGAGAAAGGAGCGGTGCGGAACAGTACACTGGAAAAATCAGAATAGCATGGGTCCCTGCACATACAGGTATAGAGGGAAATGAAAGAGCGGACAAAAAAGCAAAAGAGCAAACGGCTGAAAATGCAGAAGTCCAGTGGAAAATACCGATGGAGGACTGTAGAACAGCACTAGAGGAGAGAGCATGGGATAAGTCAACCAAAGATATGAGGGAAGAAGGAAAGGAGAAAGGAGTCAAATATTTTAATTTAAAGATAAATAATACTGGGAAAAGGAAACCGTGGTTTAAGAAGATAGGAAATATAGAAAGAAAAACTATAACCACACTCAACAGACTGAGAGCAAACCATTACAATCTGGCGGAATCCCTGCATAGGAAAGGGATAATAGAATCTCCAGAGTGCGAATGCGGGGAGGGAATTGAAGACATTAACCATGTACTATGGAAGTGTAATAAATATGAGGAAGTGAGAGGGGAAATGATAGACAAAATGACGTCAAAAGGCGTCAAGGAGGGAGATGAAATTATGGAGAGAATAAATGAGACTGAACCTAGTATAGCTAGATTAGTGGTAGGTTTTTTAAATAAAATAAAAAAAGATATATAACGCAATATTGGAAATGGATAAGTACAAAAATGTGCCTAGTGATTGATAGATAAGTTAAGGTAAATGAAACATAACACGGGTAAAGGATGAAACAGGGGCTCTTAAGGAGCAAACGGAGAAAAGGGGAAAACTTAAAATAAAAGACTGATTACTATATTAGACTATATTATATTAAGTTATAGATATAGAAACATAAGTACATGTAAACTGAATGTAATATACAATAGTATAAGAAAAATTACATGTAATGTAGCATAAACTAATTAGGATAAGCACACTAAAACAATGTGATGTTTAAACCAAATAATGGATGTAGAATGGGATGTTTGAATGATGAGATTATTGTTCATTGGGCTGTATAAGTAGAAAACTTGAAATGCCATCTAGTAGGGAACTATGTAACCTGAAAGAAAATAAATACCCTTACCTTATTTATAGGTTTCGGGGCTTATTTTCGTCAACAATAATGCAGTTTGTTTCTCTTCCTTAATATCGTGTGCTATAAAATATAATTCTAGTCTCTCCGTATATGTTTCCCAGTCATCTTTTCCCAGGTAAAATTCTAATTTTGTACTGGTGCTTTCGACCATTGTGTGCGTTACCTTTAACACCTCGTTTCTGTTTTCCAAATTGTCCTCCTTTTGTCCTCCTGCTTTGTTTACTTCGGCAATATGCGCACGAAGAATTTTACGTAGCTCGTCTATGCTACGATTTTCGTTGAAGCTTACTTGTACTCGCGTTAGGATTTTTATTATTTGTGTTTTTTTAAAATTATAAATCCACGCCGTTGTCGTATAATCAATGGGTTCCTCGTTACTGTCCGACATTCGTATTTAACACTTCTGGCACTTTCCTGTTCTTCACTATTCTGTTGCACCATTCACGCGTTACGTATTCGCAGCACACCTTTTCCTTTACATATAACTTTATTTCCGTATACTATATCAACTGTGTTACTAGTGAGTTCAAAATGACCTCGTCGCCAGAATTGTGGTGTTCTGCGGGTTATATACTAAGTGTAGTATATTAATAATTAATTGATATATGTATATTTTACTGTCGTACAAACGTCTACTGCTCATGCCGGTTCCTGAGCTACTGCTCCCCACTCTCTTAGTTACCTTCGCGTCGCTAATGGATACATAGTTCCCTAATTTGCCGTTCATACATCACATTTTCCTATCTCGTTTAATTTCTATCCCAACGAAACAGTTTGAATGATCAATCTTGATCTCAAACTGTGAACCGAGTTCCTGTATTAGATGTGCTAATGTATCAGAACAAGTACTCATCAGCACACCATCATCCACACATAGCGCCAGCCAAATCTCCACTCCATTAAGTATTCCTCGATACACGCATTTGTCTGTATCTAATGGTTTTAAATTGAATAAATTCAGGAACTTACAGAATTTCTGACTCCAACATCGTGGAGACTGCTTGAGTCCATATAGACTTTTTCTCAGTCTACAAACCATTTCTGGATCTTCGCTTTGGAAACCCTCTGGCTGCTTCATATAGATCTCCTCCGTCAGATCGCCATAAAGAAATGCGGTCTTTATGTCGAACTGCAGAATTTCCATATCGTAGATTGTTGCAAGTGCCAGAAGAACTCTAATTAAATCGTACCGAATTACTGGAGAAAACGTTTCCGTGTAATCAATTCCTGCTTTTTGTGAATATCCCTTAGCGCATAATCGCGCCTTGAAACGTTCAATTTTCCCATCTGGTCTTCTCTTAATCTTGTATACCCACTTGCAATCTACAATTTTCCGATCTGGAGGTGCAGGTGACAATGTCCAAGTTCCATGTTTGTTTAGCGAGTTTATTTCCTCCTTCATAGCACCACTCCATTCCCTGGCATTTTCACCAGTAACAGCTTCCTGATACGTTTGAGGTTCATCATATACTGCTGCACATGCAATGTCAATAGCTACCTGACATGCATCAAATCGGTTTGGTGCCTTAAGAGTTTTCCTGTCACGAAGTGTAGGACCTTTCTTCGCTGACTGCTGTGATGTATTTTCTTCCCCGACTTGCTGTTCACTGCTCCCCTGTTGATCTTCATCTGGTTGATTGTTTTCATGTACATCTTCCATTGATGGATAAATCACGCATTCTGGATCGCTGACTATCGCTCCTGAGGTATTCCCCTCATTAAATACTACATCTCGGGCTACTTTGACTTTTCTTGTATTCGTGTTGTACAGTCTATAATTCGTGCTGTATCCATCGTAGCCAATGAAGATGACTTTCTCAGCTTTTCCGTCGAATTTAGTACGAGCAATCTTGGGTATGTGGACATAAGCCTCCGCTCCAAATTTCCGCATGTGTTTAAGAGTTACTTTCTTGCCAAGAAACTTTTCAAATGGAGTCATGTTATCGTTTTTCTTGCTTGGTCGTCTGTTCAGTATGTAGACACTTGTGTTTACTGCTTCTGCCCATAAAATCTCCGGAAGATTTGCATCGATGAGCATAGTCCGTGCACATTCCACAATTGATCGATTTTCACGTTCGATTCGACCATTCTGTTCTGCACAATATGGTGCAGTCCTTTCAGCAATTATTCCAGTCTTCTTAAAATGTTCAGCAAACTGCTCATTAATATACTCACGTCCATTGTCACTTCTGAATGCTTTTATCTTGTTACCTGTCTGTCTCTCAATCATCCTCTGAAACTGTAGAAATGTTTCAAATGTATCGCTTTTAGACTTCATGAAATACACAAACCGATATGAAGTACATTCATCTTTGAATAACAAGAAATAGTTTGCACCACCGAGCGATGTAACTGGCATCTTCCCACAGACATCTGAGTGTATAATTTCTCAAGATTTACAAACACGTGCATTCAGAGTGGTATGGAATGGCAATCTATGTATCTTACCAGACTGACAAGATTTACAAAACAGATTATCGATACTTGTCAATTTTATTCCTGGTATTAAACCCTGACTGGCCATTTCTTTAAAACTATTTACACCTGGATGACCTAATCTGTCATGCCATAGCTTCACTGTTGCTTCTGTCACTGTATTTGCCTGCTCGACATTTTTCTCCTTAAACAGCATCTTGTAGCATTGGTTAGCCATTTTAATGCCCGTAGCAATAACCTTTTGGTTCCGTACCTCAATTTTACTGTCATCGAATGTAACCTTGAATTGTCTACTCGTAACAGCTCCCACTGAAAAAAGGTTTTTCTTTAATTTAGGTACATATAGCGTATTTTCCAATGTGCGAGGCTCCCACTGTCCATTAACTAGTGCCAGAACTTTTACTGTGCCAATGCCTTCTGCTTTTACAAACGAGTTGTCACCTATCTGAACAACATTAGACGAACCATGTATTGACCGAAGTTCTGTAAACATTTCCTTATGAAAAGTCATATGTTTTGACGCTGCACTGTCTGCAAGCCACATGTTCTCACACCCGGAGACTGAAATGTTCTTAAATTCGGCACTCAAGGCAACATCCTTCACATTATCTTTCGAGCTGTCGTCTTGGTCGTCTTTTTTCATCTTGTTTTCTTTCCACTTGTAGCAGTTGCGCTTCATGTGACCAGCCTTTTTGCAATAAAAACACACGACACTCGACTTGCTAGTCGACTTTGCTTGATCAGCACTTTTTCCACCTTTAGGAGTTCGAGGGCTTGTATTTTTCTTCTTTACGTTTAACGTTGCAAATGCCGTTTCTATATCTTCATCCTGCGTAAGTCGCTTCTCTTCCTTGAGGAGACGAGAGGTTAGGTTTTCGAAAGTCTGTTTCGTCTCGTCGTACGAATCCCATGCGTTTATGAACGCACCATAACTGTTCGGTAAGCTTTCGAGTGTTTTTGCAATTTTATCCACGTCGGTAACACGCTCACCTACATCTGCTAGTGCCAAGGCCATCGACTCAATTTTACTAATATGTTGAGCGATACTCTCGTTTGATTGCATTTTATAACTAAAAAACTGCTGCTTGAGTGTTACCTTATTTACCGAACTGCGCTGTTCATGCACACATTTGAGACGACTCCACATCTGCGCTGCTGTATCGCATGCGACGACAGTTTGTAATTGACTGTATTCCAAGCCCGTAGAGATGAACAACATGCCCTTTGAATTACTTTCATCCCATGCCTTCCTTTTCTCTACTTCAGTCACTGCCGGCCGAACCATGCTGCCGTCGACAACGTCCAGAATTTTCTCTGCACGTAGTATAATTTCCATTTGGAATTTCCATAGCTGGAAATTACTTCCGTCGAACTTTTGTATGTGAAAATTCTTCACTTTTTCCATCCTCCCTGAGAGTATCCTTTATGCTCTTCTCACTTGAGAATCCGAGCTCTCACAAAGAGAATGGTCGAGTCTCTAAAAAAATGGCGTCTTCCGCGAGACAGACCCTTTTATTTCCGTACTGACCGCACGAGCGTTTCACTGTTCCTTTCTAATTCACGCACTGACCCGCACTACTGGGCCCATAACCTGTTGCGTATATTTATTAATTAGGAACAGGTTAAAGCAAATAATAAAGTCTTTAATTATATTATTTTGGAAATAAAAGGTGTGACATAACCTAGAACCATAGGAATAAAACTAAACTGGCGCCACCTGGCATACTAATGTCACTAACCATAAACTAAATTACCACAGAATGAACAAAGCTATTTACAACACCTAATTATATGACAAAATAATTTTTATATATATTTCCTAATTATATGACAAAATAAATATTTATTTTCAAATGTTTTAAGACTATTTTAAAAACATTAACCTGAAATATACGTAATAATGAGTTTGGATTGCATTTTATGCCACCGTTTGTCTTGTCAAGTATCCTATCAATTACGGTATTGTTTAACATTTCCTACACTATATTAATATGTGAAGGTGGTTTTTAAATCTCTTACCTTTAACAATTATGGAAGAATAACAACAAAAATCGTGTTGTTGTTATGCTACTATTTAGCCTTTTCGTCTATTAGATCTTACGATTCTCTGTTTTTTCAAAATATATGTTAGAATTCCTGTCACGGCTTCAATGTGCAATGGGAAAAGCCAATCATGATTGTTCGATTGATAAGGCATGTTTGGAACAGTGCGATGGGGACCGAGGAAGGATGTTTATGCTAGAGTCTCGAGTGTGTCAGGAGTGTGAGGTCTGAATGGTTTCTCAGAATGCACGTAGAAGATTTGGATAACTGAAGTGCGTGTCTAGAGTGTATGCTGTGGATGTGGAACGCGGGCAGCGCAACAGACGAATGCACAAGGGTAGTCTAGTAAAGAGTGTCATAGAGTTCGCGTCGTCGTGGCTTTGGTCTTTACAATCTGTAGTAACTTTTCAATTAGACTTGCTTTCACCCACCATATCTACAATTGTTGTAACTTCTTTAAGTGTTTTTAAATATTGTTTTCTCGGTGTGCGTTTATCTATGGGTGTGTCCAATATGTCGACTGAGAAAGTACAATTTGTTGAAAGGAAAACCTTGCATGCTAAGTGTATTTGGTGTAATATTTTGCTTCGCAAATCGCATGGTCAGATACGGAAAATCAAGACGGAAGTTGATGCAGTCAAGTATTCCAAAATTCTGAAAAGAGTGGTAACTATTGGTGATATGTTATGCAATAAGTGTCGCATTTACACGTACAAGGAAGCGACGACTACCGCCTCCGATCCTGAAAATTCTCAGGAATTTCGTCAGTTTGAGGAATCTACTGTCACAGCGTTTTCTGGAGATGGATCTTTTTCGACAGCTGAAACCATTTCTTCAGCTGAACCATCTTCTTCAGTTGAACCATCTTCTTCAGTTGGTCTGTCTTCTTCAGTTGAACCCTCTTCTTCAGCTGAACCATCTTCTTCAGCTGAACCATCTTCTTCAGCTCGTCCGTCTTCTTCAGCTGAACCCTCCTCTTCATCGGAAACTTTATCAGCTGCAATATCTTTACGCAGAACATCTCCAACCGAAATACTTTCACCCGAAAATTCAACTGACAAATCTTCACCCGAAAAATCTGAACCTGAATCTGTTGCTCCATCGTGTTCCTCAACAGAAGATCCATCGTTTCTTATGGATTTGAGGAATGTTGAACAAGTATCTACAGAATACATTGAAATGCCATTTGCTAGAATTATTTCCACTCATAGGTACTGTTTCGTGTGTGGTGTTACGAAAAATATCGTGAATGTACCGGCAGAAACAAGGAAGCAGGTATTTATTATGCGAAGATTATATGTTCCTAAAGGAAATCGGTGCTGTCCTGGTCATTTATTAAAGAACCGTTTGTTTCAAGAAGATGTTCTGAATTTAAAAATACATAATTGATACCAAAGAATTACGAAATTACTTTGAATACCTTTCCGTTAATAATAATTCAAATATTAAAGATACAATAGGTGATTTTACACTTTCTGAAGAGCGGTTAAAAGTATTTACCGGTTTAACGTGGGAAAACTTAATAAAACTTCGGGAAATGATAACTTCTTTGAGAAATTCTGAGCAGCGAAATGTCACACAAGCTATTGTTGTTTTCTTGTTCAAATTGCGTACTGGTAATTCAAACAGTATGATAGCTGCAGTTCTTGGATTAGAACGCGAACAACAGGTATCTGATTTTTGTAGGTCCGTCATAAATTCTTTTGAAAAAGACATTCTACCTTCTTATTTTGGATTCGCGACACTTCCTCGAAAAACCCTAATAGAAAATCAAACCTCTCTTGTTGCAAAAAAGTTGTATGGTATAACAGATCAATTAGCACTGATTTTCGATGGAACCTATATTCGGCATCAGAAAAGTTCTAATAATAAATACCAGCGAAAATCATATTCGGGTCAAAAGAAAGTACCTTTGTGTAAACCATTCACGATTTGCACCACAAACGGCTATGTGGTTGAAATTCTTGGCCCTTTTTGTGCAAACTTGAACGATGCACAAATTATGAAAATAGCAATGGGAGATCCAAATGGATTGCAAACTCTTTTAAAACCTGGGGATATTTGTATTGTTGATCGAGGGTTTCGCGACGTAACGTCTTATTTAGAGGAACGCGGTTACAGGGTGCTCATGCCTGCGTTAAAAGGCAAGCGTAATCAGCTAACGACTGCAGAGTCAAATGCATCCCGCCACGTTACTAAAGTTCGCTGAGTAGTCAAGGCAATTCACGGCATCATAGGACAAAAATACAAACTTCTCCACCATCAAATGGACAATAAGTTACTTCCAAAAGTCAGTTTATATTGTAGAATAGCGTGTTTTTTAAATAATACATTCGGGAAACGCTTAAATTCGGACGTAGAACTTTGTGATGAAATAGTAGAAAGAATGTCATTTCAAAAAACCACTGAGAATTCTTTGTCAGTGGAAGTGGAAAATCAACATTGGAATAGACGAAAGATTCCATTTAATTAACTATCATCTACCGAGCTTCTTGATTTTCCGGAAATGACAGAGAAAGATCTCAAAATTCTGTTTACTGGCTCCTATCAATTGTCTCAAGCAATCTCATATTTAGTAGAATTGGTGGATGAAGAGAACAATATTAATCTTCGTTGTCTTAAAGAGAGAAATAATATTATTAAATTCGAAGTAAGATCGCGACATATTAACAGTAAAACCTACAGGTGTTATATTGATTATGCACCAAACTCAATAGGTTATTCCGGAATTAAACGCTATTGTTGTGAATGTGCAAATGGTAACCGTACCATCGAGTGCTGTTCACATATAGCTGCAATAATTTATTATTTGTCACATACTCGATACCTATCAAAAATTGTAAGGCCTGCAGAAATTCTCAGTAAAATATTCAACAATGAACACGTGACACCTGTAATTAACGAAGACAGCGATGAAGATTGAATACACCACACACGATTTTTGTTGTTATCCATCCATAATTGTTAAAGGTAAGAGATTTAAAAACCACCTTCACATATTAATATAGTGTAGGAAATGTTAAACAATACCGTAATTGATAGGATACTTGACAAGACAAACGGTGGCATAAAAAGCAATCCAAACTCATTATTACGTATATTTCAGGTTAATATGTTTTTAAAATAGTCTTAAAACATTTGAAAATAAATATTGATTATTTTGTCATATAAATAGGAAATATATATAGTTAATGAAAAAAAACTTAACCTAAGGGGTACTTGTAAGTTCGAGGCTCGAACCTACGTTCAAAAAGTTTGCATTGGTTTAGCAGCTCGACACTTTAACACTTTTTTTTTTAACAATACGTTTATTAGCCAACAAAAAATATAATAACCTTAATATACCTAATTATAACGTATCAAATGAATAACAGTCACATACTCTTTAATATAGACTAAAGGCCCTATTTAGGGTACTAACAGTCTTTTCGTTTAAACTACTATTGCACCTTTGTGCGAACACTTTCCTGAGTATATTTTTGTTCTTTGGAACTCGTTTTTTTCCGCTTAACATTGTATAGGCACTAAAGTGAATCACAGCATAGAAAACGGATATTAATAAAAAAAAATATGCTTATATTCTTAAATTCTTCTATGAACACTTTCTTGGCGTATGCCCTGTTTTTCCTCCATCGTTCCATTCAGGTACTTAAGAATACTTTATCATTTCTTTCACTATGTATCTTGTATCTGGACACGCCCGTTTGAACTGTGTCCTTCTACGTAGTTCTTAATAAAATATGTTCTTACTACAGTAATTGTTAACTTATTGCCAGCGCCCGGAGCGTGCCACTGTCACGCGTACATTCACTCACTCCATGCATACCATACACATTTGCACACCCTCCACTCATGCCTTGTTTTCCTTTCCCTCATAATCCGTCGCCTAGCCACCAATACAGTTTCGTGTTTTTATGGTGTTTATCTTTGCGGTCCCATTCTGATAGATTATCTACGAAGCGGAGACTGCCGTCTCTATGCTTACATTGTACATTAAGGCTGCCATCTCACCGGGCTTTGAATGTGTGCGTAAACTCACACAAGCTAGGAAAAGCGTATACGTATACGCGACGTAGCAAACAATCCGTTTCAATCAACTTACGTCGTGGAATCGGCAAGAAGGAAGCTTTTGCGGGTATAGTTGCCTCCAGTAGACATTCGTCCAAGCGGGTCTGATGCGTTTGAACGCTAATAAGTACCGTACGTTGAAATAATAAGGAATTTATAACTCGTGTACTGAGACAGACTCGAGAAATGACAGATTTATGCTTCAAGGATTCTCCGTCACCGGCGTTGATGGTTTATTCGCGCTATGTACCATCAGAATTGGTGGAAGTCCAAGCTAGACGATAAATGTAGGAAATCCATAGTTGCCGAGACGTATCGAGAGTCGAATCGCGCTGTTGCCGCATTTCCCTATTACTATTTTGTCGTCACGGAGGCTTGAATGAATCACGGCGAAGCGGCTGGAGAACAAAGACCGGCAAAGATAATATCTGGATAAACTCAAATAAAAGATGCTACAGTATTGTCTCATTGCGGGCTCGGTTTGGTGTACACTATGTGGACTTTTCACTATCCCCACCACTTCTGTCTCACTCTTGTCCGGCGAAGGCGAGAACGGGATGGAACGAGAGCGAGCGAGACGCACTGAAAGCGAGCGAGAGCGGTACGAGACAGACAACGGGATCATGTTTTGTCTCTCTCCGTCTTTCGGACGCCTGACACTCCGTCCTTTGCGTTGGCGCTCGTCGCGCAGACAAAGCGTTCCACCTCGCTCCCCCCTTCGGCCAGAAAGAAGCGAGAAACGAACACTCGGAATTAGGACTCTGTTTACGATACGGGTTCAACGCCGGTCCCGACCAGCGAGGACTTGGGCTGTTCGGCGGCGGCTTATAATCTCGGTTAGAGAGGCATACAGTGTTGATAAAATGTAAAACGTGACGTTTTCAGTATTCAGTAACATACTTACTGCTGAGATTTTCCACATTAACCTCTTAGCCACGGCTGAGTTTTACGCGGGGCTGTTTCTCTGTACGGCAGAGTTCAACGCGAATTACGTGTAAACGATACAGTGAGCCGCTATAGTGGCGTGTCGTTCAGAAAGATGACATCCGCGAAGCCACTAGAGTGGCTCGTCGTGCCTAAGAGGTTAAAATGAATTCAAATACGGTATAAATCGGATTATTTCTAGAACTGTACTAAATAATTAAATATAAATGCGTAACATTTCTAATCTAATAATGCTAGAAATAATCCGATTTATCGTGTTTAAGGGGGGAACCTGGTGTAGCGGGTCAAAGAAATCGATTTTTGTTTTTTTTGCATAAATCAATAGTTGAACATTACGAGAATACGTTCCCAAAGCCGCAAAACGAAATTCGAAAAATTAAAGCAGATATGGCCGGTTTTGCTACGAAGCGCCAGGTTACCAGAAAACTTTAAATGCGTTTTTCTCGAAACGATAGTTTTACAATTTGCGGGCAATGTAATTCCACAAATATTCAACTGATTGACTTGGCCTTGTGCACGGATATTTGTGAACATGTTCTTCACAGAACGTAGCTATTGGTATAATGATATTGTTTAAATAAATAACTTTTTTTTACACATTTAAGGCAAAATTTCGTTGGAAAGAGGGACCTTTTTTTCAAAACGCCGCCATTTGTTCAATTTTGCATCTTTTAAGAAATAAATTGATACGATTCATCCGTACACTCATAAACTAAATGAAAATTGTTCGATTGTTGGTTTCATCTGAAACCAAAAGACGCTAAGTTGCCCGCAGTGGACCAATTGCGTCGCCAACGGACTGGACATAAGCCCTTATAACTTTGTTATTTGTTGCTCTTTTTTAATAAAATTTTTTTTTACCTACCTTAACCTGTTAATACAATATCCCGAAAGTTTCAGAAAGATCGATTAAATATTTTCTTTAAAAAAATTTCCGGAAAAATGCCTCGATTTTCAGCTAGTTACACCAGGTTCCCCCCATAAATACATTTTCGTCTGGAAAATCTCACCAGTATGTTATTGAAACGTTCAAGCTGATACGATAGAAAATGTGAACGTTTTACATTCTATTAAAACAAACAAAATAAACAATCATTGAACAATCATATCATTATATTTTTTCACAAGAAATTATAAATATTGCCCTCACTGCATACGTTACATTTCGCTCATTTGCTGCAACTACGACATATATAACTCAAAATTCACGATTTTTGGGGAAACGAGTTTTGTTAACGGGAAAAGTTTTGTTAGACATCAACCACTTTTTCTATACTAATAACTCAAAAACTGCACATTTTTTTTAGTTGTGTCGTTGTTACAGCAAATGAGCGATTTCATTACGATCGATCTGATAAAATTGTAGGAAGACCGTCAATGGAGAAGAGGAATTACACAGAATGAGAGAAGATAATAAGAATTGCGAAGTGTAGAAGAGATAATGATAGGCAAATAAGTATTGTTTCATTGATATGTTTCCTAACTTCACTACCCAACCTCTCTATCTTTTATTATTGCCATCCTCCTTTACGTTCAGCGAGGCTCTGACGCTAGACACAGCACTCGTGCCGTATTCCTTCAAGACATCTCGATAGAGAGTTGTGGCAACAGCGCGGCAGAGACAGAGAGAACAGAAAATGTGGCAACTATGGGTAAAAAATTCGTCTACATAGAGTACCTGGAGATGTCACCTCTGTAAAAGTTCTTTTTATCGACCGCAGTAGTTTCATTAGTGTCCGTCTGTTTACAAGGGACGCTTCGATCGATTCGGACCATAACAAACTTGAGACGGCAGCTTTAATGTTTTATCAATTGTTTTCCTAAAGATATGGTAAATTGTCGGGAAGTTATCCGCGTCCTGTATCAGTCCCGCTGCGTCGAAATAAGGGAACGTCTGCGGTGGGGTGTAACCTGTAATCCTAGTTGCCTCAAAATATAATTGATTTGGGTATAGAGAATGAATTATTAATGGGTTAGATACTTTTTTGTCTAGTTTCGCCCAGTGGTCCTTTATTAATTTTAAAATAAATAAGTCTATTCTCACTATTTTCGCCTCGTTATATAAATTAGTACTGCTTATCATCTTTGTGTAATTAGACTCTTGGGATCTGTATCTATTCAGGCAGGCCCTGATGCACCTCCTCTTGAACAGCCGTAATTTTTCCATGGTACTCGAGCTTATGTTGAACCAGATTTGACAACCGTATGTTAGAATCGGTCTTATTAGCGATTTGTAACAGATCATTTTTACTTCACTTTGTAGATCTTTCGAATAGAACAGTCTTCTCTGTGCGAAGAAGGCCCTTTGAGCCTTTTGGATTTGCGTCTGTATGTGGTCATTGTAGTTTAATCTAAAGTCTATGTGAATCCCTAAGTATCGTACTATATTTTTATGTGGTATCTTTATGTTTTGATCTTTTGCTGTTCTCAACGCAAATTTTGTGGCATTTACTAATACATCTTGATTGGCCTTGGATTTTTTTGAAATAGTTGATCTAAATAGTATTGTTTCACATTTATTTTCATTGATCCGGAGTTCCCATGTGTTAAAGTAGTCTTCTATTTTGAGGTATAATGCTTCTAACTGTTTTTGTATAGTTGTAGGTCTTTTTGCATGAATGTAAATGAATAAATCGTCGGCAAAGGCAATTGCTGCTTTGTTTTTATTGTTGAGGTCGAACAGCCCCAGCAAATCGCTCATGAATATGTTAAACAATATGGGGGAATTTACTGCCCCCTGTTGTAATCCGTTCTTTATAAGGAACTCTTTCGAAGATACTAGATTTCCGTCTGCCACTTGAAATTTTTTGCCATGCAGGAGGTTCCATGTCATCCTAATTAAGTGACTGGGAAACTCCTTCCTTATGAGTTTAAAGAAGAGTCCCTCAAGCCACACCGTGTCAAACGCCTTCTCCAGGTCTATCAAACACGCTCCTACACATCTACCCTCGTTTCTGTGCCAGCACACGTCTGCCACGAACTTAGATAACACGTGGATTGTCGAATGTCCGTATTTAAACCCAAATTGATGATCAGGTATTATGCTTTTCTCTTCGCAGTGCGCATTTAATGCAGAATTGATCAATATTTCAAATACTTTACTTATGTTTGGTAATAAACTTATCGGTCTATAGCTGGCCGGGTTACTTCCCTCTTTACCTTTTTTTTTAATTGTTATCAGCTTTGCTTTTTTTCACTGTGTTGGAAAGTATGTCAGGTTTAGGCAGTTGTTGAATATAATTGTATAGTAATAAATGTATTGATAGGGTAATTTCTTTAAGCATACGTTTGGTATTTTGTCAAAACTTGCGGATTTTTTACTATTGAGTTTTTTTAATATGGTTTTTAGTTCGTAAATGTTCGTAAGATAATCGGACGGCACCTGTTCTTGATTGGGGTTGTCAGCTGTATTTTCTATAGAAAATGTGCATACGGTAGTGTTGTTATTTTCTATTAACTCTATTTCTTCTTTAATCGCATTGACTTCCTGTTTTATTAAACTGTTTAGTTGTTTTTTCCCTAATCCCTGATTTTGAATATGCACTGCACTAAAATGAGCGCCCAGTGCATTTAATTTGTCTATAGGCTTTGTTATTGTGAAATTATTGTTCTCGTCTAATTTCAAGTGTTTCATATCTAATTCTGCTTCCCGTATTAATTCGGACTTGCACGCTGGTATCTTTAATTCCTCTATTACATTCATTTCTTTTTGTCGAAACAATCTATTTACGCCCGGGAATAAGTTTTTGCTGTCTCTTAAGGTAGGATTTCATAGACACGATTCGCCGCGGCGGCAGATCGCGGTGGTGAATCGTGGCCCGTCGCCGCGGCGAGCAGACCTCAGGTACCGCGTTAAGGGGGTAGACACGTCACGTCACCTGGCCGATTCGGCCGGTCGGTATTACAGCAGCTTTTTCTGCACAGAAATGGTAATACCCATAGATACGCGGTTGCCTGTGCACACGAGAGGGAGCTGTTTGCTATTTCCATATTTTATTTTGAATGTGGAAAGAAATTGTCAGCTGTTGCGTTGAACTTGTAAAAATTTAAACAGAAAGTCTGCTGGTACTGCAAACGTAGAAAATTCATTATACATTTACTTGAAATGTACTTATGCTACAATATTCTACGTTGGCAGTAAGGAATTATAAGTGAAAAGGAAAAATACACGAGGGTTTGTCCCCAGAAAATTAAGTTTGTTAGGATAGACATTTTTTAATTAGCAAAACACAGAAACAGAACATGAAATACACATTCTATGCAGAAAGCAGTTATGAACAAACATATATAAAATTGTGTTTGATGTTGAATCCAACGCGTAATTATTATGTGGTCCCTCCTCGAAGTGACAGAAAATATAACCTATGTATATGCTATATGACAATAAATGTTTAGCGGCTATTTCGTTGTATTACGCTTCATTTGTGAACTTTTCATCATCCTTCCGAAACATTATTATTACGCCGCAACAGTATCTTTAGAAAATCGGGTATAGCATATAGGTTATATTTTCTGTCACTTCGAGGACAGAAAATCTGCTCCTCCAGCTGACAGAAAATCTGCTGCTGCACATTTTCTCTAGCCCGGTAGGCGTCATAGAAGGGGTACCTCTTCCACCCTGCATTTGTGGTAGTTGCAACGATATTCCTCAGCCCAGTGTACATATCGACGCGCGTTACGAAAAGTAGCACGTTTCATTTTTTCTACATGCAGTTGTCCGTAAGAAAAAAATGAAACGTGCTACTCTTCGTAACGCGCATCGATATGTACACCCTGGTTTCATCTGCAAAAATAAATAAATTTAATAAAAATTATTTTTTGTGTTTATACCACTTGAATGTAAGAACTGATACGTACACTTATTGAAGAAACCATTATTGTTGTGTCCTATTTCTCATAAATATTTTCTTGGAATGGCACTGACCCCTTTCGATTCCAGTTAGTTGTGGTAGTACCTGTGATAAAAAGTTAGAACGAGTTGTAATCTGAATGTAGTAAAAATGTAAATGTATGTATGTTATTTACTTATCTTTATGCTTACGGAGAAAACTGCCTTCCTTTCCTCGCTTCATAGAGCATGATTTCCAACGTTGATATTGGTTGGTGGAAATATCTAAAACAAATTCATATATGAGAGAAACATTCATGATGATTTCCAATTAATCTAATTATTTGCATAACAAAAATATGTGTCATACTTACGCTTGTATACATGTCATTTCCACTTGATCTGAAAGAATAGCTATAGGTATTTATTATTAGGAGAGTGTGAAAAGGCCCACCACCACCCCCGTCATAGACGGTCCTATTCACTCTCCGTATGTATCTTCTACATACTTTCTTACTTACATTTTGGAACATTACTTATTTGACAGCTCTTCATATGCGCTGGATGCATTCGCCGGTGCAATAGTCACTTTTGATTGCAATTGCTTATTCGACAGCTCTTCATATGCGCTGGATGCACTCGCCGGTGCAATAGTCACTTTGACTTGCAAGTGCTTGTTCGACAGCTCTTCATATGCGCTGGATGCACTCGCCGGTGCAATAGTGACTTTGGATTGCAATTGCTTATTCGACAGCTCTTCATATGCGCTGATTGCACTCGCCGGTGCAACAGTGACTTTGGATTGCAATTGCTTATTCGACAGCTCTTCATATGCGCTGATTGCACTCGCCGGTGCAATAGTGACCTTGAATAGCAATTGATTATTCGACAGCTCTTCATATGCTCTGATTGCACTCGCCGGTGCAATAGTCACTTTGGATTACAATTGCTTATTCGACAGCTCTTCATATGCGCTGATTGCACTCGCCGGTGCAATAGTGACCTTGAATAGCAATTGATTATTCGACAGCTCTTCATATGCTCTGATTGCACTCGCCGGTGCAATAGTCACTTTGGATTACAATTGCTTATTCGACAGCTTTTCATATGCGCTGATTGCACTCGCCGGTGCAATAGTGACCTTGAATAGCAATTGCTTATTCGACAGCTCTTCATATGCGCTGAATGCACTCGCCGGTGCAATAATCACTTTGGATTACAATTGCTTATTGGACAGCTCTTCATATGCGCTGATTGCACTCGCCGGTGCAATAGTGACCTTGAATAGCAATTGCTTATTCGACAGCTCTTCATATGCGCTGAATGCACTCGCTGGTGCAATAGTCACTTTGGATTGCAATTGCTTATTCGACAGCTCTTCATATGCGCTGAATGCACTCGCTGGTGCAATAGTCACTTTGGATTGCAATTGCTTATTCGACAGCTCTTCATATGCGCTGAATGCACTCGCCGGTGCTATTGCGATGTTGTCATCAATCGTTTTATGTACTCTCTTGTGTACTCGTACCTGCTCCTCCTGTTTTTATGTACGGAGGTTCTCTAATCGGCTGTTGTCGATTGTATCTACTATCTATAATTTCTGGCAACATGCAGTCCTCATAGAACTTCCTCAGTTTTTCCTCCATCTCTGTTGCCCAGAAAGTATCATCTCTTGATACTGTTGTAACCTTCATTCCTTTCGGCGTCCATAAACAGAATAAAGCCCGTTGCCTTTTCGTTATGTGCAATTGTCCTTGCACTTGATAATAGTAGTGATGAATTTTATTCATTCTATCACCCTGGAAAATACGCCGTATTGCAGGAAGTTGCTTTATTGCTTCTGCAGGCGATAAATCCTTCGCCGATTCAGGACATTTTACTTCGACGATGGTGTCATCGCCCACGAGGCCGTCAGGAGTTGCACCTAAGTGAGGCACAATGTCATCGATGAAGAGGCCACACGATAGAATATTGATTTCTAATTCTTCTTCCATTTGTCTCAAGGCGTTTGCCTCATTTTCCCTTCCGTATTGGAGAGAATGTAAATTGTGGAGTTGCGAGTACATTATACTCTTCACAGTATTTGCCCGTGGTGTAGTCTTTCGTAATCGGCATACCTTGCCGAAATTGGATGCAGTTAATAATTTTTTCCTATAACCAATCCACTTTTCGCTATTCGCCTGATCGCGAGTTTCCATTTCGATCTTGTCTCGCATCGTTTGCCACTCATGGAGTATAGCCGCGTGCCTTTCACACTCGGAAGAGTATACTGTCTCTTCCATATCTGGTTTTTCTGCGCTGGGGCCGTAATCCTGGTCGCACGATTGTTTTTTATTTCGGAAGGAGGATGCTTTCGCTTCTTTTTTATATTCAATTGCTTTTTCTGCAGCACGCTTCCGACGTCCTTCCAGCTTTCTTACCACGGCTGTCGGCTCTTTATTCATTGCCGTACACAATCTGCTAAACGCCTCTTTTGTGTTATATTGGACGACAGCGGCGGAGACTCTACCCTGATACGAGCCCCCTCGTCCAAAGTTTATTCTTTTGCCTCCGATGAATTTAGCAATTATATTATTAAAACTTTCAACAGCATTGTTATTTAGACCGTACAGCAAACTTTCAGCTGTAGTGAAAAGTGGCTGCATCGCTTCTTCGATACTTTGATAAATACCAGCTTCTTGCAGTTGTGGAACGTGGTTTACTCTGTTGGGATCAGAGTATTTGTTACAGAAGTATGCTAACTTCTGACACTCCTTGTGTTCGTCGAAAACGTGACTCGGTACATTTTTCAAGTCTACCTTCAAATTTTTGATCCGTTCATCGAGTGTTACTTTTTCTTGGAAACGGTATTCTGCAGCTTTCTTTATACCAGTACGCAGACGGAGAGCATTATTATTTACGACAGCTCTTAGTTCTTTATAGCGGCCTTTTGCTCCGATTTCCCTTATTTTTCTACAGAAATTGCGTAGCAGGTGATTGGTGCATTCTATTTTTCGTACCCGCACCATGTACTTTCCATATGGATCATTGTCCAATATCTTCTTGTACACACTGCTATCGCCATCGGCAACTATTATAGAGTATACTAAGCCGTGCATATCTATGCTGCATTTGAAGCCTTCGACAATAGCAACGCTTTCCATGCCAGTTGAACTCTGATTACGACCCCAGTTCTTGAAGCAACGATGCTCGCGCGGTTCTTCCTTCTTCGTAGCTGCTATTTGGCAGGTCATGCAGAATTTATTCTTCACACTGATGTACAGCACTTTCTTCGTGTGGTATCCCACGATGGCTCCTACGCCAGAAAGAGAATTCTAATCTCCTCCGCGGTATGACCTTTTCATCCAGCTGCCATCTGCGACAACTGGGATAAACGGTACATTGGATTCTGGATATACGTCGCCTCTTGCTATAGCTAATGCTTTTTCCTCTTTTCCAGCATCTTCCATTTCGCGTTGTGCGGCCACTTCGAGGGTATCGATTAGGTCATTCTGACAGTTCTCGTAGATCCTTTTCGTCATACAGGACACGTTCACGGCAGTCAATATGTCCTCCAGTTGATTATATCCGCCGCCCGTCATCATTGTTGCGGCAACAGCGGCGCGGTTGATATCCATAGTGGCATCACTCTTCCGAAGACAGGATATGCGTTCTGTACGTTTGCACATTTTGCACTCCACATAATACACATTTTCTAGTCCATTCCGTTGACATCTAATTATTTCAAAATGTTCGATGCCGCAGCCAATAGTCGAATGTTTTCGAAGATTTTTTATTTGTTCGAAAACATACGGAAAATCAACGAAGTCAATTCCTTCTGAAATTGGATTTTCCGGCTGTTCTGGTTCTGCATTTTCCACCACCCAGTAATCGGCATCACTTTCAACATCTTCATTCGTTTCTTCGTTGATGTCTCTAACGGAATGTATCTCATCCCTGTCTGTGTCGAAATGCACTTGTTCTACAATTTCCTCTTCGTCCGCATTGAAATGTATTTCTTCTAAAATATCTTCCGCGTCCGTATCGAAATGTACTTGTTCCATAATTCCTTCGATAATTGGGAAGTCTTGAAAATTTCCTACGTCTTCTTCGTGTATACTGTCCGTAGGAAAATAATACGCAGCAGATGTGCTTGGAAGTGTTTCGTCGTACGAGGTACCTGCACGCGTACCTGCTTCCGCCGCGGTGCCCTGACCTACCGTGAGGCACGCTGCTGTTTTCAATCGTTGCCTGCACGTAAAGAGTCAATAATCAGTAACACGTGGTACATACATAGAAATAAGAAAAACATACATTAGAAAAGAAAAGCAGGCATAGTAAAAGAAGATATAGTACAATAAAGCCTCGATGTAAGTGAATACCCGTGTGCGTGTGAGACAATACTAACGCAATCAAAATTTAAAATTAAGACTTGTAGAGTGTGTTTGTATAAATGCCGCGAAACTGGAGAGAGAGAGAGAGAGAGAGAGAGAGAAAGTTGGTAATAATATAATTGAAATGGTACAACATTGTATATGACACACAGGACCATATTTCTAATAAATTATAACCCGAAGGAATAAAAATATTGCCAAACAAACATTTTGTCCTTTTGCACATTCAGACAATACGACGCAGAGAGGATAGACCGGCAATCCAAATCATTATCATATTTTTAACGTTGTATCTCTTAAAATTCAACGAGGGGCTGCAGGGTGGTATTCCGTTTTATGGAACGTTGTAAAATAACGAAGAAACGAAGGGTCCGAGAAACACGTGCCGTTTGCCTTTCGCGAAGTAAACCCTACTTGGCCGCGCCGGTGTTGTAGGTGCGTCTGGTTCTCGTCAACGAGCACGCTTTCCAGTACATCACCCTGTCTCTTTAGATAGCTTTTCGAAAGCGTGGGACTGACCTCGACTTTCGTTACCCTCGCACAAGGCGAGTCGATGGGGCGCGAAGAGTTGTTTTCGATTTTTTGGCAAGGGCTGCCTGCCTGTAGCACGGATGGGCAAAATTTTTGCCTGTAGGCCCCTTGGGGTCAGTTGGATTTCAGCTTGAGTCAGAAAAAATATAATTATATAGTTTTCTTATGTCCGGATAGATGTTTGTGGTACTCAGGAATGCATGAAAAATTTCACGATCGATATTACCAGGAAACGGGACCGATCGATCGTTCTACGGGGACGTAGACGTTCTTCTTTTCCCATTCAATGTGATCAAGATCTCGGTTACGTTTGTTTATTTGAGATAAAG